>OY292543.1:2747612-3217234 GCA_958496365.1 Subacronicta megacephala
CGCGACTGCTACGCTAGAGATCCGGGGTTCCATCCCCAGGTTGAGCAAAGTGTTATTGCGTTTTTATACGAAATTCTCAGTAGCAGCTCGGAGTCTGGTTTTGTGCTCGGTTAATGGCTAAAATGGCTCGGTTAATTAATCCGCCAAGTCGAAATTTGCCTTCACATTTTTAATTGACGTCTTCGAGGTGACGTCATAATTTCGACCTGTACCTAACCAAAAGACGCAGGTTCGAATCCAGCCCGCACTTGTATTTTTCCTTCACTAAAATAACTTTATAATCTTTGCATGGAAAATGCCTAAAAATACTTAAAGATGGAGTGTAGTTACATCCCAAACTTATAAATACACATAATTGTAAGACAATATTAAAAATGTAAAATGAAGCTGTTTGTTGATCCACTGAAATTATTAATAAAAATAAATAAAATAAAAAATAAAATAAAATGAATTTATTTCAGGCAATGTGTACCCATAATTTACATGATTAATAAATGATGATTAATAAAAATAATAAAAAAATAGGGTTGTAGGGGGACGAAGTCGCGAACGAAAATGACTTAAGAAATAAAACCATTGTATAACAACAATTTCGTAGTTTCTTGCAATAGTTTCCAATATAAAAAGGCTGATTTATGTATTACAATAAATTTCAATAACAATTCCCGCGCATAATAGATTTTTTCCAACTTCCAATTATTATTATAATTAAGTTTGTGACATATACATTTTATATAGATGGCCGTTTGCGAAATATTTAATGTAATCATTGCTGTCGGAGAATGAAATTCGTGGTCTTGAACCAATCTGCTTGCCGCGGTCAACCTGTGAATGGGTGAACTGTGTCGTACAGCACATTAATAATGTTATTATTATTATTTATTTATGTATTTTTTATAAGGTACAAAGTATTTCATAAAAAGTAGCACAGTGTTCCACAAAATTGTACAAAGGGATTGTCTTTGGAATCGAAAAACAATATTTAAAGTAATAATCACTACATAGTATAAAACAAAGTCGCTTTCTCTGTCCCTATGTCCCTTTGTATGCTTAAATCTTTGAAACTACGCAACGGATTTTGATGCGGTTTTTTTAATAGATAGAGTGATTCAAGAGGAAGGTTTATATGTATAATATATATATATTATAGTATAGAAAAGCCGAGAAACCACGCGGGCGAAGCCGTGGGCGGGAAGCTAGTAATATTATAAAGAGAAAAGACAGATAGATAGATAGATAGATAGATTACTCTTTATTGTACACCAAAAAGAAAATAAAAACAAAATCATAGTTACATAATTAGGTACAATTGGCGGTCTTATCGCTAATGCAATTTCTTACAGACAACCATTGGATGGACAAGAGTCGTATAGAAAGATATTGGGCTGTTGCAGATGTACATAATAATACTCAATAAATTTGTACTTATTTAAAGTTTTTACCATACATAAATAATGTAAATATTATACTAATAATACTATAAATATATAATAATATAGATACACTATAAATATATATATATATATAGTGTAAAGATTTGATTGTTTGTTTCTTAGTTTGTTTGTTTGCATTGAATAGGCTCTGAAAGCACTGGACCGAATAGAAAAAATATTTCACCAATAGAAAGCTACGCAGTGCAGTGCAGTGCAGTGATAGCCTAGTGATATGACCATTGGACTGCCAAGTCAAAGGTCTCGAGTTCAAATCCAAGGCACGCACCTCTGACTTTTCGAAGTCATGTGCGTATTAATAATTAATTATCACGCGCTTAAACGGTAAAGGAAAAACATCGTGAGGAAACCTGCATGCCTGAGAGGTTTTCTTGACGGCGTGTGAAGTCTGCCAACCCGCAGTAGGCTAGCGTGGTGGACTATAGCCTAATCCCTCTCGTACTGAGAGGAGACCCGTGCCAAGCAGTGGGACAGTGTAATGGGTTGATGACAAGACAAGAAAGCTACATTATTCCTGAGTGACATACGCTGTATATTATACCGTAAAATTACAAGAAACGTATAATCAATGCGGGCGAAGCCACGAGCGGAAAGCTCGTAGCGCCTTTTTGCGCCAACCCCTAACAAACAGACTGATATATAGGTACCTAATTAATAATAATAATAAACTCACTGATTTCGGGGTACTTTGGCTCATAGATACCCTACAAAATAACATATACAGGGTGAAAGCGACATCGACGCACAACCGCTTATTATCATATCAGTACATGATTGTAGACCCCCTTGCGTTGATATATTTCGTCAGCTATTTAAAAAAACGCAAGGGGGTCCAGAATCATGTACTGAATTCATCACATACCATAACGCCTGTATTCCCCGAAAGGTTAGGCAGAAGTGTACTAAGGTACACTTAAATTTCTCCGGTATGTTTAGGTCCCATGTAATAGGGGGCGAGCCTATTGCCATTAACTGGGCACAAATTCAGACTCCGAGCTGCTACTGAGAATTTAATAGAAAAAACCAATAACACTGATCGAACCCAGGGCCTGTAGCGTAGCAGTCACGCTTAGGACCACTAGACCAATGAGGCAGTCTAGTCTAGATATTTTGTAGACATATAAATAAATGATTGCTCACGTACTTCTGACGACCTTGGCACAATTTTTCCGTGTATAGTGTTCACGTAATATTCTAGTTTATATTTCAATTTAAATGTGATTACTTTGCCGATTAAGTTTTTTTTGTCTGATTTCACGTGTAGTTTCGTGCGTGATCAACCCGTTATAAGTTTTTATTGCTGGGCACGGGTCTCCTCTCGGAATAAAAGGGATTAGGATATGGTCCACCACGCTGGTAATACGGGTTGGCAGACTTCACACGCCGTCTAGAAAATCTCTAGGCATGTGGGTTTCCTTACGGTGTTTTCTTTCACCATTTAAGTTCGTCTGTACGTTTTTACCCGCATCATGCAAAATTGAGGGCAATTTGGATGAGTTTTATTAATAATAATTTTAGTGACCTGACTTTTATCTAATTTCGATAATAAACAAAAAAACATTCGTCCTAAACATATTTTTTATGATGAAACAATTTCTCAACTAATAAATAAAGTATATTATAATAATCAAGTCATTATACATGATAATATAAATTATGTATGATGAAGTTATCCGACAGTTCGACATGGAATATATATATGTATAATGTTATTAATAATTTATAACTTTTAACATAAAATTTTATGTTCTACGCAAGATTTTGCCTTCTTATAATAAAGGCGTATTTACTTGGTCGGTCCTGGTTGTCAAACGAATAAATCTTCAGAAGGCCTGTTCAGATATGTGTATCTGTTCTTCCTTCTCCTTAAATCGGCATTGACATCTGCAACCCCTTTGGTATTGCAGATGTCCATGGGCGGCGATGACTACTTACCATCAGGTAGCTCGCCTGCTCGTTTCTCATAAAAAAAGTAAAATAATTACACCGACCTCATTGGAAAGTGGCTAGCCTAATTATGTTTACTGTTTACAAATATTTAGCTACACAGTTTAAGGATCAATGGTTCAGTATATTGTTCACGAACTCAGCTAGACAATAGTTTTGTTTATAAACAATGATGCTATTTTGTAGCACTAACAGACAATAACAAAAGGCTTTAGTCATGACTTTGTTTACATGGCAACACGATAAATTCATCTTTCAGATTTAAAATGATACGAAACTGCCTCATTAGTCTAGTGGTCCCAAGTGCGACTGCTACGCTGGAGGTCCTGGATTCGAGAAATTCTCTGTAACACTGCTTACTTTTTATTATATTTTTGACCACCGACGCAAAAGCGACGGGGTGGTGTTATAAGTTTGACGTGTCTCTGTGTGTGTGTGTGTGTGTGTATGTTTATGTGTGTGTGGCATCGTAGCTCCCGAATGGATGAACCGATTTTAAATTTGTTTTTTTTATAGCATTAAATAATGCGAAATGTTCACGAAGATTTGAATTTTATTTTCAATAGAAATTTCATAAGAAACCTGAAGACGTAAAATGTGGAACAGAAATTCGACATCACAGGCAGTGTTCTCGGTAGCTTAGTTGGTAAAGCGTCTGGTGTACTTAACCAGAGGGACGCAGGTTTAACCCTGCCTGAGGCCGAAATTTTCTTTCACAAGGAAATTTTCTTTCAATAAAAAAATCATATCTTTGTGAACATTTCTCTGTAGCAGCTCGGGATGGATTTGTGCCCGGTTAATGGTAATAGACTTACTCGATACGGTATCACATGGGACCTAAACATACCGGCGAAGCGTGGGTGTACATTAATACACCTCTGCCTTACCCTTCGGGAAATACAGGCTTGATGGCTATAAAAATTGGCAGGCAGAAATGTCGTATAATATTATAGTTGACAATGTTATAAATTAACCTTTTCTTTATCTGTAGCTACTAAAGACTTTGTGTAACAGATTTCTAAGAATTGATAGTTTTTTACTTGTGTTAGCCATAAGACAACACCTAACATATTTTATTTACAACTAGCTGTATTTGCCCGGCGTCGCCCGGTCGAATTTCATGCCTCTATCTATTGAGGTTTTCAAATAAATGTACTATCACAACTTCCGAATTTTCCGGTGGATTTAAATAAAAAACTTTCATACAAACTCACTCCTTATCATCATCTCGTTACATCGTCCCACAGCTGGGCATATTAGTCCACCACGTTGTCCTAAAGCGGGTTGGCAGACTTCAGACGTTATTTTTTTATTTTGTTTTTCATTATTTTCGTTGTTTTTCTTTTACTATGATTTATTTCTTCATAAAAATCTTGTTGAAATCGGACGACCCATTTTCGAGTTTATGCGAGACTTACGGAAAGCAATTGATTAGTGTTTAGATTACATTTTATTTAATTACATACCTTTTTTTTAGCTGAAATTGCTTAGACGAAGGATAAGTAAGCAAGAGTATATTTTAATAAAACTCTAACGATAATCTATTCCTTGTTTGAACCAGATCTACAAGCATAAAATATTGCGCAGGAGATCCTTATACAGCGTAGGCGAGCACGGGATTTTGGGAAATTCCCTATCGCTAAGTAAAAAAGAGACCAAACTGATAACAATGTAGCTAGTCTTACAATAAAACAAATCAGAGATACATTTAATAAGCCGGATTCGTTTCACCAAATAAATTACTACCTAAATTAAAAAAAAAAACGTCCCATAACACGGAAAAATACCAACCTATAAAGAGCTTTTAAAAGCTTTTGTCCAATTCAAACTTGAAATCACTACACAAATCCAACTTACACCAAAAAAATCACTAACAATTTCTATTACAAAAAATAAATAATCACAACACTACACGGAATAGTTGACACATTCGAATTTTAAAATTCAAACTCATGAGACGCTTGTCTCTCGCGGCCGTCGGAGACTTACTGGCTGCTTATGCGCAGGTGTCTCGTATAAGATCAATGGAGGACGATGTTATGCAGTAACTCGATATCATTTGTTATCTACCTTTTTTCCGGTCTGATTTTTTTATGAGCTGGCTTTGTTTTTTAGGATTGGTATTTGCTTATTATACCTTTTTTAATTTTGCCTTTTTTGTGACGTCCGGTTGGAATGTCGTTCAGCCTGTTTCGTTATCAGTTTGTTAGGAGTCAATGTTTGTATATTTGAATGTTGTTATTAAGTCTTTATCTCTTTTAAATTATTCTTATTGTATGGTCACTTTGGTAAGAGTTATTTTTAACTGGATATAAAAAAATATGTTCACAATTGGTTTTTTAAGTCGTCCTAAAGATTTTCTCCAGGGTCCTTTATAAATGATATTTATTTCTATAAATAGAACCAGCCTGACCTGACTTATATAACGTTCACATACCTACAAAGCAAATCGCGAAACTGTATCATCAGTATAGTGATCTTCAGCGTGACTGCTACGCTAAAAGTCCTAAGTTGATTCCCAGGATCGGTCATCTACCGCATCAATATTTTTTTAACGTTTCTCGGCGCTAGGATTCTCTTTGGTCTCGTTAGCCTTGGTTGTTTGCGGCTGAAGATCGTGTTAAAGCCGACACGTTAACAAATACAAGCGTACTGTCAAGTGTCAAATCCAACGTGTCGTCATGACAAGTTAATATCTGTAATGTCACCTTCTAAACGAACAAAAAGAAAATGTATTTGTAAAAAAACTTATTATGATCTAACGACTTTTGTGTGTAATAATAACAGCTGTTTCAATAAATAATTAAACATGTGATTCATTCTTTATTATAATATCAAAAGGTTTTATGCAAATGTTCAGGCCGGTCAGTAAATATTTTTAGTAAATTGTTTACTGATAGCTGTGCCTTACTAGTGAGCCCTGAGGGTCGCAGCGTAATGTTAAATATTCTGTAGCCTTCTTCAGGAATTGGGCTATTAAATGCAAGAAGAGTTTTTCAAATCCGCCTGGTAGTGCCGCAAATTAGCATGATCAAATAGCACCTTAACAAAAAAACTTCAGGTTTATTATATTGGTTCAAATGTCTTCTTAAGACGAAAAATATAGAAAAGAAATTTGATCTCTTGGGGCAGAGACCTTGGTAGGTTATTTGGCTACAGCTTCTAGTTCACTTAATCAGAAAACGCATCTTTGAGCATGAAGTAAACAGGAACTTCGAGACCTGTCCACGGAAACTCTTTCACTTTCTTCCAAAAAAATAATATTGTAATAAGATGACAAACAAGCATAGAGTCCGTTGATGGTAAGCGACAACTTCTGCCTATAGACGTCAGCAATACCAGTGGTATCACTCGCGTGTTGTCATCTTGACACCTCAGTTATCAAGTCACATTTGTCCAGTAATGTCACTGGCTACATTACGCTTCAAACAGGAGTACAATAATGTTGGAACATTATTACTTAGCGGCAGACAATTTGGAAGCCAAGGTTCAGCGGCAGAGTTCTCTCAACAGCGTTTCCATTATTTGTCCAGTAAAGTACTTTTTTTTTAAAGCTTACTAGCAATTTGGGTCTCACATTACTTGTAATCTTGTGAACCCCTCGTACTAAGCTAAATGCTTGTGTTACAAGTGGGTTCACGTCGGTAGTGCAACGGTGGGTTCGAACCGGCAAATACATGATCGCAAGTCCGAAGCCCCTAGCCATTAGGCTACCGCCGCTTATAAAAGAAAACATATAAAAAACTCTATGCCGTATGTTATATCTTTGAACGTGTTTGGTTTTGAATTTCTTTATCAGTAGCCAACTATCGGACACGATTCTTATTTATTAGTATTAAATACGCACCGTTATGTAACAAATGATTTGTTACTCAATTTTAGGCATAAAAGACACACACATACTCTCACGTCCCTTTCTATCGGGGATAAGCAGAAACTTCAGGATGAATTTTGCCTCTATCCATATCATCATCTACATATGCATACTGTCCCACTACTAGGCATGGGTCTCCTCATAGAATGGAAGGGATTAGGCTATAGTCCACAACGCTAGCCCAATGCAGGTTAGCAGACTTCACACGCCTTAGAGAAAATCTCTCGTGCATGCAGGTTTATTTTTATTTATTTACTAGCTTTCCGCCCACGGCTTCGCCCGCGTGGTTTCTCGGCTTATCTGCATTTAAATTTTTCCCGTTTTTGCAACATGCTTCATTTATGCTCCGCTCCAATTGGTCTTAGCGTGATGATATATAGCCTTCCTCGATAAATGGGCTACCTAACAACGAAATAATTTTTCAAATCGGACCCGTAGATCCTGAGATTAGCGCGTTCAAGCAATCAAGCAAACAAACAAACTCTTCAGCTTTATAATATTAGTATAGATTTAGGCATATCAAAAAAAAACATAAACTTTGATAAGTAGCAAATGCAATATGCACATATTATTATACAATGCAATATGGACATATGTTAAAATCAATAAAAGATATGTACGATAAATTTATAATATTTTTCTACTACTAGATTACTAGTAATGTGAGACCGACATTGCTAGTAAGCTTTTTTTAATAAAAAATAAATATACATATAAAATAAACTTGAGTAGAAAAACGCAATTATCAGCAATTAAAAAGCTTTACATTATAATATAAAAGGTTTCATAATTAATTATTATTATACATATTATTAAACATAATATTATATTTTTTGGTATTATTGTATTATTAAAATTATTAAGCATGCGTTAATGCCAAATACAGTAAACATAACGCAAACGCAATAAAAATACTTTTTATTTCAGCGTTAATATTCGCATAAGTGTCAAAAAGCAGAAAATTGTTTTGTTCTTGGTTCCGTCTCCCATACCACGATCCGCGCGTACTACAGCCTAAAGTCTATCTCGCTCGCACACACCTGTCTCTTTTTGAACTGGATCGCTGCAATCATAGTAAACAAAAATTCACCTCTCGTATTCCATGATAATCATAATAACCCAACTATCTTTGTCTAAAACTGCCTCATTAAGGAACTGGTTTCACGTCCGTGCGTGATTAGGACCTGGTTGAAAACCAGCGTCAGGCAAATTTGTCTGGCATATGCTGAACCAGATCCCTTTCAGCGCAATTTGGGCATAGTACTTAATGCGTTATTATTATATATTTTTTTGTTATTATAGCTTATAATGAATGTACTTGTCTTGCATGAATGTAATTTTACTGCGGTTGAATAAACTGTTTCTTTCTTTCTTTCTTTCTTTCATTAGTCTAGTGGTCATAAGCGTGACTGCTGTGGTCCTACATTCAATTCTTAAGTCGAGTATGTTTTGTTAAGATTTTTAAGAAAAAAAAATACAAGCTCGGAGTTTGCCGCCCCCTGTTTTAAAGGACCTAAACATATCGGCGAATTGAAATACATAAAATTTTATGGATATTATGATAAATTTATCGTCATCATCTACTGTCCTATAACTGGTATGGTATGGGACTCCTCTCAGAATGAATGAATTTAGTAGTAGTAGCGCCTGCTGGCATATCTACATGCCACCATGAATGTGTCAGCACAACCGGGGAAGTACTACCCTCCCACAGAATATCGACGTCAAGTAGCAGTATGCATACTGTTGCGTTTCGTACGGTGAGTGTGGAGCGCCGGAGGCCCAATTTCTCCCTCAGTCCCCTTCCTTCTCCTTTTCTCCTTCTCCTCCAGTTTCCTTAAATAGGCTCAGCAACGCATCTGCAACTCGTTTGGTTTTGCAAATGTCCACCACAGGTAGCCGGCCTGCTCGTTTACCGAGTTATACCATTAAAAAAAATGAGGTGTTAGATTTTTGTTCACCACGCTTCGGCATAATGGATAATCCGGTTCGAGAAAACCTCGCAACCATGTTTAGGTGGTTTTCCGTATAATCCAGTGGTTCCCAACCGCCTACTGACCAGGGACTACATTGATATTATTATTGTTAACAGACTTGTACAATATACTGTGTTAACATAAAATACATACATACACACACGCCTTTTGCCCACAGGGGTAGGCAGAAACTATAGACCGCCACTGGCTACGACTCTTGCTACATACATCATTTCATACGCACGTACTACGTACCTGTACGTTTTTTGTTGAGACTAGAATATCATTATTTTACACAAAATAACTGCTATCAGAATGGAAACAAAGTCTGGATCTAGTGACATTATCTATACGGGCTCAAATCCAAATTTCGAAGCTTACTTACTTACAACACTTAGCTTAACCTTAGAATCGAACCCTGAACATCACCTCAGCTGTCACGCACACCAATACATATTTTTTTTAATTTAAAAGGAAATCTTTATCGCAATATGTGCAAATCACTCGCTTAGTAGGTATATTTATTGGAACTTTGTGTGAGCTTCGCCATCAATCACGATGACCGTCACAAGTCAGCTGGCTTTGTTACACGATGCGAGTCAAGTTGAGCCAGTTACTGGCGCCAGTGTACTTGACCGTGTGGTGCAGCGAGGTCGATCGATATGTGACTTAGACCATGTGTGGTATAAAAGCTCTTTTTAAAAGTGTTTTTTTTTTGTGATACACGTATGGTCACAAGTGAAAAACCACTTTTTTATGAGATAAATCGGCAAACGAGCAAGCGAGCTACCTGATGGTAAGTAGTCGTCGCCGCCCATGGACATCTGCAATACCAAAGGAGTTGCAGATGCGTTGCCGGGCCTATTTAAGTAAAACTGAGGGAGGATTGGGCCTCCGGCCCTCCACACTCACCGTACGAAACGCAACATGCATACTGCTACTTGACGTCGATATTCTATGAGAGGGTAGTACTTCCCCGGTCGTGCGACCCATTCAAGGTGGAACGTAGACATGCCAGGTAGGACTAGTACTAACTACTTACAGTGATAATCTAGGGATATGAATGTTAAAATGTCAAGTCAAAGATCTCCAGTTCGAATCTAAGGCACACACCTCTGAAACTGCATTTTAAAAATAATTTAACTAATAATCGCTTCAACGGTGAATGAAAACATCGAGAGGAAACCTGCATACAAAACATGTTGCAGACCTATCCCACTCACTCTTTGAAAGTTTGATATAGTCAAATAGATGTTTGCAACATGTTTTCTCGTCAGTGGAATCGCAGGGTAAGAAATTGAAGAGTGAAGATCGCTTGCCCGTATTAGACTAACATGGTTGACTATAGCATAATGACCCACATTCTGAGAGGAGATCCGTGCCCAGCAGTGGGACAGGTGATGATGATAGTTACTGTTATTAAGATGACAAACAAAGATACCTATATTCGGGATAGTATTCCCTAACTGAAAAGGGGATTGATACATTGATTCCTAAGAATCGAATTGAGAATCTCATTCTCGAAGGTTCTTCTATTACTCACAGTATCATTAGACGCAGATAGTTGCTTGTTCACCAAGCTTTACCTCCGTCAAAGGTATAGATCATTAGACGAGAAAGTGTGGGTCAATGACCCATGCGTAATAGACACGTAATTATTTGTGTTGCGCACGCGCATATAATGTGGCAGGACTTATCACGTGTTGTTTGCGGAGTTCTGTTTGTCAGAGATGATAAACCTACACCTGAGAACCTAGTGTAAGAAGTTTCATTCTTGATTTTTCCCAGTGGCACGTTCTGCGTGCTGATTGGTCTCCTTCTAGCACTTCAACCAATCAGAAGTCCGGATGCGTTCAATGCGTAAAGTCGAGATGGTGAAATGTAATGTAATTAAAATGAAAATCTAATATGGGTTTTATAAGAGCAACGGTAATAAAAAACAACAACAATGTTAACATTTTTTGTTTGTCTGTCTTTCTGTAGGTTGGCATATATACGCATAACGTAAAAACTATGGCACGAAATTGGATGAGGTTTTCACTTCAAATCTGGTGCATGTTTCCTATTGATACGCCGGCGCCGACGCTGCCTAGAAGCTGCGTTATCATCACTATCACTACATAATTACATATTATAACACAAAGTCCTCCGCCGCGTCTGTCTGTTCACGATAAACTCAAAAACTACTGCACCGATTTTCATGCTGTTCTCGCCAATTAAAAGCGTGGTTCTCGAGGAAGGCTTATATGTATGATACACTAGCTTTCCGCCCACGGCTTCGCCCGCGTGGTTTCTCGGCTTTTCTGCATATTTTTTTTCTCGTTTTTGCTACATTTTTCATTTATGCTCCGCTCCTTATGGTTTTAGTGTAATGATATATAGCCTATAGCCTTCCTCGATGAATGGGCTATCTAACACTGAAAGATTTTTTCAAATCGGACCCGTAGTTCCTGAGGTTAGCGCGTTCAAGTAAACAAACAAACAAACAAACTCTTCAGCTTTATAATATTACTAGCTTCCCGCCCACGGCTTCGCCCGCGTGGTTTATTGGCTTTTCTATACTAAAATATGTATGTATTATACATTTAAACCTTCCTCTTGAATCACTCTATCTATTAAAAAAAACCGCATCAAAATCCGTTGCGTAGTTTCAAAGATTTAAGCATACAAACGGACATAGGGACAGAGAAAGCGACTTTGTTTTATACTATGTAGTGATGATGAAGTATAGATACATATTATAGGACAGAAAAGTCGAGAAACCACGCGGGCGAAGCCGTGGGCAGCAAGTTAGTAGTAAATAAATCCTTTTGGGACCTGAGTGAAACCGTGGGCTACGCCTAGTAGTATATACGAGTTTCTACCTACTGACTATAAGGAAAAAAAAAATACTTTACAATGTACCGGAAATTGTCATATCCATAATTATGCCTTACAACAGTATCCGTTGGTTAAGTTAATTAATAACATTGTTTTACGATTACTCATACAGTTCAGTTTTAAAGTATGATTGAGCAATCACATAATTGATAATAATAATAATTCGACCTTCAAAAGTTCAAGAAAAGAGCGTACTCCCTTTTAAAAGGCCGTCAACGCACTTGCTCAGATCAAATAAAAAAGTTAAGATGGAACTTTGCGAACAAAGAAGTGAGGGCGGCATAAACTACGTCTTGCCGTGTACAACACACAATTACATATGTAAGGTATGTTTAGGTCTCATATAATAGGGGGTGAGCCTATTGCCATTCACGGAGTCACTGAGAATTTAATAGAAAACCCATTAACACTGCTGAACCTGGGAATCGAATCCAAGACTAATGAAGCAGTTAATAACTAACTATACATTTAACCTCTTTGTCTTTTACGCCTAACGGCCTCATGGCAACTGGCACTGCCAGTCTTACAGACCTTTCTGGCATGGCAATGGCATGTGTTGTATTTTAATAAACCGCGAATTTCGTGGCTTCAGGCAAAAGGATAATTTATATCATAAGTGCTACGTGCCACAAATGAAGATTGCCGTCAGGAAAGTCCCGGGGTTTTTTTTTAATGAGTTCCATTGAGGTTCAATACTATTCGCAGTTATTTGGGAAATTCTATAGGAAATATGAGGTATTTTTTGCTTCGTCATATTTATCACACGATACATACAATATCTTTTATTTGGTTCTATATATTCAACCTTCTTTTTTATGAGTTTACTCAGCAAACGAGCAGTCGAGTCACTTGATGGTAACACATGACACAAGCAATACCGAGTTGCAGAAGCGTGGCCGAGCCTATTTAAGGAAAAGAGAGGCGAAAGCGAAAAGGAGAAGGAGGGGGACTGAGGGAGGAATAGGGCTTCCGACGCTCCATACTCACCGTACGAAACGCAACAGTATGCATAATTGTACTTGACGTCGATATTCTGTGGGTGGATATTACTTTCCCGGACACATTCATGCTGGCATGTAGACATGCTAGCCAGACACAACTACTACTAAGTATCACCGACGGTCCAATGTCACCTGAAGGAGAGTCCAACCCTGGTCAAAGCGGCGGTAGCCTAATGGCTAGGGCGTCGGACTTGCGATCATGTGGTTGCCTGTTCCAAACTCACCCGTTGCACTACCGACGTGCACCCACTCGTAACACAAGCATTTAGCTTAGCACGAGGGGCTAACAAGATTACTAGTCATTTGCGACCCACATTGCTAGTAAGCTTTTTTTTTAAAAAAAAAAATGATTTTTTTTTTATTATCAACGCGATTATTATGAGTTGTAGTAATGTGTGTCTTGCTGGTCTGTCTACATGTCAGCATGAATAGGTCGGCACGACCGGGAAGGTATCCCTACTACAGAATATCGACGTCAAGTAGCAGTATTCATACTGTTGCGTTTCGAACGGTGAGTGTGGAGCGGCGGGGGCACAACTCCTCCCTCAGTCCCTTCCTTTTGCTTAAATATGCTCGGCAACTCATCTGCAACTCCTTTGGTATTGTAGATCCTATAAAATCACTGAAGAGTTAGGTAGGGGTAAACTAGGGTACACCCTCAGTGCTATCACCGATTTCTCTCGCTCGTCATCTTAGACATGTCAACTGTCTATGATAGAAAGAAAGAATATTTATTCACTATTACATAGTAACAGTTAAACTTAAATTCTATTGTGGCAGTGAAAAGGCTACGACTCAGCATAATTGTAATTTTAATTTTCTGTCGCACACTATATAATTAATTTAAAAAAAAAATTGTTCATATAGACAATATGAACAATTACAAAAACATACATTGACGAGTTACTCACGCGTGCCCTACCCCACAAAAAAAAGTATTGACATACGATAAAAAAATATCAAACGGCTTGTTTATGGTATTGTGTAATTAGGGCATGGTATACATAAGTTGAAAGTTTTAGGTGGGACAGATAAAGAATATGATGTCATGGGGAGACAAGTAGGTTGGTGACGAAATAGGTTTTAAATTGTACGACAGACCCTTGACACTCCATATATACACTTCCAACTTTGGCATTTTAATCGAATTTAAATACCGGATGATTGCAAGTCTGATTCGCACTGAAGCTTCAATACAAAGCCACGCATCAATATTATTATCATTATTTTACATACATAACATAACATACCATCACGCCTGTATTCCCCGAAGGGTTAGGCAGAGGTGTACTTATGTAAATACACCCACATTTCGCCGGCATGTTTAGGTCCCATGTAATAGGGGGCGAGCCTATTGCCACTAACCGGGCACAAATCCACACTCCGAGCTGCTACTAGGAATTTCATAGAAAAACCTACTAACACTTTGCTCGACCTGGGGATCGAACCCAGGACCTCTACCGTAGCAGTCGCGCTTAGTACCACTAGACTAATGAGGCAGTCTTCCGTGCAAAAAAACGCATCTTATAAATTTTGGAATAAATATCTCACGTTGATAAAAATGACTGATTTCCTGATTTTGGTTTGGCCCGAATGGCCATGGCCCAATACGCTAGGCTAGGCCCACCGGTGGGTCGAAAAGCATACATCGTGTTAATAAAAGCTCGCTGCCCGCTCCCTTAGCCAATATATTTAGGTCCCATGCGATAGGGGCGAGCCTATGGCGAATGTGTCACTGTGTATTGTGTAAGTAGACCACGATGTCACTTCAAAGAAGTCACTTTTAGGTGCGGATAGATAAGCTAGGCAGGGTACGGCTACCTATTTATGTATGTCGCAGGCGAATGACGAAATAGTATATTTTGAAACATACAGTTACATATAGTATAGTTATATATGGCTGTGAAACGTGGACTCTGACCCATAGAGACGGAGAAGGGTTAGGGGCATTTAAAATGTGGAGCTGGAGGATGGAAAAGATCAGTTGGACAGAAAATAATACGATTGAGGAAGCATTATTAATTGTTGGCGAGAGGAGACAGCTCCTAAGAGACAGAAAACAGGCGAGGAAAGATGAAAGAATTGTTCGTTGGTTATTTAATTTGATATATAAACTAGATTACTAATTTAACTTAAGACTTACGACTGCCTCATTAGTCTAGTGGTTCTAAGCACGACTGCTAAGCCCGAGATCCTGGGTTCGATCCTCAGGTCGAGCAGTGTTATTGGGTTTTTTTAGGAAATTCTCAGTAGCAGCTCGGAGTCTGTATTTATGCCCGGTTAATGGCAATAAGCTCGCCCACTATAATTACATGGGACCTAAACACACCGGCGAAGTGTGGGTGTACATTATTAGTACACCTCTGTCTAACCCTTCGGAAAATACAGGCGTGATGGTATATTTAGATTTCTTATATGTAATTTTGACTTACAAAAAATTATATACAAGAATAGGTTTTAGCCCCCTACCCCCAATAAAAGAACTTGTTGAGGTTTTTAACACGCACCCCTCTCCCTTAAATAATTAATGAATGGCCAAGTCTTTCCATTCTTTCTTCAAATGTCAAATATCATATTTTAACAGTAACATGTGTGAATCAACTTCCCACTCGTTGTAGGTCTCATATGATTCAACTGTTTTTCCTGCAGTAACACAGGGGCAGAATATTATCGGTGCCTACATCCTGTAACACCCCGTACAAACAATGTTGTAATTACCTACCTGCAAACAGTCATCAACCAAACATACGCTCACGCCATTTTCATATAGGTAGTAGGTAGAAACCACCGCGTTCAGACGACACGCGCCCGCTAAGCGCACGCCACGCGCATCAGCACCCGCGTCGAACTCGTTATGAAATCTGTTGTACTCAGATCTAATAAAAAGTTAAGATGGAACTTTGCGAACAAAGAAGTGAGGCCGGATAAAACTACGTCTTGCCGTGTACAACAATTACACGCATACACGTATACCGAAACTACGCCTTATCTTGTCAGTCGAGCTTTCGAAATGAAATGAAATGAAATGAAATGAAATTTATTATTTGTAAGAATTGTAGTAAATTACAGTTGGTTCAAATTAAGTAAGCACTAGGACAATTCGCTAAATATAGCATACAAATTTAGATTATTTTTACAGTTATTCATTTTAAGGAACAGATATTATTTATTTAAGTTTAAGATACTCATCTACGGAATAAAAGGATTTATCGATAAGCCATTTAAATAAGGCTGTTTTAAAACGATTAATTGGAAGTTCCTTAAATGTTACAGGCAACTTATTAAATAGTCTTATTACCATGGGAAAACAACTCCTATGATACAATTGACTTCTCATAACAGGAAGTGTCAGTTTGCTAGGATATCTAGTATTAAATTTAATAGTATCACCAAGACGTTGAAATAGATAGGAGTGTGATTTAACAAATTTACAACATTCGAAAATATATATACCAGGAACAGTTAATAACTTTAATCTTTTAAAGAGAGGTTTACATGAGGTCAGCGGTGACACGTCACAGAGAGGGCGTATACACTGTTTTTGAGCAATGAACACTCTATTTATTAAGACAGAGTTACCCCATAGGACAATGCCGTAACTAAGATTGGAAGCGACATATCCATGATAAGCTAGAAGGCCTGTTTTAAGATTAGTTATTTTAACAAGTCTCCATAAAGCAAAGGCAAAGCGATTAATTTTTTTTTGTTACCTTTATACATTGAGGTTTCCAAGTGCAGCTACAATCTAATGTTAAGCCAAGAAATGTGGCTTCATTCACTTCTTTTATAATTTGATTTTTGTAGGTGATTTCGAGATTAGAATTTAGTTTTCTATTATAGAATTGTACATATGAGGTTTTATTTATGTTTACTTGCAAATTATTGTAGTTAAGCCAGGTTACTATGGTATTAACAGTTTCATTAATTTCTGTATTATAATTATTGAGTAATTTATTTTCTGTTAATACAACTGCAATGTCATCCGCATAAAGTGAATAGAAATGATTTGTGACATTTGGCAGACCGTTAATGTATAGTAAAAAGAGTAACGGGCCTAAAATACTACCTTGGGGGACTCCAGTGTTACTATTCCTGATTTTGGATTTACATGATATAATTTCTTTATTGATATTTATATTGGTGATAGCCGTATATTGAGATCTATTGGAAAGGTAACTTTTTAACCATTCAAAAACTACTCCTCGAAATCCGTACATTTCACATTTATTGAGAAGAATCCCATGGTCAACAAAGTCAAAAGCCCGAAAGCTCGACTATTTTATTACTATTACTACTATTTCGTTATACGTGTGTGCGTGTTATTGTGTTTGTACACGGCATGGCGTAGTTTTACCCGGCCTCACTTCTTTGCTCGCAAAGTTCCATCTTAATTTTTTATTTGATCTGAGCTGTTGTATATAATTTGAGTCTTATCAGACATCAATAGATCTCAGATTGCATTTATCGAAGTCCAACCGGGGTTGGCATGAGGCGTGGCGTTGGCGGTTGGACTTCGATAAATACAATTTGAGATCTGCGGCATTACACATACCGCCTGCATCAAACTTATCCCAGCAACCGTTACCAGGTCATCTAGCCATCTCGTCGGACGTCGTCCCCCATTGCGATTAAGTTCATTATATCAGCCTATTCCCATCCACTGCTGAACGTAGGCCTCCCCCAAAGAGCGCCAACCATCCCGGTTTTGGGCAGCTCGCATCCATCCGCTGCCAGCCACCTTCTTCAAATCGTCGGTCTCCACTCTAGCACTTATCTGCTTCAACGATCGTCTGTCCGTCTGCAGACATGGCCGGCCCACTTCATCTTCAGCTTGCTTATTATTCGCGCAATGTCGGTGACTTTAGTTCTTTGGCGAATGACTTCGTTGGCTATTAAGTTACTGCGGTGCAATTAGGTTACTTATCAATCAATAAAAAGAGGTATGTTGATAAAAATAATCTTGTGCAAGTACCAAGTTGTTTACATGTAAGGTAACTGCGCCAAGCTGATCTGGTATAATCGCGGAAAACACGCTTACATTAAAACTGTTTGATTCGCAACGCAGAAGTTGCAAGGTAATTATTTTGCGGGTATTATTCCTTTATTTACACTTTTAACATATATTAATTTACATTTTTAAGTCTGTATGTATATATATAAAAGTTAATCCCTTTGTCTGGCAATAACCTCTGTATAATATTAGTATAGACTAGCTTTTGCCCGCGACTTCGTCCGCGTGGAATAGTTTTTCCCCAATCCCGTGGGAATTTCCCAAAATATCGTTATAATTTCAAGCCTATATGTTATTCTGATGTATAAACAATAATACTGTAAAGTTTCATCAAAATCCATCCATCCATCCTCACAAACTTTCACATTTATAATATTAAGTAGGATAGTAGGATTAGTAGGATAGTGTAAATTGTAAATTTTGTCAGAATATTCATTTTGCAGGGCTATCTTCTACGATAACGATTATTAAGCAAAAGATCTAGTACTCAATTGTGAATACATTAAGTATAGCATTCGTCGCAATTTCTACTGCCATGAAGAATGAGCTCTAGCGAAAAGCAGTACCTACTAAGTACCAGTATATTACTGCAAAAACATATCTGATTCCAAATCTAGCATCATCATCATCATCAACCCATTACATTGTCCCACTGCTGGGCACGGGTCTCCTCTCAGTACGAGAGGGATTAGGCTATAGTCCACCACGCTAGCCTACTGCGGGTTGGCAGACTTCACACGCCGTCAAGAAAATCTCTCAAGCATGCAGGCTTCCTCACGGTGTTTTCCTTCACCGTTTAAGCGCGTGATAATTAATTATTAATACGCACATGACTTCGAAAAGTCAGAGGTGCATGACTTGGATTCGAACTTTGACTTGGCAGTCCAATGGTCATATTACTTGGCTATCACTGCACTAAAGCAAGTTAGCAAGTTCAGTATGCATTTATTTACCTTAAGCATTATTTTCTCGACAGTACCAATATGAATTAGTAGTAGTTGCCGTAGAAAGTGGATGTTTCCATCATGCTGTAGCTTGTAAGTGGTTTCACTAGCTAATTCATTAACAACATTGCTATGGCAAATAGTGGGTTCAGCAAGAACTGAAGTACTAACGATACATATTGAAGAAAATCTTATAAAGGTCTTTATTAGAGCAACAGAATACAATTTTTTTTTCTATTGTTTGTCTGACTGTCTCTCTGTCTATTCGCGATAAATTCAAAAACAACTGCAACGATTTTCATGCTGTTTTCACCAATGGATAGCTTGGTTCTTGAGGAAGTACAGGAAAGTCGAGAAACCACGCGGGCGAAGCCGTGGGCGGAAAATTAGTATGATATAACCTTAGTATGCGCATAAATAGTTGAGTTTGAGGTCTAACTTATCATCCAGGCGACAGCTACCTAAACAAAAACCTCTGCTACATAAAAACATAACATACCATCACGCCTGTATTCCCCGAAGGGTTAGGCAGAGGTGTACTTAATGTACACCAACAGTTCGCCGGTATGTTTAGGCCCCATGTAAAAGGGGGCGAGCCTATTGCCATTCACCGGGCACAAATCCAGACTCCGAGCTGCTATTGAGAATTTTATAGAAAAACCCAAATAACACTGCTCTACCTGGGGATCGAACCCAAGACCCCTAGCGTAGCAGTCGCGGTTGGGACCACTAGACTAACGAGGCAGTCAACTATTTATTATAAAAACATTTGCTATATATATATGTAGATATATTTATTTCCGTTTATATAAGGACTCTGTGACATATACGACTTGTTTCATCAAGGTTCTTGCAAATGATAAATCTTATGTTTGCAAAGTTATCCTTCCTTTGAACATATTGCGTTGAAATAAATAGAATTTAAGTTTCATTGAGTTTAAACCTTGACAACAACAAAAATATTTGTAATGTCCTTTGCTCTTTCGTATTTTTTTTACATTTAAATATTATGATAGTAAAAATAGTAGTAGTATGAAATAGTGTGATAAGACAACTAGAAGTGACAAATCACCACCCACTGCCGCGACAAAATCACGGCGTGCTCTGCCCAAGCTAGGCCGTGTTCTCGGGGCAGTCCAAAGCCTGTCAGGCCTTCCACATGCACGTCAGCAAGAACCCTGGTATATGTGGCCTACATACATCGACTCCCAGCGACCTTTACCAGGTCGTCAGTCCTTGTTGGAGGTCGTCCCATACTGCGTTTTGCATGTCGCTGTAGGGGTAAAATAAAAAGACCAAAATAATAAAAATAAAAACTACAAAACATCATTAACCCATATATTGTCCTACTGCTGGGCACGGGTCTCCTATCAGAATAAGAGGGATTAGGCCGTAGTCTACCTCGCTAGTCTACTGCGGGTTGGCAGACTTCACACGCCATCAAGAAAATGTCTTAAGTATGCAGGTTTCCTCACGATGATTTTCTTCACCGTTTAAGCACGTGATAATTAAGTATTACGCACATGACTTCGAAAAGTCAGAGGTGCGTGCCTTGTATTCGAACTCGAGACCTTTGACAAGGAAGTGCAATTTTGATATCACAAAGCTATCACTGCACCAAAACTACAAATATAACTAACAAAATATCTCTCTCTTTGTTACAGATCCCCAAATCCCCATCGATACCCTGGCGACTTCAGAACATGAATTCACGAACTTCCCATCAGGCGATTCGAACACCAATGTGTTTTCACTCCAGAACACTCCTGCGCACTTCCCTCCAGACCAAACCATACCCCTCAATAAAACCCCCGAACTCCCGTCATCAACCGTTTCGAAAGCCTCACTGAAATCCGAAGACGATTTTGACGTAAATGAATATTTTGCAAGACTGCAAGGATCTAGATATGTCAGCGCTCCTATTAACAGTAATCCTGATCAGAATGCTAATTTGGGAGCTGAGGATAATCTGGAAGAGATCAATTTGAATGATGATAAGACTGGTGGAGTTCAGCAGAGTATAACAGCTGACATAGCACAGAATTTCTCTCAACTCCCGACAGTTCTCCCGCACGTCGCGAGCGCAGTATTTAGCTCCTTCACAAATATGCTGAACTATAAGAGCAGAGAGCAAACTCCTGATGACAGAGCATACCAGGAAGTGCCGTTCCAAAGCCCAGGGCCTGGAGTGAGTGCGGCGCCAGGTTTTATTGGACAGAATGTTTGCAAAGATACGCCGTTAATGGCTGAAGATACGGTTAAGGAAGTGGCACCTCCACCAAAGGAACCTCCAGTTTACGGTAAGATAATTTTGAAAAATGTTAACTTTTAATTTTTCATCATCATCCATCTCTCCTCTTATAGAGAGAAGGATTAGGCTGTAGTCTACCACGCTAGCCTACTGCAGGTTGGCAGACTTTACATGACTTCGGGAAAATCTGCAGGAAACTTGTAGCCCGCGTCACGTAATTAAAACCGTAGCGATGTCGCAGCAACTTAATCGTTGAAACAGTTTTCCAGTGTTATGTGAATACTGTGAAGCCAAAGTTTTAGAACAATTCTCGGTCAACGAACATGTGTGAATACGGTTCAACAATTTTTCAATAGGACGACCTCTAAATCGGTCCGATCGACGGATATGAATAGGAAAACTGTTTCAACGATTATGTCGCTGCGACATCGCTACGGCTTTAATTACGGGAATCGGGCTACTGAATGCCGTTTTGATTTACCGTTTTAAACTCTTGTATACGCGAATGTCTTGCTGATCTGGTATCGTCGTGTGACGGATCGTTGAGCTCCCTTAATAATGGTTGACTTACACGATGACTGATGTATGCGTCTCGTCAGTTAGGACAGGTCAACTCAAAACTGCTATGGCTCTTCCTTCAAAAGGCCTGGTCAGATTTAGCCTTACATTGTTAAACAAAAAAGTACTACCTGAACTTTGTAAGTCATCATAATTCTCTGAGTTTGTGTCGGCGTTGCTTCGTAGAGGTTATCAGATAGGAAACGTCGGCGCCATCTAGATAAAAAAAAGAAAAACGTTGACTTGTAAAAATGTCTTTACAAGATCTATTTACAGATATAAATATACATCACATACCATCGCGCCTGTATTCCACGAAGGCTTATGCAGAGTTACTTACCATACCATTACCACGCTTCGCCGGTATGTTTAGGTCCCATGTAATAAGGGACGAGCCTATTGCCATAAGCCGGGCACAAACACAGACTCCGAGTTAATACAGAGAATTACATAAAAAACTCAATAACACTTTGCTCGACCTGGGAATCGAACCCAGGACCTCTAGTGTACCAGTCGCGCTTGGTATCACTAGACTAACGAGGCAGTCAGAGATAAATATTATTGGTGCTCCCAAAAACCAAACGAGTGTGCTGATTTGGAGAGTGACAGTAATCAAAGTTCAATATAGCGACAACCAAATTCCATAGAGCCAAAATGTTAAATAACACTAATTTCACAAGCATGGTGCTGATGGGCGTTCTCACGCAGAATGCCATGACCTTTGACCTTTGACCTAAGGTCAGCGGAAAACATCGCCCGCGGGTGTTTGAACAAATAACTTGTGTACAATCGCCAGCACATCAGGTTATACAAAACTGTCAAATTTCTCCAAATGATTTTAATTGTTAAAACATTGATGATTAAGTTCAAGATCGACTGAGAATATTCGACGTTTTTTGGTAACCTGTGCTGGCCATCGAACGAAAGTGATTGTGTTATGTAATACAATAATAAATGTATAATATCATTAATAAAGGGCTTTCAAATTAACAAAACTGCAGTGATAGCCTAGTGATATGACCATTGGACTGCTAAGTCAAAGTTCTTGAGTTTGAATCGAACGCACCTCTGACTATTTGCAGTCGTGTGCGTATTTATAATTGACTAGCTTTTGCCCGCGACTTCGTCCGCGTGGAATAGATTTTTCCCAATCCAGTGGGAATTTCCCAAAATATCGTTATAAATTAAAGCCTATATGTTATTCTGATGTATAAACAATAATACTGTAAAGTTTCATCAAAATCCGTTCAGCAGTTTTTGCGTGAAAGAGTAACAAACATCCATCCATCCTCACAAACTTTCTCGTTTATAATATTAGTAGGAAGTAGGATTATGATCCGCTTAATAACATATATACACTCACGCCTTTTTCCCACAGGGGTGGGCAGAAACTATAGCTGCCATTTGCTACAACTCTTGCATATATCTTTCGCTGCTTCCATATTCATACATCTTTTCATACACACACCCAGTGGCGTAGATAGATAGATAGATAGATTATTCTTTATTGTACACAAGAAACAAAATACAAAACAGCTGTAGCGGCGTAGCTAACGGAGGGCTAGACGGGGCAGTGCCCCGGGGCCCCCAAGCTCAGGGGCCCCTCGGACTCTGACTTACAAACTATAAATTGAACTAGTGAAAATTTCTCCCACATTCGGAATATAAATAAACCAGATTCCAGGCCGCGACTTTAATAATGGCAACATATTTGAAAAAATACTGGGGAATTCCCAACAGGTCTCGAACATCTTTGTTTGAAACTTGCGAATATTTTTTTTAATATGTAGTTTAGTTGAGGCCCTAGTAAATTTTTTGCCCCAGGGCCTTTGGTTACCAAGCTTCGCCACTGCACACACCTGCTTAGACGGTGAAGGAAAACAGGCGTGAGGTAACTTACATGCCTGAAAGATTTCCTTGACGGTGCGTGAATTTTGCGAGGCCCGGCCGGTAGTGTGTATAGGACTATATAGGCGAACTGTGGGTGTACATTAAGGACACCTCCAATGTTATGGTATGAGGTACTCAATAGAACTGTAATACAGAACCCTAAAAATATAATGACCTTTTTAGGAAACGACCTTTCCAGGAAGTGACCTTAAAGAAACTTAAAGTTAAGATACTCATAAACCCAATTAACTTATATTATTGTATACTTCCTGATTTCGCACCTTGAAATTCGCGAAAAATCGTGTGATAAGACAACGTTGCGGTTTATAAGATGACATAGTGACACGAATTGTAAGAAATATGCTGAGATAGTTTGGGCATGTCGAGAGAATGGATGAAAGGGATTTATAAAGCGTATGTCAGTTGACCCGCCGCCGCCGGGAGAGGACACCCTAGAATGACATACACCGACCTTATTGGTGAGATCCTTCAGAAAGGTCAGGTGCGTAGTACCCGCAACCGGCGCATGTGTATGACAAGATGTATGAATGTGGACGAAGCAAAAGAAGTATGTAGGAATCAGAATGTAGTTCCTACTTACTTCTATGGGAAAAAGATTTACATATCCCGTTTTGTTTGTTTCACTTTCTGTACTCACACTAGTTTTTAACCAGCGACGCAAAACCTACGTGGTGTTATAAGTTTGACGTGTCTGTGTGTGTGTGTGTGTGTGTGTGTGTGTCTGTGGCATCCTAGCTCCCGAACGGATGAACTGATTTTGATTTTGATTTTTTTTTTGTTTGAAAGGTGAATTAGTCGGGAGTGTTCTTAGCTATTTTTGATGAAAATCGGTCGAGTGATAAAGCAATTGTCGGGGGTCCTTTAAATTTTTAATTTAGTAGTTATTTTTGTCTCTGGTCACGCTCAACGCCTTGTTGGACGCAGATTACTAGCTAAGTAAAACAATAAGGTTGCTTTTAAGGAGTCTTCAGATTGCGCGCTCGAACCATATCTATATCACTCTTTGAAACTCTAGGACTAGTAGGAAGTAACTATTTATAAAATATGTTAATAACTTGTCACCTGAAATTATAGCTTAGGCTATAGTGGAAAAGCCGGTTACCACTCAATTGCCAACGTAATTGTCAGACAGCTGAGCGGCAAAACTAGATAAGCGTGCGTAACGTGCGAGTTGTTCAGTAAATTAAATTTATTTCTGTATATAGAGTATGCATGTGAGGGATGGAGGGGTAGAGGGGGACCAAAGAAAAGATGGATGTATTGTGTGAAGTCAGATATGATGGTGTAGTGATAGCCTAGTGATATGACCATTGGACTGCCAAGTCAAAGGTATAGTATATCGAATCCAAGGCACGCACCTCTGACTTTTCGAAGTCATGTGCGTATTAATAATTAATTATCACGCGCTTAAACGGTGAAGGAAAACATCGTGAGGAAACCTGCACGCCTAAGAGATATTCTTGACGGCGTTTGAAGTCTGCCAACCCGCAGTAGGCTAGCGTGGCGGACTATAGCCTAATCCCTCTCGTACTGAGAGGAGACCCGTGCCCAGCAGTGGGACGATGTAATGGGTTGATGATGATGATGAGATATGATGGAGAAGGGATTGATTGATGAGATGACGACTAACAGGGATGAATGGAAGAAAACAGGCTGCACAAACCACAACTAAATTAGGAAAAGGACAGGAAGATGATGATGATCCTTTGAATTTTTGATCCCTTGAAGACTTTTATGAGTCAAAGTTTTAAATTTTTTTAAACTACACGGCGCCGGCGTTTTCTATCTGACCAGCTTGAGAAGAAAAGCCGAAACAAACTCCAAGGACCAACTTAAAACTGCTGTACATATTAACTCAATTAGTTGAACAGATCCTGAGACAGAGCTTGACCTCTCTGTTGTAAGCGATCTGCGTACATCATATATATCATATCATAGAAAGAAGAGTTTTTTTCAAAGAAGAGTTGTTTGTTTCTGATTAAGTTGTTTATGTTCGTCCACTGGAGCGAAACTGCGGGGAAATATCGAAATATCGAAATTTATATTTCGAATATACTATATTTCGAATTTATCGAAATATCAAAATATAGTATATCCTAGATATACTAGATATGTATCTAGTATCCTGATCTAGTATCAGGATACTAGATACATATAAAAAACAGAAATAATGAGCGAAAGTGTTTGCTTCAACCGAGGAAACATTTCTGTATCTATTCGAGTCGTTTCAATAAAAACTAGTATTACTAGGAACCAATTAGCGAGAATATAGACTGAATACATTAATATTTAACAGAACTAGTCCAGTTCTTGTCGGAAAATGAATGAAAATTACCTATCATTTAGTATTTACCAGTTTTGTTCATCTGTGTTGATGTATGTTTGCGTGTTTAAGAGTATACTCTCCGCTCGTAGTATATCGCGCTCCATACAAAAGTAGTTTAGTCCTACCATTTTATTCTTGTATTTTGCAGTTACTAAAATACGTGTTCCTTGTAAGTAAAACTCAATTTAATTAAAAGTTAAAAAGTTACACGAGCTCAAAAATTGGTAATTTTTGATAAACACTAACTTAATGCAACGTTTAATGTTACTTACCTACTTCAAAGGCCCAACTCTGTACAAAAATCCATCAAAACTGGTTCAGCAATTCAGCTCTAAAATACAAAATCATAATAACATACTATCACGCCTGTGTTCCCCGAAACCGTACACCACAGTACGCCGGTATGTTTAGGTCCCACGTGATATGAGGCAAACCTAATGTCATTGACGTGTCACGAATCAAAACTTCGAGATTCTGCTGAGAATTTCATAGTAAAACCCAATAACACTGTACGAATTGCTGGGATTGGATAGCACCACTTCGATGAAATCGCGTATTCGACCACTATCACTATTGAAGCAGTCGAAGAAGACTTAATAAATGATTATTGTGTACTTCCACTTCCACACTTTATTTACAATATTTTATCTTTTGTTTCAGGTGGATCAAACTTCAGAATCACAACAAAGAAGAAATACGCTCAAATACCAGGACTTAGTTCTGGACATAACTTCGAAACTGCACAGAAAATTGAACTAAACCCTCTCACAAAAAATATAACCGGTTATTTTATTCCCACAAACGACGATAAAGTTTCTACAGAACCTGTTGATACTAAACCCCAAGAGCTTGACCATAGTCAAGAACTAACCCGTCAAAATAAACAAGAAACATATAATATGTTTAACCCAATAGAATCCGATGTAAAAGCAAGCGATTTACAACCTTCCACTATTGCTATGCCGAGGGAAAATGAACCTAAGCCGTTTGAAGAGCGATTACCACCGCCACCAATATCATTTGCATCTCAAACAAACACAGGAAATAATCCAATACCACCACCGCCTATGTTTTCCACGCAACAAAGAGACAGTAGTGCTGGTTCCGGCAAGTCGGTTTTACCTCCGTCTGTTGCTAGGCGCATTGGTTCAAATCAACCAGTCATGAAACCTCAAGCCATGCAGTCTATTAATACAGACAATATATTTGTTCCAACATTTGATCCAACGACAATTCCAACACAGCCTATTGGAACGTTCAGTGATAAACATTCCCAATCTTCGTTCGGTGTTCCAACGTTGGTTTCAAATCAGCCAGCATCTCAGGAGTTAAAAGAAGATATACAAGTGGCTTCAATGCCACCTAATTTACACAGCGTTCCATCTCACTCAGCGTTTATTCCACAACCACCACCAGGATTTGCAACTCAACCATTGGCTCCTCCCACAGGCGTAATTGCTCCACCCAGCAAAGTCCAACCACAGAAATTGGCTTTACCGCCAATCAAAATACTGGCCTCAAACTCAGCAGCTCCACCAATGTTACCTCCAACGTTGGCAACGAATGCGCCAACGATGTTTGTACCATCTGCCGTATTAGTAGATGATAAATCGAACACTAAAACTGAACCAATTCCGCCTCTGAGCAGCATTTTTTCACCAATAGCACAAGTTGGTGCTCAAGCTTTCTTACCTCCAGAACAGACACAACCGACAGGAATTGGTTCTAAGCCAAATGCTGGACTAACACCATTCTTCACTCCTCCATCCTCGAACAATGCAGCACCATTACTTTTTAACCCAGGAATTGGGCAGGAGCAACTTAGCCAACCAATCGCACCAGAGCCACCAAAATCTTTGATAGAACCTCCGAAATCCACTGGAGCTCTTAATTTCAGGATGAATAAGAGAAGACCACAATATTACTCAGGGCCTATAGAAGGTGTTGGTTCTATCAGTAATAGTATTAAGCCAGTTATACAACCAGTAAATTCTGGAACATTCCAAGGTGCTTTGTTCACACCAGAAGTGCCGCAAGCTGAACAAAACGTGCAGTCTTCAATACCGTTTGATATAAGTAAACAGACAGAAACTGTTCCTTTGAATCCTCAATTCAGTTTACAGAATCCTTCAGCGAATCCACAACTCTCTAGCGCTTTTGATATGGGACAATCAGCACCAGTATACTCACACTTTGATATTACTAATCCCGTTCAGGATAACAATCAATATAGCACATCATTTGATTTGAGTCGACCAACAACAGACAGTTATGTACAAGAAGACCCAAAAGAATCTAAAGGCTTTGGCATAATCGGATCGCTTAAGTCTAAACTAAGCAACATTGATATCAATAAGATTCAAAATACCGTGACCACTTTCTTTGACCCTGCTTACAATGAAACAGTAAAAGACGAAGCTACTGCACAGGGAATTGTACCTTATTCTAATGTCCCGTATCAATCACAAACAGCTGAGACCAACTTGGAAATATTTGTTCCAAACGTCCCTCAAAATACTCAGGCATACAATTATGATTATCAACAACAAGTTTATTTGAACAACGAGTATTACAAGTATCCAAACTTTCAAAATCAAGGCCAACCATCTGCTGGACATTGTTCAAATGAAAATAACTATCCCAGCCTATACACACAAAACTATCAAAAGTCTCAAGGCTATCCTGAAATTCCAACGGATATGACTAGTTTTCAGCAGCCTCCAAGTAATGCTCCTTTGCAAGAAGCTGTCAACCCAATACCATTCAACAGTCCTGTAAAACCTGAAGATTTTACTCCAACAACTATTATCGATAATCAAGAAACTGTTATTGACAGGAAAGTAAATGAAAATGTGGCACATTTTGAACCTGAAGTAACACAAATCCTACAAGACAAAATTTCTATTGACGACGGGTCTGCTAAAACTTTCTTTGGAATAGCACCTTCTGATTTGCCCATGCGTATAGAACGTCAAATAGAAGACTTGACAGCTACACGTAAAGCTGTAGTTTCTGAGGTGGAAGAGGACCGATCACTAACCAGTGGTTCATTTGAAAAAGTGCAAGAAACACAAGACCCTAAACGAAACCAAATGTCAATGTTTGACCCCATAACTGTTGATCTATTTGGAAAAATGGCAATCAAAGAAGACAATAATGAAAACGCAAACATATTCGCAAACAAAACCTTTGATGAGAAAGAGAAAATAAACAAACCGAAGACTGGTACACAAAATGTGGACATTGCAAATATTGCAACTAACAAAGAAAAAACTGAAGAGACTCTGAAATTATTCCCGACTATGCCTGTTAATACTAAAGAACAAATCACAAAACTACAAAATGAGGTGAAAACGCATAATATATTCGCTAGCACAATTTTTGATAAAAAGGAACCAAAAATACCGAAAGATGGTTTATTAGTATCCTTAAGCAAAGATGATGTTCCTATACTAGGTGTTTCATCTGTACCATTATTTGGGCTTAGCACTATAGAAGCAGATAAATCGAAAGAATTCACTCAAGGTAACGACTTGATCACAACTGTGGATAGAAATTCTAGCATGAGCTTTTTTGATCACCCATTGAAATCTGATGACCCAATATCTAAACATGTTGACACACTAAACAGAAATGCCAGCTTCAGTTTCTTTGAAAATGTGGGTGCTTCAGTTCTGAAAGATGAAAGACAGGACCAGGATAAAAAGCTGGATATTTCAGGGAAAACGAGTGCAAGCTTCTTTGAAAATGTTGACACTAAATGTCAAAATACAAAGGTTGATGAAACTGAAAATCAAGGTGTAGATTTAGGCAGAGATGATGTAAAAAATGTTACTGGAGATATTGGTACAGAGACTGCAGATGATCCTTCCGAATCTGAATTGAGCATATGCGAGACGTGCAGAGAAGTCAATAAACCTGAGGACAGGGAAGACGACCAAGACGTCACTATGCACCTAATAGAAAATATTACATCACCGATACAACTTTCTAACCCGGTTGAAGCACCGCTACCTGAAAGTGCTCTCCGAGAAACAAATAATCCTGACCAAGCAGAGCTGGATGCAGGACAGTTTGACGAGATATCTCATATTACTGAGGAAACCATTGAAACAATAAATGTTCAATCAGCCACTGAACTTCTAGAAGACGTCGACGAAATCAAGTCAATGAATTATGGTTGGGCCGAAAGTGCATTGAAAGAGGATTACAATTTCAACATCGACCCTACTTCTATAGGATTCTATGGGAGTAATTCTCTTTTCTTCGATAAAGTACCAACAAGTACGGATGAAATGAAACATCATGAAGATATGCTGACTAGACAGATGAGTGCACCATCTGCTCCTCCCGCTGAAGAAGATGAAGAAGACTCGAAATCTGATGAAGCCGGGGTTTTAGACGTGCACTCAATAGAACAAGACGCGAATAAAGACTTTCCTCTATTTGAAGAATTTGTCATAGAGCCATCTGACGCCGATGATGATCTCAAAGAAAAAGATACTGATGTAGATTCCTTCACTAACAGAGTTGAGAAATATAAGAACATGGATCCTTCAGAATCAGAACCTCCACAAGGATTATTCTTCGATGTACCACCAGCTCCTATCAGTATGGTATCGTATTTTGATACAGGAAACTACGCAGTTGAATCACACTATAGAAATACTAGGCAAGCCCCGGAAGTAATAAGCATACCACCAGGATTTGAAGAAGAATATAAGAGGAGGTTAGCTTTAGCTAAAGCTAGAGTAGAAAAGTTAAAGAATGAGATGATAACTGTTCCAGATACGTCAACACAAACTAGAATGACTACAGTAGCTTCTTATGCTACAGCTCGAATGCCGGCAGCTTATGGTAGCTCTGAAGAATTAGATCTAGTAGGATTCAACGTGGAAGAAAACATTACTAGCTTAGTTGACGAGCAAAGTGAGCAGCTATCCCAAGAATCCCTGTCAAGTCCCATTCCACCTTTCGGTAACTTGATCGACCCCCAAAGCGAAACATTGGCAAAATCTTTTTACGGAAATGTCCCAGAAAAATCTGATGAAAAACAAGAGTCGAAACTGTTTAAATTTACGCCTGCTTTTAGTGCGAAGTCTGTGGAAAAGCCAGAATTCAATTCGCGTGAATTTTCAACTGGTTTTAATCTCAAACCTGCCGAAAAACACGAATCGGATGTCTTATCTTCAACTACTTTTTATCTAAAGCAAACAGAAGTTCCAAAATTGCATGATTTTTCTGGTGATTTCTATTTAAATCCTGCCCAAAAGCAGGAAGCGGCATTATCAGATTTTCCTGCTACTTGTAACCTAAAGTCTGCATTCAAACAAGAATCGAAGTCGCCAGACTTTCCGACAACTTTTAGTCTAAAGTCTGCAGTGAAACATGAATTGAAGTCGCCAGATTTTCCAGCCACTTTTAGTTTAAAGCCTGCCGAATTACAAGAATTGAAGTCGCCAGATTTTCCGACTACTTTCGGTTTAAAACCTGAAAAAGAGCAAAACTTGCCAGCATTTCCAACTGCTATAACGAAACCTGAATATGCACCAAAATGGAAACAGCCAGAATTACCGGCAGCATCAAACTTACAAGTTGACGAGCCTAAAATCCCGGAAACAGTGGCAGCTTCGTCTTCAAAACCAGAAATAAAAGTGGAAGCGAAACTACCCGATCCTATTAACTTCTTCGCGAACACAACCCCAGAAAACCCACCAGATACCTTCAATCGCTTAGCTAGTTACTTCAGTTCACCCCCAAAAACAGACCACGCGAAATCTTTTTTTGAATTAAGCCAAAGCCAAAATCATTACAGACACGCTTCTGCCGAACAAAAAAATAAAATAGCTGAACTAATGAACGATCTTACATCACCTCAAAATGTAACAGTTCCAAAAGAACAAACTTTAAGTCACGTTAACTATTTCACTGTTGAATACGACGCTGTTCTACCAGAATTTAGTAAAGGCGACACTAGTAAAGATAAAGTTGAATTTGACGATGATAAAGTTGACTTGAATAGTTTAGTGACTAATTGTAGGTATTGCACAAAAATATTTGATACAACTTTTAAAGTTAGAGCTGCTATGAATGACAGTAGCGAAGCAGGAACCGCTCCAAGGATGGAACCGCATAAGGAAGCAGGCAGGGGATCCGTCACTGTTAATTTTGATGGAGTAGCATTGCTTCAGGAGGCTAATGAAGGAGTAGCTGGAATGACTGAGGTACTAACAGGTTTTGTCAATTTAGTTTTAATGATTCTTTCGGCTGCTAAGGAACAGAAATATTTGATCTTTTAACTAACATTGCTATTATCTAGTTGCTTTAAACTATCTTATAAGCGCCGGCGGCGGCAGCCTAATGGCTAGGGCGTCGGACTTGCGATCATGCGGTGGCCGGTTCGGAACTCACCCATTGTACTACCGAAGTGAACCCACTCGTAAAACAATCATTTAGCTGAGTGCGAGGGGTTAACAAGAATACTAGTAATGTGCGAGCCACATTGCTAGTAAGCTTTAAAAAAAATCTATCCATAAATATGAATAATTTCTTAAAATTATCATCATTATTCTCCTACCACGCACTGCATGTATTTTACAGTAATTAATATTTAATGCCTTAATATTTAATTTAATGCCTTTCTTTGGTAACTTAACATCACTATTAAAGTGATTTCAAAGCTTGCTACTTCAGTTATTCAATGACACACTGTCAAAAGTTAATTATGAGTTATAATCAGTGGCGTTACTTTATGAAATGGAGTTGCCATCGTAGTGTGTAGTATGTGAAAAATAATAATTTAAGTTAAGTGTGATTTGTATAAAGATGCAGAAAAAGTAGCAGTTGCCACGTATGAAAAATCACTTAATATGATTTTTCACAGTTTTTATGTAAAATTGCCTCTTTGTAAAATGTTTTTTTTTCCTCTCAGCGCGATTCCGAACCGAATTTGTCAGCAAATGTTGCACGTCCTCAACCTGATTGCAGTCCCTGCATTAATTCCCCAAATTATTTGGGGAATCAGCTTTTTTCATAAGGAAACTTTGCCGATGGACAGTGTCCAGAGTGAGTGCTTTTTTTGTCTTTTTCTGAAAATAAATATTTTTGTTGTTGTTGATTACAGAGCCGTCCCAGTACAGAGTATACTCCAGTTAAACATCACTGGTTCTACAGAGTGGATGTTGAAGACAAGTCTATATGGAGGGGATTTTCCGTCGTAGACTCCAGGGCACTCGAAGCTGCTTATTTGAGTTGTAAGTATAGATAAATTTATTGTAGTATGACCTTGTGATATATGACCTTGTGATATGATATATGACCTTGTGTCTTAGTTAGCGAGTTAGAATCTAAGGTAAAAAAAAGAAAAGAAAACGTCATCTAAACGGGCAAAGAACTGATTTTCGACACACGCTCTAGTAGATTATAGTTTAGGTAGTCCCAAAAAGGTTTTTTTTTATCACGGAGCCCTTATTTCTTTTCTAAAATAAAAGTAACCCAAGTTACTTCTTAATTACCTTTGGTCCCGTCAATATTGTCCAGCCGTTTCGGAAATTAGCTGGAACAAACAGACTTGCAGACAAAAGTAGTAGTTTTAGTAGTAGTAGTGTCTCGCTGGCGTGTCATGGCCGGGGAAGTACTACCCTCCCACAAAATATCGACGTCAAGTACTAGTATACATACTGTTGCCTTGCGCCGGAGGTCAAACTCCTCTCAGTCCCCTTTCTTCTCCATTGCTCCTTTCCCCACCCTTTTCCGTAAATAAGCTCGGTAACGCATCTACAACTCCTTTGGTATTGCAGATGTCCATGGGCGGTGACTTCTACTTACCATCAGGTAGCTTGCCTGCTCGTTTGCCGAGTTATGCCCTAAAATAATAACGAAAATTGTTTTTTTATTGAAGTACAAACAGACACTTGAATTTTATTATTATTATTTCTATAGTACATAAATAAATGTGCTCTGAAATAAATATAGATATCTAGGTTTTTTGGTGCAGAATATCTTAGTCTATTATGTCTTGCAGCGGACCTGGATGACCAAACGGTGGTCGCGACAGATGGGGGTCGATATGATGTCAACGTTGTGGGCAGGCTGAGGATACCAGTCTACTGGAGTGACAAGCCTACCAACGTCAGGAGGTATGTGACTGAATCAAATCAAATCAAATCAAATGTTTTTATTTCAAATAAGCTTTCACAAGCGTTTATGAAACGTTATTGACTCTAGTTGCACGGTTCCAAAAAGTTGATCTCATGGAGAAGAATCCGGCAAGAAACTCCATAGACACTCTTTTAAAATATATTGTTTTAACATAATTTGCTGGTACATTATGCCGATAACAGGATGTGAGTGCATTGGAGGTTTATGTCATAATTAGCCTGAAGTCGGGACTAAAATTACAAGAAGGTTCTCAGCAAATGAGAACGCAATGTCAAACTAAAACAGATACACTATGTGTAAGAATACACATCATCAAAAATATGAACTAGGATAACTATAAACTACTTAGACATAAATGGCTACGATGCACTCACATTTACAGTTCCTGTTTATATAAAGTGGTAAACAATATACAAGGTAATTGAGAGTGAATAAAGTAACCTCAGGTTGCCAGGGAGACCACAAGTGCACCCGTATTTTAACACCACACATTTTTATCATCAACGTAGTCCTTGATTTTGTAATATGCTTTCTTAACAAGGACCGATTTAACATAATTTTTAAATTTCTTACCGGTGAGATCGGTGACAGATTTTGGAAGTTTATTGTAAAAACGCACACAATTTCCTAGAAATGATTTATTGGTTTTTGTTAATCTAAACTTAGGTACCACTATTTTATGTTTATTTCTAGTATTATGGTTGTGAAAGTCGCTATTTATGCTGAACATATGCAGGTTTTTGCGGATATACATGATGTTTTCTAAAATATAAAGTGACGGCAGCGTTAGTATACTGACGTTCTTGAAGACTTCTCTAAGGGAATCGCGAGGGCCCATATTGTAGATTGCGCGGATGGCCCTTTTCTGCAAGATGAAAATAGAATCTACGTCAGCAGCTGATCCCCACAGCAGAATACCGTATGACATAATACTGTGAAAGTAAGCGAAGTATACAAGTCTAGCAGTAGCTACGTCAGTGATCTGCCTAATTTTCCTAACTGCATATGCTGCGGAACTTAATCTGCGAGACAGGGCCGAGATGTGAGCACCCCATTGCAACTTACTATCAACCGTTATACCTAAAAAAACAGTTTCGTTGATTAGATTGAGTTTGCTGCCTTCAAGAATTAAATTAGTTTCAACTTGTGGTACATTTGGTAATGAGAATTTTAAACATTTTGTTTTGCTAGCATTAAGTAGTAAATTATTAGCAGCAAACCAGTTAGATAGTGATTTTAGGCTCTCATTTACACTAAAAAGATTGCTATCATTCCGTTCAATCTTAAATATAAGTGAAGTATCGTCAGCAAATAGCACTTTATTAATTTATAAATCTCAGACATCATATAGGGGAGGTCATTTATATATGCTAAGAAAAGGAAAGGGCCTAAGATAGAGCCTTGTGGAACCCCCATTTTAACTACAGACCCGGGAGATGTGACTCCATTAATGCCCACTCTTTGTCGCCTCTTCGAAAGATAGGAAGACACAAGCTCCAAAGATAGCCCCCTTATTCCGTAGTAGTCTAATTTACGGATAAGCGTGTCGTGATCAACGCAATCGAAAGCTTTGGAAAGATCACAGAAGATACCTAGGGCATCCTGTGATCCTTCCCAAGCCTCTAAAATATGAGAGACTAACTTCGTGCCTGCATCAGATGTTGACCTACCCTTCGTGAAGCCAAACTGTTCATTATGTAAGATCTTATTAACGTGAAAATGTGCCATCATTTGATTAAGCATGAGTTTTTCAAATATTTTACTTAAAGCAGGGAGAACAGAAATGGGCCTATAATTACAAGGATCCGCCTTACAGCCTGATTTGAAAATTGGAATGACTTTACTTTGCTTCATTAGGTCTGGAAAGCTTCCTGTCTTAATACAAAGATTAAATAAATTTGCAAGGGTAGGTGCGATATCGTCAATAATCGACTTCAGTAATCTAACAGATATGCCCCATAGGTCTTCGGTATTTTTCATATTAAGACTATTAAAAGCTTTTTTGACCGTAAGGGGAGACACTTGACTAAATTTAAAATTTGGTATTTCTCTATTGAAAAATTTCTTAACTAGAGATTCTGCTAACGATGAGGACGAATGTAAAGAGTTCGTGACCTCGATCGGAATATTAGTGAAATATTGTTCAAAAGCTTTTGCGACTTCTACTTTGTTTGAAATTACTTTGTTGTTTAATTTTAAATTAAGTTCTGATTCCTGTTTATTGTTGATGCCCCTTTCCGAATTTATTATGTTCCATACTGTTTTAATTTTATTATCGGATTTGTTTATTTGACGACTGATAAGTTTAGATTTTGCTTCAATGCATACTTTTTTAAAACATTTAGAATAATTTCGCACATAATTATGAAAACTTATATCAGAGGTTAGAGATTTTTCATAATACAGATTATAAAGCACATCTCTACTTTTCCTAATGCCGTCTGTGGCCCATTCATTAAATTTACTATTTTTACGATGTGAAGCCTTTCTAAGAGGGCATGACTTGTTAAATGACTCACATATTATATTGAACAGCTTGTTATAATTAGTGTCGGGGTCTTTCGAAGTAAAATCAGTGTTACACAATTGCATTTTAACTAATTCCTGCATTGAACGTAGTTTATTGTCCGTTAGAGATCTAACTGAGATATTTTTTTTAGTAAGTGGACTTTTGTTAGTCTCAATAGAGATCAACCGTCCCATGTGATCTGATCTAACACCGCTAACTAGTAAAGAGTCTTGAACTGCACAATTTGAAAAAATATTATCAATACAAGTATTGGAATTAACAGTAATCCTAGTTGGTTCGTTAAAAATATGTTCTAAATTAAAAGAACTAAACAAGGCTAATAATTGATATTTATCTGACGATTCTATTAAAAAATCAATGTTAAAATCACCACAAACAAAGATATATTTCTTACTTTTAAAAACTTTTCTAAGAACATCTTCCATTACTGTCAAGAATGTAGAAAAACTTGAAGAAGGTGGCCTATAAACACATATATGAAAATAGAAGCGTCGGTAGCCTAATGGCTAGGGCGTCGGACTTGCGATCATATGGTTGCCGGTTCGAACCCCACCCATTGCACTACCGACGTGAACCCACTCGTAACACAAGCATTTAGCTTAGCACGAGGGGTTAACAAGAATACTAGTAATGTGTGACCCACGTTGCTAGTAAGCTTTTTTTAAAAAAAAAAATAACTGAAAACAGGTAAAAATAAACTAATTTGTTACGATTCTGTTAGTCTTAATAAATTATGTTTTTCCAAGAAATATTATCAAGTGCATACTGTTGTCACTGTTAGTGTCACAGCGTTGTGTGACATTGCATGTAACAGTGCTGCCAAGTTAAATTGTAGTTAGTTATATTTTTTCTGCCTCGTTGGTCTAGTGATCCCAATCGCGACTGCTACGCTAGAGGTCTTGGGTTCGATCCCCAGGTCGAGCAAAGTGTTATTGAGTTTTTCTATGAAATTCTCAGTAGCAGCTCGGAGTCTGGATTTGTGCCCGGTGACTGGCAATAGGCTCGCCCCCTATTTAATGGGACTCAAACATACCGGCGAACTGTGGGTGTACATTAAGTACACCTCTGCCTAACCCGTCGGGGAATACAGGCGTGATGGTATGTTTTTTTTTAATGTTATATTTTTTCATATTTCATTGTGTGATACTTTTTATCAGTCTCTGTGTGTCCTTGGTTGAGGGAATAAATATTTTTTCTTTCTTTTTTCTTTAAGTCTCGCTATATCCTTTGCTCGGGTAGGGAACCTATATCTTCGAAGGAAGCACTTTGTATAATAATGATCGAACTTCACTACAGGTAAGTTCGTTTGATCACTTATCATACTACGTGCTTCGTTCTCGATGTAAGCATTAACCCGGCAAATGTAGTTTGCACACCAAGTGTGCAAAAAAATTTGCGTTTTTTTTAACATGGAAATTCGTAAAACTATATTGTTCCTGCTCTAATTTGCAAAAAATGTAGGGAAACGAAAAGGATGGCAATAATAGTCATATATGCACCTGCATACTGCACATTTTTGCATAGGTTGCATTCTAATCGTGGGAGAGGTTAACCATGCAGACGTTCAGGCAAAACCGTCAGCTTTGGGCGCGAAATTCTTTTTTTTTTCTGGTATTATCGCAAATTATTCGGCTATAACACATTCTAGGTACATGGCAGTAGAAATTGCGACATCAACAATAACTTATTCACGATTGAGTATTAAAAATTTCGCTTAAAAATCGCTATCGTAGGAGATTCAGATGTAAATTTTCATTTTTGGCCGAATCCACTATTTTGCACCGAAATCTTCGATGATAACGATTTTTGAGCAAAAGTTTAAAACTCATACATACATACACTCACGCCTTTTTCCCACAGGGGTAGGCAGAAACTATGGACTGCCACTTGCTACGACTCTTGCATATCTCTTTCGCTTCTTCCACATTCATACATCTTTTCATACACACGCGCCGGTTGCGAGTACTACTTAGTTTTAATACTCAATTGTGAATAAGTTGTTGTTGTTCTATAGTTGATGTCACAAAAGTAATAGGGTTCTTATCCTTTGAGTACGGAACCCTAAAAAACTGTTTATTCTGCATTTATAATGCTTATATAAGTAATTGTGTTTGTACACGGCAAGGCGTAGTTTTAGCCGGCCTCACTTCTTTGTTCGCAAAGTTCCATCTTAACTTTTTATTTGATCTGAGTGTTAGTGTATACTAACAATTATATAATATAGCTTTCCGCCCACGGCTTCGCCCGCGTGGTTTCTCGGCTTTTCTGCATTTAAACTTTTCCCGTTTCTGCAACATTTTTCATTTATGCTCCGCTCCTATTGGTCTAAGCGTGATGATATATAGCCTATAGCCTTCCTCGATAAATGGGCTACCTAACACTGAAAGAATTTTTAAAATCGGACCCGTAGTTCCTGAGATTAGCGCGTTCAAGCAAACAAACAAACTCTTCAGCTTTATAATTACAACATTATTATATAATATGTATTTCTTGTTTCACTACCCGCAGATGCAGTTGGTTTTACAAAGGCACAACGGATGCGAGATATGTACCTTATACAGAGCCGGTTGCTGAGAAGCTAGAGGTAAGCTGTCTATACTTCTTTCTTTTTTCAGGACTACCTCATACGTCACATGAAGGGCGACAGACCCTGGGCTGGATTTCCAAATTGACATTAGAGAATAACATAACATACCATCACGCCTGTATTCCCCGAAGGGCTAGGCAGAGGTGTATGTACATCCACACTTAACCGGTATGTTAAGGTCCCATGTAATAGGGGGGGAGCCTATCGCCATTAACAGGGCACAGACTCCGAGCTGCTACTGAGTATGAACTAAGGACCCATGACTTCTAACATAGTTGTCGCGGTTAGTACCACTAGACTAAAGAAGCATTCTGAAGTAGAGGCAAACTAGATAAAATATTACATAACTTGTAGACTGTCTCATTAGTCTAGATTTCCTAAGCGCGACTGCTACAGAGCGGAGCAGTGTTATTGGGTTTTTCAATGAAATACTCAATAGCAGCTGAATGGTGAATGGCAATAGGATCGCCCCCTATGGGACCTAAACATACCAGCAAAGTGTGGGTGTACATTAGTATACCTCTGTTAACCCTTCGGGGAATACAGGCGTGATGGTATGTTAAGTACTTGTACATGTAATAAATTAATTTCTTTATTTTCCTAGGAGGAGTACCGCCACGGTATGACGACTGGTGAATGGCACCGTCGTCTGGTGATCCCCAATGGTGAAGTGGTCGTGATGCATGGCCCCAATGTCATGGTCCACTTCCTCCACAGCGATGCCTTCAGCACACCACCGGTGAGCATATTATAGCTTATTTTAAGTAGATTCCACCATGAAAGTTATTTAGTTATTTAAGTTTAATTAATTAATAAAAAGTTATTTTAGTAGTAGTAGTGTCTCGCTAGCATGTCTACATACCAGCAAGAATGGGTCTCACGACCGGAGAAGTACTACCCTCCCACAGAATATTGACGTCAAGTAGCAGTATGCATACTGTTGCGTTTCGTACGGTGAGTGTGGAGCGCCGGAGGCCCAATTTCTCCCTCAGTCCATTTCCTTCTCCTTTTCTCCTTCCCCTCCAGTTTCCTTTAATAGGCACAGCAACGCATCTGCAACTCCTTTGGTATTTTAGATGTCCATGGGCGGCGATGACTACTTACCATCAGGTAGCTCGCCTGCTCGTTTGCCGAGTTATTCCATAATAAAAAAAAATGAATGAACTTTCCACAGAACATCGACTTCGACTAGCAGCTGTTGCGTTTCGTATGTATATTCGTGCAATTATGAATTATAACTGCGATCAACAGATCTGTAAGCTTTAGCTGGCGCTTACCGCGGTTAGTCTGTAGATGGGGTGGCTTTGCTCAACACTGTAATGTTGATGTTTTTTATGGATTATCGCGTTATATTATTTAATACCTTTTTAATCACGTTAAATTGATAAACGTCGTATCCACTAAACATGTGTTCCCACTGCTGGGCAAGGGTCTTTACGGGAATAAGGTTATAATCCACCACGCTAGCCTAAGCGGGTTGGCAGACTTCACACGCCGTCGAGAAAATCGTATCAGGCATGCAGGTTTCCTCGCTTTGTTTTCCTTCACCGTTAAAGCGCATGATTTTTAATTTATACCAACATGCCTGTTCTACCCTGTTCTATCCTAAAAGGGTTAGGCAGAGGTGTAATGTACACCCACATTTCGCCGCTATGTTTAGGTCCCATATGTCTGGACTTTAAAAGAAACCATGATTCTCTGAGTTTGTTTCGACGTTTCCTCTTACAGGTCGTCAAATAGGAAACGTCGACGCCATCTAGTTTAAAAAAAATCTACTTGTAAAAGTGTCTTAAAAGATCTATTTAAATAAATTAAATATCATTTCATTTCATATACGAGGGGGCGAGTCTATTGCCACTCCGAACTGCTACTGAGAACTTCATAGAAAAACCCAAGAACACTTTGGACCTCTAAAGTACACACGGCTACAGGGCAACCATTACAAATCCAGCTTAAGCTGATCTCCCATTGTAAAAGCTTTCCATGCAATAAGAGGTCAGCGTAAACTGGTTTTCTATAGCTTGATGTGTAGCAAAACGCGTAAAAATATCACTTCCTCTCCCATCTCCTTTCCCCACCAACACCTAACGCATCCTCTCCTCTTCCCAGCTGTTCTCGTTCGGTAAGCGTGTATACCGAAACCCTCCCAAGATCAGGGTGTCCAGAGACCAGCCGCAGAAAATAGATCACCTGATACTGCTGGTACACGGAGCAGGAGAATACAAATGTCAGAAGGAAAAAATTGTTAGTTCTAGATATATTGTCCGTATTTATGCAAAGTGGAAACACACGACAAATTTCATTTTTTACTTCTATTGAAGAAAACTTATTTAAAAGTAAGTAAAAAAAGAACTACATGATGTTTTTCCTTGGAAACAAGGTTTACTAAATGCAGAACAGAACCAACAGCAAAAACGAACATTACATACCTATAATGCCAAATGATATCTCAAATGTGATATCTCGGAAAATCGTATTTGCCGAGTGGTGCCTTTTTGCATAAATACGGACCATTGCTATACGGGTGGAAGGGGACATCGATACACAACCGCTTACCACGAATTCAGTACAGCCGGTTGTAGCTGTTACCTGACCCACCCTAAAACAAACGAATTTGAACTCTCTGCAAGTAACATTATTCAAATTCAAATTCAAATTCATTTATTCATTGCGAATATGGGTATTACAAAACATGTTACTGGAGAGGATAGTACCACCATATTCCGCCTCAAGGCATGCAACATAATTAGGTACAACTTAAATAAATAAATACAGTATAGAATTAAATGAGAAAAAAAGAATTATGTTATAAGTCAAGTATATCTAGCTTATCAGATAAGTATTCATTTACACTGTAATACGCCTTTTCTAACAAAAAACATTTTAACTTATATTTAAATTCGTAATTATTGATTATTTTTAAAAGACTTTTTGGCAAATGATTGTAAATTCGTGGTCCCATACAGAAAATGCTATTGTCAAATAATGTAGTTTTGTGAAGCGGACAACAAATTTTATAGTTAAGTCGTTTACTGTTATAGTTTTCAAACAAATTTAAATTATTTCTAATGAAACATATGACCTCGAAAATGTATAGACAGGGTAATGTTAATAATTTAAGAGTCCTGAAGATGGGTTGGGTATGGGTATGGGTTATTCAATTTGTATGAGTTTATTTTTTAGCATGAAATATTGCGAAATGTTCTAGTGAAAGAAAAATTCGATCTCAGGCAGGGTTTGAACCTGCGTCTACGTACGTCACTCCCATTCCTGCCGTCCCCTGAAGACGTAAAATGTGGAAGAGAAATTCGACATCACAGGCAGTGGTCTCGGTAGCTTAGTTGGTGCAGCGTTTAGTGTACTTCAACAGAAAGACGCAGGTTCAAACCCTGCCTGAGATCGAATTTTTCTTTCACTAGAAATTTTCTTTAATTATAAAATTCATATCTTTGTATGAGTTTATCAGTATACCGCTACTGCAAATATAGTATTCGATGAACCTGTATGGGACGACGTCCAACGAGATAGACAGACGACCTGGCAAAGGTCGCTGGGAGTCGTTGGATGCAGGCGGCATATAACCGGTCGTTGTGGAAGTCTATGGGGGAGGCCCTCGTTCAGCAGTGGACTTCATTTGGCTGATATGATGATGATGATAGGGTTCAAATTCGTCTGTTTTTGGGGCGGGTCAGGTATAAGCAAAAGGTATATGATTCTGGACCCCCTTGTATTGATATTTTTCGTCGATTATTAAAAAAAAATCTGCTGTTGTCTTCAAAAGTGCAATACCTACACGGTCAAAATTTTGATGTTCCATACAACATCCACATTGTATGGAACATAGGGTCCAGAATCAAGTACTGAATTCATGGTAAGCGGTTGTGCGTCGATGTCCCTTCCACCCTGAATACATACAGGGTTAGGTAGAGATGTACTTAATGAACACCCACACTTTGCCGGTATGTTTAGGTCCCATGTAATAGGGGGCGAGCCTATTGCCATTCACCATTCAGCTTCTACTGAGAATTTAATAGAAAAAACCCAATAACATAGCCGGACCTGCGAATCGAATCCAAAACTAGCGTAGCAAGTATGCAGTGGTGTTTAGAACCAGTAGACTAATGACGCAGTTTTTAAAAAAGGGGAATAGACTCGCCCCCTATTACATGGATCCTAACCTATACTCCATTTGGTTAGGTACTTAACTAAAGGTAAACAATAAAAATGGCGGCGTTCAGGGCTCTTCAACCTTTATTACAATGATATCTTATGAATTGGGAGTGAAATTAATAACAACACATCTAACAATCAATAAAAACAACGAACAAACAAAACTATAACTAAATAATACAATTTACGGCAAAAGAAACACAAAAACGAACGAAAGTACAAACTCTTACGAATGGCGTCTGGTTACCCGACTAAGTATAATATCGGTTAATTATTTGCCCGCGCTTCCTCGCGCTACTACTTCTTAATTTTTTCGAGTTATCAAAAGTCTATTATGTAGAAAAAGGTTTTGATTTCCTGTCTTTTTAGATTCTTTCTAGTAGGCACATTGCAATACTTTATGACATAATTATCAGATTTGATTTATTTATTGGTCGCAAGCTTAAGAATTTATAATTACCATTTAATATTAAACAAAGTAGTAAAATATGCTAGTTTAGTAAAGGAAAATTATTTTGAATGATTAAATAATTTATTTTGGTTACGTTTTGTTTCAAGATGAAAAATGGCCCTATAAAAGAACCTTTTTTATGATTTGTTTACCTTTAGTTAAGTACCTAACCAAATGGAGTATTTAGCTTAACATCAGGCAAGTTGTGGTAAAGCGTGATAAAAAAAAATAACAAGCAAAATGTGGATGCAGTTTGTTGCACTCTGCTTATCTGAAGTTAGCAGTTCCGAACTACCGCGCTGGTAAAATTGCTTAATCAAGTATTTTTATACATATATATCGAAATTAGTAAAGAAAATGTGGAACATATACGACACCAATTATCTTTACACACCGACTCTTTCTATTAAAATTGACCACTGCTAAACCACTTGCGGACAACTTCAGACAAACTTAGTTATTTCGAAGAAACTGTACATGTACACTTCTGCCTAACCGTTTCGATAATGTAGGGGCTAGCCTGCTGCCAGAAATCAAATCCAAGACCGAAGCGTAGCAAACGGTTTTGTGGTTTAAAAATGTAACATACCATCACGCCTGTATTCCCCGAAGGGTTAGGCAGAGGTGTACTTAATGTACACCCACAGTTCGCCGGTATGTTTGGGTCCCATGTAATAGGGGGCGAGCCTATTGACATTAACCGGGCACAAATCCAGACTCCGAGCTGCTACTGAGAATTTCATAGAAAAAACTCAATAATACTTTGCTTGACCTGGGGATCGAACCCAGGACCTCTAGCGTAGCAGTCGCGATTGGGACCACTAGACCAACGAGGCAGTTACTCACTTCTACTATTTCATACATACCATCTCGGTTCTATTCCCCGAAGGGTTAGGCAGACGTGTGCCTACCAATGTATACTTACACTTCGCCGGTATGTTTAGGTGCCATAGGGGCGAGCCTATTGCCATTCATCGGCTCACATCCAAACTCCGAGCAAAGTCATAGAAAAACCCAATAATATTGCTTGACTTAGGAATGGAACAAGAGCTTCGACTGCGGGCAGAATTCAAACCTGCGTCTTCTGGTTAGATACACCAGACGCTATGACCGCTAAGCCACTGCGAGTCCCACCCGCCAGGTCGAAATTTCCCTTAAAATTTTGAATTCACTTCTTTGAGGAACGTCATACCGTCATACTTTATAATCTTAGCGTGGAAAATGTCATTTTATTTTTTTAACTTAAAATGTGTATCGTTAAAAAAATAGAAACTTTTTGGGTACGGATTTGTAAATTATAATATGTTGGTTATATTTGATCGCATAGGAATCTTTAAAATCCCGGTATTTGGGATAAGAAGGTATGTCCGTGTTATGCCACGATCGACGATTCTCCTGAAATAGGCAATAACTTCTACTATTTCCTTTACAGCAATCCAGCTCTCGACCCCGAGTTGTCCGAAGGGGTCATGATGAGTCGGAGATTGAGGATACGGAGCCATCCAGCATTGATCATTTGCTCCTGCTGTGCCATGGAGTGGGGTCAGCGTGTGACATGCGCTTCCGATCTGTTGAGGAAGTCGGTGAGTTGGATGAAAATAATCTGATATACTTATGTCACTGTAAAATTGTAAACATCGTTAGACTGCCTCATTGGTCTAGTGGTCCTCAGCGCGACTGCTACGCTAGAGGGTTGGGTTCGATCCCCAGGTCGAGCAAAGTGTTATTGGGTTTTTCAATGAAATTCCCAGTAGCAGCTCGGAGTCTGGATTTGTGCCCGGTTAATGGCAATAGGATAGCCCCCTATTACATGGGACCTAAACATACCGGCGAAGCGTAAGTGGGCATTAGTACACCTCTGCCTAACCCTTCGGGGAATACAGGCGTGATGGTATGTTATGTTATGTAAGAAGCGGCGGTAGCCTAATGGCTAGGCCGTCGGATTGCGATCATGTGGTTGCCGGTTCGAAACCCACCCATTGCACTACCGACGTGAACCCACTCGTCATACAAGCATTTAGCTTAGCACGAGGGGTTAACAAGAATACTAGTAATGTGTGACCCACATTGCTAGTAAGCTTTTAAAAAAAATATCCAGAAAGATAGGTGGATTTGGCTGATTTTGGTTTGGAAATATTCGTGGAAGTCCAGGGCATGTTTTTAACGGTGAGAAAATATGGAAAAACTGATGAAAAAAAAGCGCCTCCTACCAATTTCTTTTTCAGTGCCACTTAGCGCTGTGACCGAGGTCGGGCAGGACAACGTCGGTTCCACTAGTAAATTATCTCTCTCTCTCTCATTTAAGAGTTCAGCTCTTGTCGGTGGAGCAATCGCTACTGTTCTCTATTCTCTGCCTTCTGTTTGACCTCTTGATACGACTCTACTCCCACTTTTTCCTTCACTTGTTCAATAAAGCTTCTTCTAGGTCTTCCCCTTCCTCGTTTTCCTTCAATTTTGCCTTCTAAAATTGTCTTAAAAAGGTTGTCGTGTCGCACCAAGTGGCCAATCATCTTTCTTCGCCTGTTTTCTATGTCTCTTAAGAGCTGTCTCCGCTCGCCAACAATTAATAAGACTTCCTCATTCGTTTTCCTTTCCGTCCAACTGATCTTCTCCATTCTCCTCCAGCACCACATTTCAAATGCCTCTAACATTTCTGTCTCTCTGGGTTAGTCCACGTTACACAGCCATATTTAAAATTAAAAATTATAATTATAGTAAATTTATTTATTAATAATTAATAAATTTACTATAAATGTCTCATTAGTCTAGTGGTCCTAAGAGAGACTGCAACGCTAAAAAACTATGAGCGCTGAAACTTTTTCGTCGGGAATTTGACTCCAACCTGAGTGTTATTTTTTCTCTAGAAAATTCATATTTTTGGGGAAAATTCGCATTATTTAATGATTAAATAAAATATAATAAAATGACACTGTCTTTATTAATATGTCGATCACTAGTTAATATTGTTATTTGTTCTCAGTGGAAGACTTCCGGTCTACCAGCTTGCAACTGATCCAGTCCCATTATCGTAACTCCTACGACCAGGGCGTGGTCAGCAGAGTTGAGGTGAGTGACATATCGTCATCAACCCATCACTACATATTATATAACAAAGTACTCCGCCGCGTCTGTCTGTTCGCGATAAACTCAAAAACTACTGCACCGATTTTCATGTTGTTTTCACCAATTGATAACGTGGTTCTCGAGTAAGGTTTATATGCATAATATATACAAGTATATATATAGGCCTACGATTGACCGCCAGTTTCCCTGATGTTAAGAGACCCTTCGATTTACGATGGAGCGCGCTTGCCTAGAAAAAACTGATTCACTTGACGCCAAGATTTTATCCATTGGGGAAGATTCACCCGGGAAGCTTATTCGTATATCTCAATATTGTCCCAAATAAAAAATTGAATCTCATGGCGATTGGTTTTAATGATATTCATCTTATTACCAGGTGCTGCCCATATCTTGGCACGCCACCCTCCACTCTGGAGAGACGGGGGTGGACAGGCGACTTTCACAGATAACCCTCGACAGCATCCCTCGATTGAGAAGCTTCACCAACGACACAGTTTTGGATGTGCTATTCTACACGAGTCCTGTTTTCTGTCAGGTGAGATTTTATATAATACATACACACTCACGCCTTTTTCCCACAGGGGTAGGCAGAAACTATGGACTGCCACTTGCTACGACTCTTGCATATCTCTTTCGCTTCTTCCACATTCATACATCTTTTCATACACACGCGCCGGTTGCGAGTACTACGCACCTGACCTTTTTGGAGAACCTTAAACCTTTAAGATCTTAATACATAACGACATCTATCTCGCGACACGGGAACTACGACGACGCAAAATCCTGAATCGCGCAAGCAATATTTGAAATGATGAAATCATATTTATTTCTGTAAATAGATCATTTAAAGACACTTTTACAAGTCGATTTTTTTACATTTTTTTTTAAATAGATGGCGCCGACATTTCCTCTCTGACGATTTAGCGTGCAACTTGCATACATGCTTCCAAATATTCTCTGAATATATCTATACTAATATTATAAAGAGTTTGTGAGGCTGTAGGGGGGTAATCTCTGGATCTACTGAACCAGTTTAGGAAATTCTTTCACCAATAGAAAGCTACATTATTCCTGAGTGACATAGGCTATATATTATCCCGTAAAATTAAAAGAAACTATAGTCCACGCGGGCGAAGCTGAGGGCGGAAAGCTAGTTTTACATAATCACATTGCTAGTAAGCTGTTATAAAAATTGGGTCCCTATGTACACACGGCTATAGGTACTATATAGGACCAGATTAAGCTGATCTCGCATTCTATAGGTTTTCCATACAACAAGAGGCCAGCGAAAACTGGTTTAGTATATCTCGACGTGTAGGGTCGCGTACTAAAATTGTTTTTTTTTTCTTCAACAGACTATAGTCGACACAGTGTGCAAAGAACTCAATCGTATTTACGAGTTATTCGTGGAAAGGAACCCCTCCTTCAAAGGTGGGGTCTCTCTAGGGGGTCACTCTTTAGGCAGCGTCATCCTCTATGATCTACTGTGCCATCAGGCTGATGTAAGTACTTTTATATAGTTGGTTTGTTTTTAAGGAAGTCGGGGGGTCTTGGGGTGGGGTCCTGAAGATTGGGGTCCAGGGTCTAAGGTTACTCTCTAGGTATGACCCGCTGTGCCATCAGGCTGACGTAAGTACTTTTATATCTGTTATCTTTATGGAGTCCCCCAGCCCTCAGCTGGGGGTCTGCGGATAAGGGGTCTGAGTGGCCAAGGGATCACTCTCTAGGTATAACCTGCTGTGCTATTAGGCTGTATATTTTATTAGAGTTGGTTTGTTTTGAAGGGAGTCTGGGGGCTAGGGGGTCTGAAGATATAAGGGGGTCTGGTAACTAAGGGACAACTCTCTTGGTATGATCTACTGTGCCATCAAGGTGATGTAAGAACTATAATGTCTGTTTTCTTTATTGTAGTTGGTTTATTTTCAAGGGAGTCTGGGGGCTAGGGGTCTAAGTATAGGGATCTGTTTTCTTTATTAGAGTTGGTTTGTTTTGAAGGGAGTCTGGGGGCTAGGGGTATAAGGATAGGGGGTCTGGGGGCTAAGGGATCACTCTAGGTATGACCTGCTGTGCCACTAGGCTGTACGTATTTTTATATCTGTCTCTATTCTTTCAGAAATCAAGAAAAGAATTTATTTAAAAAAGAAAAGAGCGTATATGATATTGTTTGTATGTGTCTATATTGTGTGTTGGCGAGGGCGTGTGTGTGTTTATGCTGATGATGAATTCTTATGCGTGAGAATTTTATAATTATTAGCAAACAATCACGAATGTATTCCCCGATTAAGCAGAGGTACGCGGTTAAGCGGCGAAGTGTGAGTGTACTTAATGTACACTCACACTTCGCCGCTTATATGTTTAGGTCCCATGTAATATTTTATTTGATACCATAATAAATGTAGTATTTCTTTCACCCTCGCCGCTCATAGCAGACTCACAGCTGACTCACTTATTGACTCATACACCACCGCTCCGGCCGACGGTCTCACTACGACTGACCGCCCTACCACTTACTGGTATTTATATGCTGAGCGACGTGTGTGGCGGAAGCAACAATATCAAACTACCCACATATACTACAATAAGTAAATTCGGGAGATCACTTTAAAATTACTGGGTATTGCTGTTAATGACGACCGATTATTCACCTCTGCCTAACCGTTGGGGGTATACATCATCATCATCATCATCAACCCATTACATTGTCCCACTGTTGGGCACGGGTCTCCTCTCAGTCCGAGAGGGATTAGGCTATAGTCCACCACGCTAGCCTACTGGGGGTTGGCAGACTTCACACACCGTCAAGAAAATCTCTCAGGCGTGCAGGTTTCCTCACGATGTTTTCCTTCACCGTTTAAGCGCGTGATAATTAATTATTAATACGCACATGACTTTGAAAAGTCAGAGGTGCGTGCCTTGGAGTAGAACTCGAGACCTTTGACTTGGCAGTCCAATGGTCATATCGCTAGGCTATCATTGCGCTGTCTTCGGGGTATACAGGCGTGATGATATATTTATATAATATAGGAGGTATCGACCGAGGAGTCCAAGTTACCAGCTGATAAGAACTACGTGCGAGGCTCAGCCGGGACGGGCCAGCCCAGCGTGCGGTACCCGCGCCTCTTGTTCTCTCCCGCCGCACTCTACGCACTCGGAAGCCCTATTGGTATGTATATGTACACATTATTTATTTTATTGGTGTTTTGTGGCTATTGTATCACTGCGACCGTAATGTGTCTATTGTGATCGCCACTTAATGATTTTTCTCGGGCATATCGTGACCTCTGACCTTAGGGACGATGCGGACATCGATAGGGAGCGGAGGGCGTTGTCTGTGAGGGCAAATATGACCGCCCGTAGGTTTGTTCGCTGCTCGGGGGCCGTCAAAATAAGTCTTTTTAGAGCCTTTTGCACGTCCCTGTACACAGCCAGCCTGTGGGGGTCATATAACCAGAAGCAGTACAACGCTCTCCGTGTTCAGTATAATAATGCGTTCAGGGTGTTGTTGGGGCTGCCTCGGAGCTGCAGCGCGTCGGGGATGTTCGCCGACGCCCGTGTCGACTGTTTCTACACGACGATGCGAAAGCGATGCACATCTCTGGGGCGCAGGCTCCGGACCACCACCAACACGATCCTGAGCGTATTTGCGAATAGGTTTGATTGTCAGTACATTAACCATTGTTATATGGTTAATGTAAGAACAAATACAATAAAAAACAAATGACTCAGAGGCAGGCGTATTATTGATTATTTTTATTTTATTTTATCATTGTAATTTTATTTATATTATTTTATCACTAAAAAAAATTATGTATGTTATAATTCAATTTTAATGTTTTAATGTTATAGGTACTGTAAATGTAAATCATAATATGATCTCAAAATGATTGAAATAAATGATTATTTATTATTTTAAAGTTCACCGCTGAACCCTGCGGCTGCTATAAACTGCAGGATTTCTTTAGGGGTGAGCTGAGCTCCCTTATTTCATCAAACCGAGATGATTTATTACTTATTTATAACCCCAAACATTTATAAATTTACTAACCTTTGAATATGCTAGTTACATAGGCATACCGTAAATATTTTTTGACATAAGGTTCAGTGTTCCAGATCAAAAATCATTTATTAACAAAGATATACCACTTGATAGTACTTTTTGTACGTAATTTTAAGAGTAGAATAGGTTGTTTTCATGGGATGACTCTTCCTAAGAGAAGGCGAGCTACCTGATGGTAAGTAGTCATCTGCAATACCAAAGTAGTTGCAGATGCGTTCCCGAGCCTATTTAAGGAAAAGGGAGGGGAGGGAGTAAAGGGAAGGTAGGAGGAAGGGATGAAGTGAGGGAGGAATTGGGCCTCAGGCGGTCCACACTCCCCGTACGAATCGCAGCAGTATGCATACTGCTACTTGACGTCGATATTCTGTGGGAGGGTAGTACTTCCCCGGTCGTGACGACACAGTCATTCTCGCCATGTACACATGTCGGCAGGCACTACTACTACTTTTTACTATTTTCTTAGGGGTGAGCTCTCTTATTTCATTTGGGGTTAAGGCATGTTTCCCCAGCTGTGCATTGCGCTTGTGTATCAGCGGTCTACATTCTCCCAGAAGATGAAGTGGCGTTTCATCAGCCTCTTCACAATATCTGCGACATCAACAATAACTTATTCATAATTGAGTACTAAAACTATTGGTTCATCATCTTCCTGCCCTTTTTCCAATTTACTCGTGGTCTAAGTCGTCATCTCATCATTCAATCCCTTTTCCATCATATCTGCCTTCACACAATCCGTCTATCTTTTCTTTGGTCTCCCTCCACCCCTCCATCCCTCCACATTCATACTCATAACTCTTTTGGTTACATGCGTTTCATCCTTCCTCATCAAATGCTCATACCAAGACAAACGATTCCCTTTTAACTTTTCCGTCTCTGGCGCCACTTTCAAACTTCCTCTAATAAATTAATTCCTTTATTTATTCGTCCTAGTAACTCCACACATCCACCTCAACATTCTCATCTCTGCCGCATGAATTCTTCTTTCATCCATCTTCTTCACGTTCCAGCACTCGGATCCATACAACACGACAGGTCTTATGATGGATTTGTATATTTTGCACTTCAGTTTGAGAGGTATCCGGTGGTCGCAAAAGTCGTTTTTTTTAATACATAATATACCATCACGCCTATCTTCCCCGAAGGGTTAGGCAGAGGTGTACTAATCCACACCCACATTTCGCCGGTATGTTTAGGTCCCATGTAATAGGGGGCGAGCCTATTGCCATTAACCGGGCACAAATCCAGACTGCTACTGAGAATTTCATAGAAAAACCCAATAACACTTTGCTCGACTTGGGTATCTAACCCAGGACCTCTAGCGTAGCAGTCGCACTTAGGACCACTAGACTAATGAGCAGTTTTTTAATACAATGTATTTTTTACAGCGATATTTGAATGTATCCGTGGCGTGGAGTCATTGGGCGCAAACTTCTCTTTACCGACTTGCAAGAATTTCTTCAACATATTCCATCCTTACGATCCCATAGCTTATAGGTAAGTTTTTTTTTTTCTTTATTTATTTGTTGAGGGTTTAGTCTTACAAGATATCGTTACCCTCATCGGGAAAACATTATAGGTAAGATATTCACAAAATCTTCATCTCTTAATGAAGTAAATAATTATTACTAACACAATTGAGTCGTTACTTGAATACAAATATTATTATCTCCTTTATTTAAATATAGTGTATCTTTATTTTAATGTTTAAATACAATTTCCATCACTCCCTAAAGAGTAAGGCAGATGTGAACTAATGGACACCGATATTTGGCCAATATATTAAGGTCCCTTGTAAAAAGGGGCGAGTATATTACCATAAACCGGTCACAAACCCAAACTCCGAGCTCCGAACCAACCAATAACACTTGACTTGGAAATGGAACCGCTTTTTAGGCTATTTCAACAATAAAAATATATTTAATAAAAACACATGATAGATATGGACTAATCTTCATTTCAATAAAATATACACACAATTTATAATAGTTATCTTTATCAAACTACATTGTCCCACTGCTGGGCATGGATCTCCTCTTAGAATGAGAGGGATTAGGTTTTAGTCCACCACGCTAGCCTACTACGAGTTGGCAGACTTCACACGCCATCGAGAAAATCTCTCAGGCATGCAGGTTTCCTCACGATGTTTTCCTTCACCGTTTAAGCGCGTGATAATTAATTATTAATGCGCATATGACTTTGGAAGTCAGCGGTCTTGAGTTTCTGCCTAAGGCTTGAGTGTCTAAGATCAAATAAAAAGTTAAGATGGAACTTTGCGAACAAAGAAGTGAGGCCGGCTAAAAGTACGCCTTGCCGTGTACAAACAATTACTCGCACACACGTATACCGAAACTACGCCTTATCTTGTCAGTCGAGCTATCGCTACACGTCTATCAAAACGTCATTAACGTATCACGTGCGTGTGTGCGTGTAATTATGTTTGAACACGGCAAGGCGTAGTTTTAACCGGCCACACTTCTTTGTCCGCAATGTTCCATCTTAACTTTTTATTAGATAAGATAAGTCTTTATTTGCCTTAAACATGGTCTGAGTTGAGTGTATGTATGTAATATCTTTGTTTTCTCTTTCAGGATTGAACCTCTGATTGACCCTCGCCTCCGGGACCTGAAGCCATTCCTCATTCCACACCACAAAGGCAGGAAGAGAATGCATTTAGGTAATCATTTCCAATTCAATTAATTGATTGGTTTTTGATTTATTTAGTACTAGCTTTTGCCCGCGACTTCGTCCGCGTGGAATAGATTTTTCCCAAACCAGTGGGAATTTACCAAAATATCGTTATAAATTAAATCCTATGTGTTATTCTGATGTATAAACAATAATACTGTAAAGTCTCATCAAAATCCTTTCAGTTGTTTTTGCGTGAAAGAGTAACAAACATCCATCCAACCATCCATCCATCCTCACAAACTTTCACATTTATAATATTAGTAGCAAGTAGCACTAGCCATTTCAGTGACGTTCCAAATGGATTAAGGCGCTGACAACACCCAAATAGGCATTTTTTCAACAAGTTTTTAGCCAAATCCATAACGTTTGTGACAGCGAAAAAAATATATGTTAATCTTGAACATATTCCGGAGAAAACTGTTGCTTTGAAAACACGTTTTTGAAAAGTTTTCTCGATCCAAAAAAATTGTAAACTAACCTCTTAAAACGAATTCTAAACAAAAATATCTTTATTACTAAGCAATGCACGTTGGTAAAATTAATAACAATAACGTATCATATTTAAATACAGAACTTGGTTGCTTTATATTTTTGATAACTTAAGTTTTTTTTTAGTAATTAATTGTTTTATGGTTTTGTAAAAAGCTGCGAGTGGCTGCGAGGGTCGCATCACCACGCTTCTCTTTCTTTTCTATGCAATCCGACAGTGATCGCATAGACGTGCTGCTAGACGGACCTATGTCGCTTCGCTCCGCGCGCTATCCGTTCATTACGTATTTTGTTGTTTGACAATTTCAAACATAAACATACCTCAAAACATATTACATATGTCTTTTTGTATTTTTTAGGTATTTTTTAGGCATTTTCCATTATTAAGTTATTTTAGTGGAGGAAAAATACGACATGCGGGCAGGATTCGAACGTGCATCTTCTGGTTACGTACACCAGACGCTAAGACCGCACATGTATTTTGTTCCCAAATAAGATTGAAAGACGTAAAGACATTGGTAAAGGATATGGTTGAACTATAACTATAGTTCAAATATAAATAAAGTTCTAAGTAGTAAAAATATTTGCTGTAGAAATGGAAAACGTACAAAAATGCCAGCCCAAAAAGCGCTTTTATACTAACAAACAAAAACATGTCATGAAAGTAATAAAAAACAACAATTTTTATAGTGTCATAATTATGTCATATTGGCAAAACAGTTACACGAACAGTAATGAAACTATACGCTATTTGCTACAAAGGATACCGTAATTCGTCTATATTAATAGCGTTCGGTTGGCCTAGTGGTAAATGCCATGATTGAGAAGTCGGAGTCTCAAGTTCGATACCTGTTGGTGACAAGTGCAGTTTATTATTGTTGTGATCTTTTTTATTTTATTTTAAGTTTTTATAATAATGATTAATATATTTCCTAGAATTATTTCATTTTCATTACAGTAAAAAGAGACTTTTACTTACTTAATATGGCAAAAAGCTATTAAGTATAGAAAATATTGTACTATTTTTTGTTGCTTGTATTCTTCAATAGCATCCAGAGATAAAAAAAATATAGTACCCGGAAACTCCGAAAGTCAAGAAAAATATTTTTAAAGCCACGGGAAATCATGAGAAATAGATTTTTATTTATTTATTTCAAGCAACGGAGCCCATGTATATATAATACTATAATACAATACAATAAATCTTAAACGAATATCAAATAAAATATCAAACATTGTACCTACATATAAAATAAGAATAAACACTATTTCTCACGAACAGTTGGCGTCGTGTGTAGCGCGGTGTCCGGTAGCCAGCCTCGCACAGTGGAACGAATGTATGGGAGAGGTCGGACATGCGCACCTCAAACATTTTTTTTTTAATTTAAAAAACTAATTATGTACGTACTTGACTATCTCATGCCTTCAGAATTTGTTCTGACAAATTTTCTCCTATCTCTCGTATTTAAGGAGTTATTTGAACATTTATGAAATTTCACCAAGAAAATGACTTGACTTGATCACTCTAATTTCTGATTCCAGCCTTGTTGTGGTCTTCGCTAATATACTCAAGAGCTGCATTTACTTTTTAGACACACGTTGCGCCAAACGTGCACTTTAAGAGATATAGGATAATGAAATATATATATTTTTAAATTTTCTTATCATTATGTTTACTTCGATTTATTTAACCGCAAATAGGCATATTGCCTATTTACAGTCAGAGGATATTTAAGTGTATTTAGATTTAAACGAATATAGCGTTTCAAAACACAAAATATGTATTGTAACGGTTTTCACTGTCATACTACGCATATCAAGAGCTTTATTTAGTTCTAAGACACATGGTGCGCCAAACGGGCACTTTGTGAGTTATAAGGTAGTTTATATTTATTACAAGAAAAAATATATTTTAGTTTAATTGATTTCTCATTAGACGTACTCGTCAAAAACTTCGAGAACAGAGTTCCCAATAGATATAGAAATGGGCGCGACATGGGCATTCGACATGATTTTTGTCTTGGCCATGTTCATCGTAAGACCCACTTGTTGGGAAACTCTGTCGAGGTCATTGACCATTGTGCTGAGCTCTTGCAGCGATTCTGCGATGACTAAAATATCGTCGGCAAATTGAAGGTGAGTGATATACTCGCCATTTATGTTAATGCCAAAAGCCTTAGTCTTCTATATAATCTGCCGCAGCGTAGTATGTGGACTATGGTACTAAAACCTTTTCGGAATCCAGCTTGTTCGGGAGGCTGAAAGTCATCAAACCTGCGCTCGAGACGATTCGTGATAACCCTGGAAAACAACTTATAGACATGGCTCAAAAGCCAGATTTGTCTATAAATCTTTAATAAGGTCTTATCACCTTTTTTAAAGAAAAGCACCACCTGGCTTCTGTTCCATCTGGGACAAACTGTCCATTTAAGTAGGTCCAACTCCGAAAAGGAGGTCACTCATCGAATCCGACTCGGCTGGGCAGCGTTCGGGAAACTTCGCAACGTCTTTTCGTCGGGATTACCGCAGTGCCTTAAGACAAAAGTCTTTTACCAGTGTGTGTCACCGGTGATGACCTATGGCACAGAAACGTGGTCTCTCACTATGGGCCTCATAAGAAAGCTCAAGGTCACTCAGCGAGCTATAGAGAGAGCTATGCTTGGCATTTCTCTACGCAACCAAATCAGGAATGAGAAGAACTAAAGTTTTCGAGACAGCTCAAAGGATAAGCAAGCTGAAGTGGCAGTGGGCGGGGCAGTCTATGGGGGACCTACCCTAGTTACTACATGCTGGTCAAAGAAAAAAATCAGTGCTATCCAACCAAAGAAGATGTTACAATAACAGAAAGCTCTGCAAAAATCAAATTGTATGCCCTGATGGAACACACTACGATAAGACTATAAGTTTTTAGAAACCCCTGTTTCGGAGTTTTTATAGAACATCTGGCCAAAATATTTATAGTGAAAGACGAGTGAAAATAACTGATCCAATCTGTCTAGTAACTTTTAAGAGTTAATTAGAAGGAAACCAAAAATATAAAGATATTTACAAATATGGCTTGAGTTCCCTACACGCTCGGATTCGTTCAATGAAATTAAAGCATCGAGCCGGCCCTATTTCAGGAACCGGTTCTTTCGGTTCCGAAGTCAAGCCGGAACCGGGTACCCGGTTTTTTCGGTTCTTTAGGTTTTTTGATAAATTCAAGTGAAAAAAGTTGATAAGCTGTGTTATCTTTCTTTTGTATAGATTTTCTACTATCAAAACGAACAATGTCCTAAGTAGGAAGCTTTTCTCTGTTTGAAGGTTTTCAAAATATCATTTATTTTATTATTATTATTTTCAAAGTCTCTGCTTTACTCGTCGGAGAACTTCCTTATTCGTAACATTTCAAACGCCTCTATACGTTTCCTGAGGTCTTCTTTAACCGTCAAAGCCTCCCATCCGTATAGAAGGATGGGCCAGATAGAACAGCGAAGCATTCTAATACGCAAAAGAAGATTGAGGTTACGGTTGCAGAGAACACGCTTCATCCTGTTAAAAGATCTGCTACCGATTTAGATACGGGTTTTTATTTCCTGCTCACTCTCCCTAGATGCATTTAACCGCGTACCAAGGTATTTGTACTGTTTTACCTCCTCAAATTTGTGTCCATTATCAGAAATACACGTGTCTGGATATTGCGGTTTGGCTGAACCGACCATGACCAAGTAGGTTTGAGTTTGGCCTATCTCCTTTACATTCTTGGATTTGCTTTTTCGAATATTTTGTTCATCTTTCTTACAGGATGGATGTTAAGAAGTGGCAGGTTAGGTCGGATGATGAGAAGAGACAAGTAGCAGATAGGAAATCGTATGTTCAGAATGAGTTTAGACGTAGATTAGGTTTAATAGTAAACTAGTAGTTTAGTAGTAGTAGAAAATTATTGTTCTCTGATTCTGCAGTTTCAGTTGAAATTACTGGCTTAAATAAAGATTTGATTGAACGTTGTTCCACAATTTTACAAGCCTTGTCCTCGGGTTTTAAAATTGATTCGGATAAATTTAATGAATATCCTTTGGAAACCGCGCGACTTTTAATTCAAGAATATCCGTGGTTTATTCTCCCAGCTTCCGTTCACAAAGTCCTCATCCATGGTGCTGAAGTAGCACAGTATGCTTTACTATCTATCGGGGAATTATCCGAAGAGGCAACAGAATCTAACAACAAAAATTATAAGGCCTTCAGACGGGATCACACGAGAAAAATGTCGCGAGTACTTACGAATACGGACTTACTTAACAGACTTCCTCTTACTTACTTAAGAGACTCAGCTCAGGCCCATTCATGACTGGTCTTCGGAAACTTCTCCATAAGAAAAAGAGCGTTATGTCGAGGCAGGTTTTAGATTTATTAAGAACTAGCTTTCCGCCCACAGCTTCGCCCGTGTGGACAACACGATTTTGACCGGTCCTTTCTCAAAGTCTAATCTATTTTTGTACCAAATTTCATCCCCACACAGTTTGAAATTTCAAAAACCCCATATCAAATAATTTTTTTTCTTATCAAGTGCCTAAACACAAAGTTTCAGCGTTTATCTTCAACAATGACAAACTCCTATACAATTTTTCATCCCTTATTACAACCCCTTTTTTACAACAAAGCGTAGTTTATATCCTTTCCCAAGGTCTAGTCTACTTTTGTTCCAAATTTCATCATAATCGGTTCCGGGGCTAAACTTGACTTTGTTTGGACTTTTAAACGAACTTTCATCCCCTATTTCATCCCCACACAGTTCGAAATTTCAAAAACGGTAAAACTAATATTTATTTATTTCTTATCAAATGCCTTAATATAAAGTTTCATGGTTTTATCTTGAAAAATGATGAACTCCCATACAAACTTTCACCCCCTATTTCAACCCCATCAAGACTATTTTTTGTAATAAAAGGTAGCCTATGTCCTTTCTCAAGCTTTAGTCTATCCCAGTACCAAATTTCATCAAAATCGGTTGAGTGGTTTAGGCGTGACAGACAGACAGACAGAGTTATTTTCGCATTTATAATATTAGTAGAGATTTAATATAATTTAAATTAGGTTGATTGTTGTAGTTAGTTGTGGTTATGTTGACGTTTGAAAATAAGATGTTAGTTTTAGTTTTCTTGTCTTTTGTTGTACATAATATGTATAATATATAAAAGAATACATATTTAATGATAACCCTTTCATGAATAGCTTTAATATCATAATCCATAACATGTATTTCCGAACGAGGGAGAATAAATCTCAAATATTGATAATTTAAATTTATATTGAACAATACATATATGTACAGTTAATTGTACATAATGTATTAAATTATGTAAATAAAGCATTAATGTAATAAGTGAAGCATTTTTTTATTATTAACCCTTCAGAAAAAATCCTATTTAACAAGTATAATAAAGTAAGGTATTTATGACCTCGCTTGTAGGGCACTTGGACCACCGTGCGCAGGCGGAATCTTGTTTGTTAATAAAATAAACTCATAAGTACCTGTTACGTTTGCCCAGAGATATTATGGACACTTACAATTGTATAGAAATATATAATACGCAAACATTATATACTTATACAATTTTTGTATGGGGAAAACCTCCTTATTTTAAAGTCGGTTTAAAATATATGGGTCTAGCTCAGGAGGTCCCCGCATGTGGAATTAGGAGTAGAAAATGATTACTTTCAATAATATTACTGAAAGTAATCATTATTAGTATATTATTATGACTGCCTCATTAGTCTAGTCGTCCTAAGCGCGACTGCTACGCTAGAGGTCTTGGGTTCGATCCCCGGGTCGAGCAAAGGGTTTTTCTATGAAATTCCCAGTAGCAGCTCGGAGTCTGGATTTGTGCCCGGTTAATGGCAATAGGCTCGCCCCCTATTACATGGGACCTAAACATACCGGCGAAATGTGGGTGTACATTGGTACACCTCTGCCTAACCCTTCGGGGAATACAGGCGTGATGGTATTATTGTATGATGGTATGTTATATATAAATAGATAATATTATACAAAAAACAAACAAATGAATAGTGTATTTAAAAATAATGAAAATTTTGCTAGTATAAGTAGTGTGGGTTTTTATTTTCTTTACATTTGGGTATAGTGTTTTTAATTCATTTTAAATAAAGTTGCATATAATAATTAATATTATAATAACTATTCATACTGTTCTAATTTGTTTCTAGTTTTTTAGTACAGAGCAATAAATACAACACAGCGCCATCTATTGACTCATTGTTCATTATTGATTTTGTTTCTTATTTGATAGTTCGCTTCATCACCGTCGGTTTAAAATCGGCGCTAGATAATCGGAGCAATAGTAGGCGTGGCCAAAATACCGAAACGTCGATTTCTGTTAGCTGTTGTCAGCGCCTTAACTTACAATAACTCGTTATTTTAGTAAAGGAAAAATACGACCTCGGACAGGATTCAAACCTACGTCTTCTGGTTATGTACACCAGACGCTATGACCGCTAAGCCACCGCTTAAAGTTCGACTTGGCGGGTGGGACTCGCGGTGGCTTAGCGGTCATAGCGTCTGGCGTTCTTTGCAAAATCTCATCAAATCTGCAAAGATTATTTATTTGCATGGAAAATGTCTAAAAAAGTACAAAATGATAGTTACAATAACTCGGCTTCTAGGCGTCGTGTCAACATGAAACATGTACAGATTTTAAGTTAGACACTCCAGCAATACAACTGGGAATACCTCATCCAATTTCGTACCGTAGTTTCTGCGTGATGCGTGTACAAATATACAGATAGATAGACAAATATTCGAAAAATTAATGTTTTGGCTTCTATTGCTTTAATAAAGACCCTTACACTTGACAATTATTAGGTTTTCTTCAATATCTATAATAATAATTTATTGTTAAACTAGGACCAGATAACATGATCTTATGATCCTAAAACCTCGTGATTTTATTATCCAACGATCTGATGATATTATTATTTTATTAAAAAAAAAAGATTACTAGCAATGTGGGTCACACATTACTAGTATTCTTGATAACCCGTCGTACTAAGCTAAATGCTTGTGTTACGAGTGGGGTCACCGTCGGTAGTGCAATGGGTGGGTTTCGAACCGGCAACTACATGATCGCAAGTCCGACGCCCTAGCCATTAGGCTACCGCCCCTTCAAAATATATATATTAAATTTTATAAATCTTATTAATCACTCACATAAGCCTATTGAACCTTACTCAAAACAGCCACACTTATAACCGTTAGACTAAGAAGCAGTTTCTAAACCTATATATTGTAATTGTTCACAGAGCTAAAGGATACCATGGCGAGGGTGGGTGCAGACTTGAAGCAGAAGCTGCTGGAGTCGCTGAAGAGCACCTGGAACAAGTGGAAGGCCCAGCCGCCCACTGATGGGCAACTTGAGAAGGTAAATTGCGCACTTTGCTCGACCTGGGGATCGAACCCAAGACCTCTAGCGTAGCAGTCGCGATTGGGACCACTAGACCAACGAGGCAGTCTACTACTAAAGTCTACAGTCAATTTACATGTCAATATACATAATTGTAAAGTAATAAAATGTCATTACTACAAACCGACTAGTCAGCTGTGCCGATGTATATGATTCACGATCGTAGTCGCTTTTCTTTAGCCATTATTTTCAACCGACTACAAAAAGGAGGAGGTTCTCAATTCGTCTGTATGTTCTTTTTTGTATTTGTTACGCGATATCTCCGCCAATAGTGGATCATCGATTTCGATTATTGTTTTTTTGATTGGTATGTCATACTTCAGAGGTGTTCCCATTTAAATTTTATCGAATTGGTTCAGCGGTTTTAAAAAAATCTAAAAATTCTTTACGTCGATGATATTATCATTTACTCCGAAACATCGCTGTCTCAGTGGAGCAGTGCGATAAGTTGGCTTACAAGCACTTTTAAACAAAAAAAATCAACAAAAAATTACAAAATAAAATTACTTTTAATAAAAAAGTTGAACCGCCTTCAAAAAATAATAAAATAATTTTGTCTTAAAAAAGTTTGGGAAGTCGGTGGCGAAAACAAAAGGCCCACTCAAACAAAAAGTCAAATATGTGGAATAGACCTAGGGCTAACATATTTCCAGTGTCGCTGTGGCTTTTTTTTTTTGATGACCCTGTATATAATTTTATAATTTTTTGGCCTCACTAGCCTAGTGCTCCTAATCGCGACTACTGCGCTAACGGTCCTGGGTTCGATTCTCGGATAAGGCAGTGTTATTGCGTCTTCTTAGATACCTATTCTCAACAGCTCCGAGTTTCTTTGGTGCGAGGAAACGACTGCAACAACTTTTTTTAATTGTTGATTTTTTTATTTGTAGGTTGTCGAAGAAGAAATTGAGAAGGATCAGCTGTGTGATAGCAGCAAAGAAGAATTAGCAAGAGAAAGTGAACTGGTAAGATTATCTTCTTCTTCTCCAACTCCATTCTTTTTTTTTTGAAAGAAAGCAAATTACATGCAAAAACTGCTTACCGTTAATAGAGCCAAAGTTAAAAATGGTTCAACAATAACGAAGTTGTAAGCATTTTAATTTTATGCTAGACAGAGAGGTTACTTTACCGGTTTGTGACGTCACAAACTGATATGTCATAAAAATTCTATAATAATACTCATTTTGCGGGAAAGAGACAGAGCATCCCCTCTTAATCCCCACCGAAAACTTAAAACGCTTATATCTTAGCACTTTTGACTACCTCATTAGTCTAGTGGTCCTAAGCGCGACTGCTACGCTAAAGGTCCTGGGTTAGTTCCCTAGGTCGAGCAAAGTGTTATTGGGTTTTTCTATGAAATTCCCAGTAGCAGCTCGGAGTCTGAATTTGTGCCCGGTTAATGGCGGCTCGCCCTATAACATGAGACCTAAACATACCGGCGAAATGTGGGTGTACATTAGTACACCTCTGCCTAACCCTTCGGGGAATACAGGCGTGATGGTATGTTATGTTCATTGAATCATTCTTTGTACACACGGCTACAGGTCAACCTATACAATCTCGCATTGATATTGCCTTTCTATACAATAAGAGGCCAGCGTAAACTGGATTTGTACTGTCTCATCTCCTAAACGCCTAGACCGATTTCGATGAAATTTATCATATAAGGATGTTTGTATGTTGTTCAGTCAACGCCAGACATGTTGGGTTGTTTGAACGGCGGTCGTCGAGTGGACTACGTGCTGCAGGAGGCGCCGCTGGAAATGATCAACGAGTATCTGTTCGCTATGAGCAGCCATGTCGGATACTGGTCAGTTCTATACAACATTATTTATAGTATATGCGAAACCAGAATATTCATATTCATAGAAGATTCATATTCTGGTTAACTACATGCTGTAAAAAATTATTGGAATCGATTCCGTTGAATCGATGCCAATAATTTTTACAGCATGTCATGTTTTGTCCCAAAATATACAGGGTGGAAGGGACATCGACGCACATTCGCTTACCACGAATTCAGTACATGATTCTGGACCCCCTTGCGTTGTTATTTTCGTCGGTTATGTTTTAAAAAATCAGCTGTTCCATACATTTTGATCGTGTAGGTATTGTACTTTTGTATGAAACATATATTTTTTTTCATAACCGACAAAAAATATCTACGCAAGGGTGTCCAGAATCATGTACTGAATTCGTGGTAAGCGGATGTGCGTCGATGTCCCTTCCACCCTGTATAAATGAATAATTACACAAACTGAAAATAATTATCACTGACTACTGATGTAACTACACTCAACAATGCAAAGAACATAATTGAGTTTAAATAATTTATTTTCGAAAAGACAAACAATGCCATTTCATCATCATCAACCCATTACATTGTCCCACTGCTGGGCACGGATCTCCTCTCAGAACGAGAGGGATTAGGCTATAGTCCACCACGCTAGCCTACTGCGGGTTGGCAGACTTCACGTGCCGTCAAGAAAATCTCTCAGGCATGCAGGTTTCCTCACGATGTTTTCCTTCACCGTTTAAGCGCGTGATAATTAATTATTAATACGCACATAACTTCGAAAATTTAGAGGTGCGTGCCTTGGATTCGAATTCGAGACCTTTGACTTATCAGTCCAATGGTCATTTCACTAGGCTATCACTGCACTAAAATATTAATTAACATTTATAGTCCATCTAATCTAATGTTTGTTAGAATCTTAGGACGTACAAGAAAGCTAGGCCGACGATGGCTGCGTTTACTGATTTGTGCCTTTTTTATTACAATTTGGTACTATATATAGTACTAGATATACGCCAGGACATGATTTCCTTGCATCTTCTCTATCTATATATGGTAGTCCTAAGCGCGACTGCTACGCTAGAGGTCCTGGGTTCGATCCCCAGGTCGAGCAAAGTGTTATTGGGTTTTTCTTTGAAATTCTCAGTACCAGCTCGGAGTCTGGATTTGTGCCCGGTTAATGGCAATAGGCTCGCCCCTATTACATGGGACCTAAACATACCGGCGAAGTGTAGGTGTACATTAGTACACCTCTGCCTAACCCTTCGGGGAATACAGGCGTGATGGTATGTACTCTTACTAATAATAAAGCGAGACACTAGTACTACTCCATGTCTTATCCATCCATTTCGTTAACTAATACAACAATATAACTTCTATTTATTTTTCCAGGGAGTCTGAAGATACAATGCTGCTGATGCTGCGAGAGATTTACTCAGCGTTAGGGGTACAACCGGACTCCACGGTACCCCAGCAGAACATGACCGTGCAGAGGACTAGAAATGCCAAACAAGTAAATACTTCAACTCTCATTAGTCTAGTGGTCCTAAGCGCGACTGCTACGCTTTAGGTCCCGGGATCGTTTCCCAGGTCAAAGTGTTATTGGGTTCTGTAAAACACTCAGTAGCAGCTCGAAGTCTCGATTTGTGCCCGGTTAATGGCAATAGGCTCGCCCCCTATTCAGCATTCAGCACAAATCCAGACTCCGAGCTGCCACTGAGAATTTCATAGAAAAACCCCAATAACAGTTTGTTCGAGTTGGGGATCGAACCCAGGGGCTCTAGCGTAGCAGTCGCGCTTAGAATCACTAGACTAATGAGGCACTAAATGTTTCTTTCAGTAGAAAATTAATATCTTTGTAGTTAGTATCGTATATTAACTATTAATTTTGTTTTTTTTTTTCAGGACGAGACAATTATTCTCAATGCTTCAGGTAAATATTTATTTTAATGGATGTAAAGTCAGCATCAAATATATCTGCGCATACAAACTGCTCAAAACCATGAGAGCTACTAAGAAAATTAAACTTTATCTCAACGATTCAAAGGCTATTTTAGAATGAACACCCTACACGTCAGCTGTCATTCGGACATGTATTTTATCCCATTCAGATAAAGTATTTCCCTAGTTGGTCTGATAATTATGAAAAGTCTGTTCGCTTCTGTAATAAAAAATATATGCAGTTGCAAAATTGGCAGAAAAAATGTATTTGGCGCCCAAACAGAGATATACTTACCTTTTTAACGACCTGAAGACATTATAAAAAAAAAAAATTTTGTTCACAGAATTCCCATCGACAAGCCACGGCGCGATATAAAGTGATAGTATAGATAAAAAATAGTTTAATTTATATATTGTTGTGTATAATAAAAAAAACAATAAGCATTTTCTTTGCAAACACTTCGGTTGTTCAGTTCTTATGAACTTAAAATTCTCATTAAAATCTTTAGACGGAAATATTTAATTATTGGGAAAAAAAGTAATAGCGTTAAGTTAAGTACGACAAATACAATTTTAATTTCTTATTTTTTTCTCAAATAATTTAACTATATCTCCACTGAAAGTTAAGAAGTATTGTGTTGTATAGTTTGATCGAAATAACTCTGCTTGTCTGAAGTTAGCCGTTCCGAACTACCGCACTGATAAAATCACTTTATAAGTGTTTTTATACATAAATATCGAAATTAGTAAAGAAAATAATCACAAATGTAAAACATATACGACCCCAATTATCTTTACACCGACTCTTTATATTAAAATTGACCACTGCTAAACCATTTGCGGACAACTTCAGACAAGTTTATTTATACCGAACAAACTGTACAGCGCATCCTCTGACAGGCTTACCGCAGTGAAGTTGTGCGCAAATGGCTGCGCAGTAGTCTAAGATGTACGATAGAAATGTACTGTCATTTGATTATACAGGGTGGAAGGTACCTATACCGACGCACAACCGCTTACCATGAATTCAGTACATGATTCTGGACCCTCTTGCGTTGAGATTTTTCGTCGGTTATTTTTTTTAAAATCTGCTGTTTCACACATTTTTACCGTGTAGGTAGCAGGTAGGTAAGTACCGTACCGTGTACTTTTGTAAGAAGAGGCAGTTTTTTTTTAATAGCCGGCGAAATATATCAACGTAAGTTTGTCCAGAATCATGAACTGAATTCATGGTAAGCGGTTGTGCGTCGATGTCCCTTCCACCCTGTATATTTCCGTATAAAGATTTTATTTATAGTTTATATGGAAAATAATACTGTATAAAATAACATGATTATTTATAGTAATATTTTGGTAAAACAGACTTTAATTTGGTTAATTTTTGACGAATTATTTCGGAGAACAAATAAGACCAGCTGTGGAATAAGCGATCTTGATTCTATTATACAAAGCTCAATTTACAATGTAGAATATACATTATTTTTGTTATTCTAAAATCGACCTAATTTTCATATAGTTAAAGTCAATATTGGTATTTAATAAATTGAATTTAGTAAAGTAATATTTATATATCTGTAAGTCGGTTCAAGCAAGAAAATTTTAGTTACAATATTATATAGATAAGAATTTTCATTAGAAAATTTCACGCAGTAATTTTTATCAATATAAATTGTGAATTTAAGTAATGCCTCTGAACTCAAAAGTTAACCGATTATAGTCTGTTCTCTGTAAAAAATTTAGTGTTAAGCTCAGTATTTCACCAAGGAAAATAAATTTATAAAGAAAATCCGAAAAAAAATATAACTAATGTATATACACAAAATATGAAATATACTTCGAAACTGTGTTAACTTTAAGGTACAGTCTTGACATTTTGTCAGAAAGGGGGGGTATAGAGACAATGACGTAAGAGTAGTGGGGGCGGCAGGAGCGGACAATCTGGGGCGGCAAAATTTCATAAGAAACCGATATTCTTCTATGCTAAATTTAAAAAAAACCCGACAATTGCATTATATCTCGATCGATATTCATCAAACATAGCTAAGTACACTCCCGACTAATTCACCTTTCAACCTAAAAAAAACTAAATCAAAATCGACTGATCCGTTCGGGAGCTACGATGCCACAGACAGACACACACAGACACGTCAAACTGATAACAACTGTCGGTTTTGCGTCGGTGGTTTAAAATGGTGGTTATAAACTTTGACCTGTAAGATTTAAATGACTAAAAAGGCGTTTGATACCCACTCTACGTCACTTTATAGAATTCATTAAGTGGTATGATGGAAAGAGATATATAGATGTTTCAGCAGTGAATTAAAAATCAGTCTATACTACCCCCTTTCTGACCAAAATTTTATAAAATATAATAAACCGTCTCTTCATTTACATTCAACCAAATTTAAAATAACATAGGTGCATTTTATATGATAGTTGTCGCAAATTCCTAGCTTGCGTGTAACCTTATATATTCGAGTATATAAAGATCAAATTTATATGACTCACGCGCACTCGTTTATTGACCAATACCAACTTAATTGGAAGAGATTTTAGAAGAGAATGCATCCCTATGCATGTAAAATTGTTGGATGCAAATGAATTAATTAAGTTCGTGGTTATACGTCAATATAATTTTCAAACAATATAATCAAAATGTGACGTCAAATAATTAAAAATATCAACATTTTAAATTATAAATAAAAAAACATTAATATTAGAAGAGCAAATGTAATTAAATGCACGCATACTTCTACTTACAACTCACACGAATAGTCACTAAAAACAAACATAATATACACATACTCTCTGACACACGAACACACACACTGACTCATGAACACAAGCACTAACACATGAACACACTCACACTCTGACACTTGAACACATACACTCTGACACATGAATACACACACTCTGACTTATCAACACACGCACTGACACATGAACGCACATTCTTAAACCAAATCACTGCTGTTTGCAGTGGTTTGGTAATAATATGTTTGTCAGTTAAGTGAAGACACATTTTGCTTATATTTTATGAAAGTTATGTTGACGAGAAGTTAAAATAAGTTCACATACTTACTACCAGCACTTCTGGTAATAATTTCAAATTGAATTCAGTAGTTTTTTCAAAAATTAAGCTTTTAAGCTTATTAATTCTTATTGTAAAAAGAAGAACAGTTATTTTGTTATTACTCAAGATATTAGCTTTAAATTATAACATTATTAGAGATACAAAAGTTTCGTTTATTTATTTTTTTACATACTTGTAGGTACACGCGGCGCAACAGATAAGTGTGTAGGCAATGTCTGACAGAAAACTATAAGAAAATCGCCTGTTGAATATTTCCTATCAATTGAAAGACAACATACATAGATACACTCATGCCTTTTTCCCACAGGGGTAGGCAGAATCTATAGAACGCACACGCGCCGGTTGCGAGTACTACGCACCTGACCTTTTTGGAGGATCTCGCCGATAAGATCAGTTTATTATCCTACCAGGGCGACCTCTGCCGACACTTTGACAACTGACAACATTGCTTACTTAAACAGTTGATAATGTTGACTTTCAATTGTTATCGAAATAAAAAGCGAATGAGCTTCAATCGTTCATATTAGGTATGTGTTGCTTACATATAAAAACATTTAAAAGTTTTATATAACGGGCATTGAGAACACGGGTATTAAATAATCAATTAAAATTTTATTCGTAATATCCTGTTAATCTGTCGAAATATTTAAATATTTTTGCCTGCAAACTTCTATCTGTGGCCGATAGTACCGATTATTGGTTAAAATATATGTCATAATTACTAAATAAGTAGTTTATTTTTAAAATGTAATCCATAAATTTCTATTATAATCTTTATTTGAACATTCAGCGCAAAATTGGCGGAACCAAATTTATTTGTGTAATTTATCATAAAACATCGTGAGGAAACCTGCATGCCTGAGACATTTTCTTGACGGCGTGTGAAGTCTGCCAACCCGCAGTAGGCTAGCGTGGCGGACTATAGCCTAATCCCTCTCGTACTGAGAGGAGACCCGTGCCCAGCAGTGGCCCATTATATGGCTTGGCTATTCAAATATTCGTTTAATTATTCATCTTGACCGTGTAGGTATTGCAATTTTGTAGGAAAAAGCTATTTTTTTTAATAACCGACGAAAAATATCAACGCAAGGTGGTCCAGAATCATGTACTGAATTCATGATAAGCGGTTATGCGTCGATGTCCCTCTCACCCTGTATATTTACTTATGCATACGACGACTGGTAATTGTTGGTGAGAAGAAAACCAGAATTAAGTAACTTGAATTAACTTGCCTTGGTACTAAGAAGGCACTAATGACTTCAAAAGTGGTCCTAGAATGAATTGAGTCGTCGAAGCCTATAAAATGACTAAGTATATTATACCTAGTATAATAAAACTGACTATAATTGATGAAGATTTCTGAGTATAATGAAAAAAAATATTTACATAAATACTTTTTAATAAAGCCCCGTATTTTATAGTTACTTTAAGTACACACGGCTACACATCTAAGCTATACAAAACCAGTATAGACTGGCCTTGAATTGTGCAGAAAACCTTTACAATGGGAGGTCAGCCTAAACTGGTTTTTTATTAATGTCGGGTAGCTTAAAAAAAATACTTGCAATGGTATTCCCAATTTTGCTCTGCAAGTCTCCTATGTAGTTTAAGTTTGCAAATATTATGGATTCCAAACACAGAGTTTATTTATTTTAATAAAAAAAAGAATTGTTAAAATGAGTTCGTTCTAATTTTTTTTCCTCCATTATTTATGTAAACAATCATGTAAACAAAATTGTTAACATTAAAATAAAATTTATATTTTACTAAAATTATCTTTGTTTTATTTTAGAGTTACTTTTCCTATTTCACTAACAGTTGAATATGTATTGAAGCTGCTTCTATATTGATTGAAATGAAATGAAATGATATTTATTTCTGTAAATAGATCTTTTAAGACACTTTTACAAGTCGTTTTTTTACATATTTTTTTTAACTAGATGGCGTCGACGTTTCCTATCTGACGACCTCTGAGAAGAAACGTCGAAACAAACTCAGAGAATCATGGTCTCTTTTAAAGTCCAGACAATAGTTATATTATATGCGAGTTCAATGTAGGGCAAAATCTGAACAGGCCTTTTGAAGAAAGAACCATACCAGCTTTGAGTTGACCTGTCCTAACTGACGGAACGCATACATCAGTCATCGTGTAGCTCAACCATTTTTTAGGGAGCCCAACGACCCGACGCACAACGATACCAGATCAGCAAGACATTTGCGTAGGTCATGGGAAATACTCAAAACTTTCAGAAATCTTTAATATAAATAAATGTTATACGAGTTAAAACCGACATAGTACTCACATTTACATTTTGTATGGTACAGTGTATATTAATAATAATACTATGCATGATAACTATGACCTACAAGGCAACTCAGTCAACTCGTAAATGAAAAAAAATAAAAAATAAAATATTTGAGACACGATAGCCAGCAAGTCGACCAGTCACCACAAGCAGCACCCGTTCACGAGTATAACGCACGGATCAGCCATCACCTCCCTCGCCATTTTAGAGGGAAGGGGGTGACCCGACCAATGACGCTACCGCAAGCAATGACATCTAAGGGAGCATGACGACAATGCAGCCAGGTGTAAATTATGTTACAAAACATGTTGTACTGAGGACCGAGGTCACTATTGAAATCAGTAACATGTTTTTTATAAAGAGGATTGTATTCGCCTCGTAAATTACTTGAATAATCGATTTAAAAAATAATAAATGTAATAAAAAAATAGAAGATAAAATTACACAAAAAGAAGTATCTTTGTGAATTTATTCAATCGAGCCAACTTTATCAAATCTTGTTTCCATCGAATGTATTCCCTAGAATATATCCTCAACAATATCAATTTATTTTCCCAGATTTTAATTTTACTATTTCAAAATTTAATTTTAAAAACATGATGATGAACAATTCAATATCATAGAAAAACCCAATAACGACCTGGACGGCTCGACCTGGAAATCAAACCCAGGACCTCTAGCATAGCAGTAAGGATAACTAGACGAATGAGGCAGTCTATTGTAAAATAAAAATACAAGTCTGATATCTGTTACTTTAATTACAAAAATATCCATCTGGTTTTTTTATCAATTTTTTGAGTTCTATCTTGTAAACATTATTCACAACATTATTCAAAATACGCCTTCAAGTTCGAGGTTGGAAAGATTTGACATAATTATTTGCGTCGGCAACACATAAGAGAATCCGCAGTATGCGGTTAGCAACATTATTAATGAAAAACACAGATGAATGCCAAACTTGAAAATTAGTTCGTGCGACTTTTGCACGGCTTCCGGTTTTAAGTTGGAGTGTTTTGATATCTGCTGTATCACCTTGCACTTTTGTTGGCAAATCTTTCTGTTGGCCTTCTTTGCCAATTCAAAATTGGTCTTATAACATTTTTTCTTAGGGGTATACGCTGTAGGGCATTTAGTTATGAAGTCCCCGTCGATATCAACTTTATACCACGATTTGTATTTATCGAAAACTTTTTGCTGGTTTTCATTTTGAGTGCAATCCATTTTTTGTTAATTATTTTTATTGTAAAAATACTGAAACTGAAATTTTTGTTAATGTATAAGCACGTAGGATTTCATGACACCGTTTGACTGAATATTATTTGTGACGGATGTTTGATTTCTTCTTTTTAATGATTTGTATGTAGCATTCTTTATAGAATATTTTTTACATCAAGTGCGATCTACTTTCGATACCTTCTTAGTTCATACAGGCTCTCCATCCAGCTTCAATGGACAAAAGGCAACGATATTGAATAAGTAAGCACACATAATATGTTATACCCTAATAAAACAACGACATAAATAATACGTACGCCGCGGCAACAAACCATATCTTTACGTATTAAGGCTACAGCGTCAGTCTTGGGCGCGTAATTCATTTTTTTCTGTAAAAGAAAATTTGGGTGCAAAGTATAGGATTCTCGCAAAAATGTCAATTTACACCTAAATCTCCTACGACAGCGATTTTTAAGCAAAAGATGTAGTACTCAATCGTGTATAAGTTATTCTTGATGTCGCAATTTCAACTGTCATGTACACACGGCTACAGGTCAACCTATACAAATCCAGTATAAGCAGATCTCGCTTTGTATTGGCTTCCCACATAGTAGGAGATCAGTGCAAACTGGTTTTGTATAGCTTGATGTGTAGGTACCTAGAATGTGTTATAGACGAACAATTACCGAAAACCAAAGAAAAAAAATTGGCGCCCAAGCCTGATGGTTTAGCCCAGATACAGTTTGTTCGAAATAAGTAAGCCGATCGGAAGTTAGCCGTTCCGAACTACCGAGGTGATAAAATCGTTTAAATATGTGTTTTAATACATAAATATTGAAATTAGTAAACAAAATAATAAGAAATGTAAAACATATACGACTCTAATTATCCTTACACCGACTCTTTCTATTAAAATTTACCACTTGCAGATAACTTCCGATCGGCTTACTTATTTCGAACAAACTGTAAGCTTGTAACATTCAAAGGACCGATGTGCGGGTAGAACGAAAATCCATCGCTTCATAAAATTGCGTTCGGACTTCGGTTACCGGCAGTCTACCCGAGACCTCCGCTAGATATAGTAGTGTTCCGTGGAGACCCGCTGTGCAATGCAGTCAAATCAAGCCAAGCCATCGTGCGTCCGCAAATAACAAGGTAATTATTAACTACTTTATTAGTTAACGAAATTGAATTATTATTGCATATACACTCACACGCACACGCACACACACACACATAAACGCACATGCACACACTATTTTAGGATTATATTTCAGTTTTAAGTCGTCCTGTTATAGTTTAAGTTATTAGTTAAGTTTAAGTTATAAGTTATTTTCTTTAATTTTAGATTTTACTTGTCATAATTATATTTTCTTTCTGTACACCAGTTTTACCATTTTATACCTGACTAGCTTTCCGCCCACGGCTTCGCCCGCGTGGTTTCTCGGCTTTTCTGCATTTAATTTTTTCCCGTTTTTGCAACATTTTTCATTTATGCTCCGCTCCTATTGGTCTTAGCGTGATGATATATAGCCTATAGCCTTCCTCAATAAATGGGCTATCTAACACTGAAAGATTTTTTCAAATCAGACTCGTAGTTTCTGAGATTAGCGCGTTCAAGTTAACAAACAAACAAACAAACTCTTCAGCTTTATGTAATATTAGTATAGGTAGTATAGTATAGTATTATTATAGATTGGTCATTGAAGAGGAAGCCTCCTAGCACAGGTATCTTTTACTTAAAAGAAGGTCTCGTTGTGTATATTTCTGCAAAAAAACTTTTTATTTAGATAATATATTTAGTTCTTAAACTTACGCGAATATCAGACATTGAAATGAAATTGCTTTTTCCGGAATTAAATGTACATATCTAAAGACCTGCTTAGACCCATTAAAGATTCTCATCATAATCATCATCTTCCGGCCCCTTTCCCGACTTATTTGGGGTCGTCCTTTTAGGGTTTAAATTATTATTTGTTTCTCTAAGGTTTACAAAATCACTTATCGAGAAATAAAGCAACTTATAACTATAACAATTTCAAGCCCAGAATAGCACAGATTGTGTTTACATTTTTATAAGTGGGTAATTGAACAATTTACTTTTCTTCCATTCATCCCCGTTATTCGTCATTCCATCATTCAATTCCCTTTTCCATCATATCTGACTTCAAACTTCCCTTCCATAAGATTTAAATCTAAGCACAATATTGCTTTATCAGAGCTAACAAAAATGTAAATTAGATATTCGCCCAACACCTGTCTACCCGTGACCATGTATGCTGTGAAGGATACTAGAGGATATCTATGTATAAGAGGCCCTGGGTTCGATTCTCAGGTCGAAGTTATTGAATTGTAAAATTCTCAGTAGCAGCTATTTAGTTGGATGTGTGCCCAGTTAATGGCAATAGGCTCGCCCCCCATTACACGGGACCTGAACAAACATCCCGGCAAAATGTGACTATAAATTAGCACCTCTCTGCCTAACCCTTCGGGAAACAATAGGTATAATAGTAGGATATATGTTGAGAACATTTTTTAAATTTGATTTCTTTCTTTGCACCGCTTAGCTCGAGATTACGGATAGGTGAGTTAACAAAAAATATTTTCGACGTAACTTTTTTGGTTTTCGGCCTAAATAAACCATTTAAAGACCAAGTCTTACTTTTTTGATGCAGAACAACTGTTACCGTATATTTTGAATAAATTGAAAAGTAACAAAATAGCTCTCTCCCTTAAAAATTTCATGTTTACAACCCAAAAATTAATCGATGAAGTGATTGTTGTAACCGTCATTTAAGCGAATGGAAAACTGATCGATAGAGGAGAAATAACTGCTATAAAAAAAATTAAAATACCCCCGACATTTGCATTAGATCTCGACCGATTTTCATCAAACATGTTGAAAATCAGTTTAAGAACATTCCCAACTAATTCACCATTTAAACAAAAAAACCACAAAATCAAAATCGGTTGATTCTTTCGGGAGCTACGATGTCACAGACAGACACACACAGAGACACGCCAAACTTATAACACCCCGTCGTTTTTGCATCGGAGGCTAAAAATGAGGACTGCATTAAAAAGGTGTTTTTCGCGGAAATGGCGGTTACGCCCTTTGAGCCCCGAGGTATCGAAGGTTAGTTTACAAATAAAACAAAACAAATTAGTTGCAAATAAAAGTTTTATTAAGTTAATTACAAAATAAATGCCTTTTGAGACCGATGGTTGCCAAATAAACTTCGAGAACGCTTAAGGTGGTTCCTCTAGGCTTGGGCGCCAAATTCAAATTTGAGATATAGACTAACTAATTGTCTATTTTGGTAGAATCCTTTATTTTACACTACTATTAGCTAATACAACGATTTTAAGCAAAAGTTTTAAGACTCAGTTATATTTGATGTCCCAATTTCTACTGCCATAAAAAATATATATTTTATACGTACAATTTGCGAAAAAAAAAACAAAATAATGATCTTGGCGCCAAAGAGGAATCAATCCACCTTAAATTAACAAATTAAATGACAGTAATAAAATAGAGCGGCAGATATTTTGAAAGACAACAATATTTCTTAGTACCCAAATATAAACTTATCTAGAAATTTGAAAAATTAACGAAATACTGACACATTGCACTAGGTTAAATTTGAAAATTCTTGCAAAAAAATAGTTCAAATTTTACATAAAATATGCAAACATCACAGTTTCTTTAAGATTTCAAAACATAAAAGGTTTGTTAGCAGTGTTGAGAATTAAACATACATAATTACATATAGGTACATACTAGTTACTAAATAATAATTATTCATCATTAATCCACTTACTGTCCCACTGCTGGGCACAGGTCTACTCTCAGAGCGATAGGGGTTGGGCAAACATAATAACTATTGATACTTATATTTTTTTTACAGTTTACTTATATTTATTTTATTTTTTTACGAAAATAACAACCTAAATTATATTTTGGACATTAGGGAAATAAAAAAAATTTTTGGATAAATTCTCGCTTCGCAACATTCGTAGTTTTTGACAAGTCCTAAAGAGCAATTTATGTGTTTTTTTCTACAATGAAACCATAGAGATTGGAAATTATAACTCATGAAAAAAATGTTTTTTTTTTCTTGACCGATTTTCTTTTAATTTCATCTCTAATCCTATGTTTTTTTATTGTTTACAAGGTAGTATAGTAAGATTGGATTGAAAAAAAATAGATACCATTTTTTAAACATTGTTAACTAAGTATTTTTTTTACATTTTCCCATATTTTTGTAATGCTACTTTGAAACTTATAAAAAGGTTAAAAAAATAAGTAGAAAATAATAGAATTAACTTATTGAAGAGAGAAATACTTTATTTAGGACAAAAGAAAGAGAAAGAAACACAATTAATTGTACACCCACATTTCGCCGATATGTTTAGTACCATATAACAGGGGGCGAGCCTATTGCCATTAACCGGGCATAAATCAAGACTCCGAGCTGCTACTGGGAAGACGCGCTTAGGACCACTAGACTAATGAGGCAGTCAAAAGCCCTAAGACTTTTTATTGTAATAAGATGACAAATAAACATACGTCCCGCCTGATGGTAAGCGACAACCTCCGCCTATAGACGTCAGCAACACCAGTGGTATCACTCGCGCGTTGTCATCTTGACACCTCAGTTGTCAAGTCTCATTTGTACAGTAATGTCACTGGCTACATTACCCTTCAAACCGGCACACAATAATGTTAACTTATTATGAGTTTTGTGCGAAGTATTACTATTACCTTATGCTTGTCCTAAATAAAGTATTTAAAGTAAGAATTATTGATATTTATATAGTTCCTACCTAATTCTAAAATCGTCAGCAACTAGCTTAATTATATATTTCATTTAGTTTTCTAGGAAGTAGTAACTTGCTGCTAAGTTCGTGTGTACATTGCAAAATATTCTGCCCATAATATTAAATATTATAGTAACTTTATTGTGTTCAAAACGATATTAAATATTGCGCTGATATTGTAGTGTTAGAACTTAGAACACAACAGTATTCAATATTGAGCTAACATTATTGTGACTGTAATTGATTTAATAATGCGCTAATATAATTGCACTCAACACATATAATAATAATTAGTGCTTATGTTGTTTTCTGTTCCCACAGACAAACCGTGAAAACGGTTTTGTGGGGCCTTGTTTAAAAATGTAATTTTTAAAAGTTTATTAAAGATACATACATACATGCATACAGTATTAAATATTGTACTAACTTTATTATGTTCAAAACGATATTAAATATTGTGCTAACATTATTGTGTTCAACACAGTATTTAATATTGTACTAATAATTATTCAAAACAGCATTCAATATTGTGCTAACATTATTGTGTCCAATACAATATTAAATATTGTGCTAATATTATTGTTTTCAATACAGAATCCAATATTGTACCAATTTTATTGTGTTCAACACAATATTGAATATTGTGCTAATATTATTTTATTCAACACATTATTAAATATTGTACTAACTTTATTATATCCAAAACGATCAACACAGTATTAAATATTGTGCTAACATTATTATGTTCAAAACGATATTAAATATAATATTATTGTGTTCAACACAATATTAAATATTGTGCTAAAATTATGGGCTAACCTCAGATAAACTTAGCAGCAAAGTAACTATCATAAGACATCTATTTATCATACAATGATAAATATTACCAAGACAATTATCTGATTATATTTTATACGCTCCGACATTAAATCTTTCTGAAACCGACATATTACGGTGAAGTCTGGTCTATCGGCATATTAAGGACATTAACTCGTCAAGCGCCATATTGTAGATACATTGCAAAATCTATTGTTTTGCCCTCATGAGGCAACTACGTGCGTCAGTGAATTAAATAGTCATTGGACAATCGGAAGGAACACCCTCGCAACAGATTTCAAACTAATCTATAAATATCTATACTAATATTACAAAGAGGTATAGTTTGTGGTTTTGTGAGGTTGTAGGGGATCTACTGAATCGATTTTGAAAATTCTTTTACCAATAGAAAGCCACGTTATTTGTGAGTGTGATAGGATATATCGCTTAAAGAAGTGGGCACGGGTTAGCTAGTTAATAATAATATTACATGATATGATTATCATATTAGATGCCGGTTCGAACCCCACCCATTGCACTGCCGACGTGAACCCACTCGTAACACAAGCATTTAGCTTAGTACGAAGGGTTAACAAGAATACTAGTAAAGTATGACACACGACTCAGCTTTTTAAAAAAAAATAAAAAAATATGCGACATTCTTCAAATCGGATTGCTATATATTCTAATTAGATATTTCTGCATAAAAATTATCTTGAATACAAAATTGCAAATAACCATTGATCTCTGATAAGATCTAATATAAATTTTAACGAAATAAAAATACAATCTGTTCGAATCCAGCCCTTGAACCTTAGTAATACTTCGATCCCATAGATAAATAAAGAAATAATAACCTCCTCTTCATTTAAAGTCGGTATAAGGTTACAGAATTCAGTTTCAGAAAGATTGAATATCATTCTTGCATCTACTCCATGACAAGAGAAGCGCTAGCATATGAAACAGATGAGTCTTGCATGTTCATACATTGAGAAGATTGCGCGTATTTCAGGAATTTCATCGCCATTCGGGGCGAATTCGATTGACTGCGCAGTTTTGATATTGACTGAAAAAAACAACATATTTGTCAATTAATATTCGGCATATATCAATACTAACTGTACGAGCGAACACGTACATATATTCGAGCGAACCCGTACATACGTACGAGCGAACCCGTACAGTTGCACGTGCGACCCCGTATAGTTGTACGAGCGAACACATGTACGAGCGAACCTGAACATATTGTTATGTACGAGCGAACCCAAACATATTTTTATGTACGAGCGAACCCGTACAGTTGTACGAGCGAACCCGTACATATAGATAGTTTGAGCTCTATGCTGACAGCAACACACCATGAAATGTATATAATTCATGTATTCCAAGTATCGAGTAGTTGTATTCAGCGTTTCGGGAGACAATATCAAATAAACTTTTCAACGCGTGTCGATCAATTTGAACTATCAATTTATCAATCAGACTTATCATTTTAAATGTACGTTTTCCGTATGTACATTAACAATTTCAAGATTTTTATTACAGCTACACATTTTCATATGAGAAATATGTCCCATAAGTAATTATTTCCAAGCAGAAGTTTTATATTTTTTTACATCATATTATGTCCCTTTGCGTCTCGTTATTATCAGTTACGTCCCATTCCATTTCCTGTTAGTACCCCGATACGTTCCTTTAGATCTTGTCTCATTGCAGGCTATTATGTCGAATTAGATAATGTGTTGCCTCATTACGAACTTATACGTCCTAATACGTCCCATTAGTTCTTGTTACACCCCATTACGACCTTTTACGTCCTAATACGTCCCATTAGTTCTTGTTACGCCCTATTACGACCTTTTACGTCCTAATACGTCCCATTAGTTCTTGTTACACCCCATTACGACCTTTTACGTCCTAATACGTCCCATTAGTTCTTGTTACACCCCATTACGACCTTTTACGTCCTAATACGTCCCATTAGTTCTTGTTACACCCCATTACGACCTTTTACGTCCTAATACGTCCCATTAGTTCTTGTTACACCCCATTACGACCTTTTACGTCCTAATACGTCCCATTAGTTCTTGTTACGCCCTATTACGACCTTTTACGTCCTAATACGTCCCATTAGTTCCTGTCACGTCCCGTTACGACCTTTTACGTCCTAATACGTCCCATTAGTTCTTGTTACGCCCCATTACGACCTTTTACGTCCTAATACGTCCCATTAGTTCTTGTTACGCCCCATTACGACCTTTTACGTCCTAATACGTCCCATTAGTTCTTGTTACACCCCATTACGACCTTTTACGTCCTAATACGTCCCATTAGTTCTTGTTACACCCCATTACGACCTTTTACGTCTTGTTTAGTACCGTTACGGCTAGTTATGTCAGATTACATATAAAAGCTTACCTGCAACAGCACTCCAATGGGATGTCTACCGCATATCGTGTTGCCGTATTTATTTAGATATTCGGTGAAGAGTTGGGGGTCCATTTTCTCTATAATACCCATACCCTGAAACATGGAGGCAATTTTATAACATAACACTGATAACATTTTGAATTGATAGAACTCTCTCTCCCATTAAACATTACCCCGCGTTACCTGCATACAAAACATGTTGCAAACAGCTACCTATCTCACTCTTTGAGAGTTAGATGGAAGTTTGCAACATGTTTTGTCGTCATTGGAAACACGGGGTTAAACCAGTCAAAACATTAGGAGAAGGTGAAGGGCGGCCGTTTTGTGAACTGTCTGTAATGTAATATAATGTAAAATTGGCGTTCAAAAAGTACTACCTAGTTGTCTATCTCGTATAAATGATATTGACTTGACTTGAAACACTAGACGTCGTTGCGTCAAACCAAACCAATGGTAAAGGGATGAAGAAAAGATAGAAAAAATATATATTAGGTCCATAAAAATAGATTAGGTAGTAGGTAATTTTTTGTGGAACCACTGCGCGAGGCCGAAAAAGAATCCTAACTCAGTTTAATGCCGCAACATGTTAAAGCATAATGCCACAGCGCTGGTTTTCAGTTAGGACCATATGATTAGGATGAGCTTGACTGCTACAGAAATGACTGGCCGTCATCAGAGCAGTGAACGGAGATCTGTGAAAATGGAACAGTGAGGTCTTTGCCCTGCACTGGGAAAATAGAGGCTAGATAGGTAAATTTCGTTCCTAATTTCGTCTGGGGTGGTACATACGGCTACACTTCAAGCTATACAAAACCAGTTTAGACTTACCAACCATTGTAAACGTTTTTCGCATATTCAAGTTCAGCCTATACTGGTTTTGTATAGCTTGATGTGTAGCCGTGCTTACAAAACACTGCCAAATAATCGGCCACAAGGTAATAATGTCCAAACATTAACATTCTTACACACTTGAAACACACACGCTCACACAAACACACACACACACACACACGTACCGAACCTATCCTACATTAGATTATTAATTTGTTATTCGTAGTGTATTGCTCATTTTTATTTTATTATTACTACTTTCTTTTTTTTTTTTTTGGCATGTCTTGCATACTTAAACTGGGCGGAAGCACTGGCTCCTGCAATACAGTTCATACTAGCGTAGGGGCCAGGGATTTCATTTAATTGTGAACAAAGTTTGTCAATAAAGAATGTATTTATTTATTTTATTTATTCTGATTTGAAGGCAATGCAGTCAGTGACCACTGTTATCTAACCTCTACAAACGATATTTTTGTATTTTTTTGCATTTTCCATGTCACATTTACTTGAAGTTAAAATTTCGACCTTGCGAGTGGGACAAGTTCAAGTTCTTTATTCGTTTAAATGTGGTGTACAAAAGTTGTTACAATATATTTTAGTTCCACACATTTGCCAAGCGGTTGCTTAGGTGCTCATAGTGTCTGCGAATCCTGCCCGCAGTCGAATTGTTCCTTCACTCTGTACCTAATCGATTCAGTAGTCGATTCAGGGGCCGTATTACCACGTATTAATGCCATCATTTTTAGGTTGTGAGAGAGGGATGCCGCTCTACAGGTTAAATAGTGGCGTCCCTCTCTCACAACCTAAAAATGAGGCATTAATACGTGGTAATACGGCTCCAGAACAAACTTCTGTGAGGCCTTACGCTTATAATTACACATTGTATAATTAAAATGTAACTTTTCCCTTACCTGTTTATCTAGCCACTCGATACTTTGATACAAATGACCCCTTGAGGAGTCTTTCCACGTGTATCTGAACCGAGACCCCCAGTGGCAGAAGTCTGATGAGATCACAAACAAGTTTTGGGGGTCTGCCAAGTAAGGTGCTAAAATAGCGCCGTATCTAGCCTCTTTCTCTGGCGATAGGGACCCAACTAGGATAGGTATTATTGTAAAACCTGTTTGGTACCTGGAATGTATAAAATTCAACTTCATAAATAACTTGTTAAGATAAGAAAACAAAGTTCAAGTATCTTTCTCAGATCAAATAAAAAGTTACGATGGAACTTTGCGAACAAAGAAGTGAGGCCGGCTAAAACTACGCCTTGCCGTGTACAACACACAATATTACACTATATAACACTACCGAAACTACGCCTTATCTTGTCAGTCGAGCTATCCAGCTATCGTAAGTTTCCAGCTTAACTTTTTATTTTATTTGATCCGAGGCATCTTTAGGAAACTTCAAAAAAGCATACATAACATTCATGACATAACATTAATTTCAATATTTGAAGGCGGTTTCACTATTGCTTTTATTAAAAGACTAGCTTTCCGCCCACGGCTTCGCCCGCGTGGTTTCTTGACTATGTACTATAATAATTATGTATTATTATACATTATATAAACCTTCCTCGAGAACCACGCTATCCATTGGTGAAATACAGCATGAAAATCGATGCATTAGTTTTTGAGTTTATCACGAACGGACAGATTCTCAGTAAAGTGTAGTTTGTAGCCAGTTCTCAGTAAAATGTGAAGTAAATAAAAATATATTTAGTTAGTGTTGTATCACTATCTGACAAAGTGCGCGTGTCGGTCTGTACTGACTAATAATACTTACTCTTCCATAACCTTAGCTATGTAAGGTAGGTGCATTTCAATAGAATGCTCGTCTTCATCTGTTTGGACATCCATCCATTCAAACTGGCGCGACGCTTCCAACTCGGCATAAACTGTGAAGTAATTTATTACCTATATGAGAAATTATATTTATGTAAAGATTGTTTTATGGCATAACTCGGAAAACGAGTATGCGAGCTACCTGATGGTAAGTAGTCATCGCCGCCCATGGACATCTGCAGTACCAAAGAAGTTGCATATGCGTTGCCAAGCCTATTTAAGGAAAAGGGAGAGGAAGGAGAAAAGGAGAATGAAGGGGACTGAGGGAGAAATAGGGCCTCCGGTGCTCCACACTCACCGTACGAAACAACACTATGCATACTGGTACTTGACGTCGATATTAATAATGTCAAATTGCCCTGCATCATAACTTTCTTCTTTCTTTCTCAGAACATAGGAGAGGTGGTTGCCCAGTGGTAACGGCCGTGACTTACGCGTTGTAGGTCGTAGGTTCAAACCCACACAGGCGCTTTATTATGTGTCAATTATTTCATCACCAATGCTCCCAAAACGGTGAAGGAAAACATCGTGAAGAAACCAGCATGTCCTAGAACCAAAAGTTTAAAGACATGTGACATCTACCAACCCACACTGGGCCCGCGTGGTGGATTACGGCCCACTCCCTCTCACCGAGAGGAGGCCTCTGTCTCAGCGAGGGGAACATTATAGTAGACTGATTATGCTACATACATTACATACCATCACGCCTGTATTCCCCGAAGGGTTAGGCAGAGGTGTACTAATGTACACACACATTTCGCCGGTATGTTTACGTCCCATGTAATAGGGGCCTATTGCCATTCACCGGGCACAAATCCAGACTCCGAGCTGCTACTGAGAATTTCATAGATAAACCCAAATAACACTGCTCGACCTTGGGATCGAACCCAGGACCTCTAGTGTAGCAGTCGCGATTGGCACTACTAGAGTAAGTAATGAGACAGTCCTGATTATGCTATGCTTATGCTATAGCAGTAGAGAGGTACTCACTCTGCTTATCAATAGTGAGGTCGTATAGAGGCGTTTGGTATTTGTCGAGGGACGACAGCGCGCACCCTCCGAGCCTCACGTGATGAGAGGGACCCAGGATAAATATACGCTTACTGCAACAATACATATTATTATTAAGTTATTTTAGTAAAGGAAATGAAATGAACCTGCGTCTAAAAAATCTGTATCTGTTAAGAGGAGTGTCCCACGCGAACGCAAAAATGTTGCATTATTGCCTGTCTCTATCCCTCACGATGAGAACGCGTGCCCGAGAGGTGAAACAACAATACATTTGCTACATTTTCGCGCGTATTTCTTGTTCCAAAATTTGGAGATTACTCTTTTAATATAGTTAATTAATAGATTAAAAGATAAATATATAGATGGTTAAAAAACGTAGATTTTTTTTGTAAAAAGGATCTGAATTCCGCATGAGCGAAAATGGTTTCGTATTGATATTCATCAGAAATTAGCAATCTTTGCGGTCGTGTAACTTTTAACCGTGTATTGAAATGAAGTTTTACGTTCAAGGAACACGCATTTTAATTATAAGATTATTACTTACTGCAAAATTTCGAAGACTCATTGGTTAAAATTCAAGATAAGACCAAACTACTTTTGTATGGAGCACGGAGCGGATACTATCCTCTTAAATCTGCCCGTAATCGAATTTTTGTTTTACAAAAATAACTATACATGGAAAATTTATAAAAAAAACAAAAACCTTATAATTATTGTCATAACAAACAAGCATACGTCCCGCCTGATGGTAAGCGACAACCTCCGCCTATAGACGTCAGCAACACCAGTGGTATCACTCGCACGTTGTCATCTTGACACCTCACTTGTCAAGTCTCATTTGTACAGTAATGTCACTACATTACCCTTCAAACTAGACACAATAATGTTAGCGCATTATTCCTTAAGGGCTGAATATTTGGCGATGTAATGATACCTACTTAGATAAATTCAAGAGAAGAAATGAACATACACCGACGCCTTTTTCCCATAGGGGTAAGCAGAAACTATAGACTACCAATTGCTAAGACTCTTGCATATCTATTTCGCTTCTTCCACATTCATACACGTTTTCATACACACGCGCCAGTTGCGAGTACTACCCACCTGACCTTTCTGAAGGACCTCACCAATAAGGCCGGTGTATGTCTTTCTAGGGGGACCCCATTCGGTGGCTCTATATTCCACTGACATTCACTTTAAAAATCCCTTTCGTTAGTCGCCTTTCACAACAAAATCTTACCAACCCTATTAGAAGAGCTCTAAGAGCTCTATTTAAAGAAAAGAGTAAATAAGTTTTGTGACAAAAATTAAAAATATAGCATTGATAAAATAAACGACTACAATGAAATACTTACACAACGACGGGACTAACTTGTCTGTAAGCGAATGCTGCGCACGCGCCGCAGTACGAATAGCCCGCGTGTCTGTAACAAGCGCAAGACATATGTACCGTGGCCCCACAGTATATCAAATTTTCTTAGTTGATTTTGAACTTAATTATCGACAAATTAAGGTTTAAAATCATTTGGAGAAGTTTGACAGTTTTGTATAACCTGATGTACTGAACTGATTGTTAGCCTGTATTTCAGGACGTAGGCGTCACCAGGGTAGCAGGAGGGAGCCTCCCTAGCAATAACTATGTATACAAGAGCTTGTGGAACTTTACACATTGGACTTGGTACCGTTCTTATAACAATTGCCGTAGAGTTAAGAATACTACAAGTGTGAAACAGTTTACAGTGAGACAGTTCCTTCCATAATTACATAGTAACTACCTATTTAAAAAAAAAAAGCTTACTAGCAATGTTGGTCACAAATTACTAGTATTCTTGTTAACCCCTCATACTAAGCTAAATGCTTGTGTTACGAGTGGGTTCACGTCGGTAGCTCAGATCAAATAAAAAGTTAAGATGGAACTTTGCGAACAAAGAAGTGAGGCCGGCTAAAACTACGCCTAACGGTGTACAACACACAATTAATTTTATTTGATCTGAGGTCGGTAGTGCAACAATAGGTGGGGTTCGAACCGGCAACCACATGATCGCAAGTCCGACGCCCTAGCCATTAGGCTACCGCCGCTTCAACTTAATACTTATGTTCACCCAGATTTGGGCCGCGGCCCGCCAGGGAAAAACATTCGATTAATGTAATTAAAACCGTAGCGATGTCGCGTTCAAACAGTTATCCTATTCATATCCGTCGATCGGACCGATTTAGAGTCTTCCTATTGAAAAATGGTTGAACCGGATTCACACATGTTCGTTGGGCGAGAATCGTTGTAAAATGTTGGCTTCACAGTATTCACGTAACACTGAAAAACTGTTTCAACGATTAAGAGGAGTGTCCCTCGCAAACGCAACAATGTTGCACAGTTGTCGCTGTCTCTATTCCTCCCGATGCGAACGCGTGCCCGAGAGGAAAAACAACAATACATTTGCAACATTTTCACGCGTATTTCTTATGTTCCGAATTTTGGAGATTACTCCTATAATATTGTTAATACGTAAAAAAAAAACTTGTGAAAATATATTCACTATATTATCTGGGTTTCTTTCGAATCAGAATGTTTCTGTATTGATTCATTGTCGAGAAATACTAGCATAAAGTTGGGCCGTTTTTCAACGAAAATTGCCAATCTTTGAGCTCGTGTAACTTTTTAACCGTATATTGAAATGAAATTGTATACTACAGGAACACGTAATTTAATGATAAGATTGTTACTGCAAAATTCCAAAGACTTTCATTTGTTAATATTCAAGATAACACCAAACTACGTTTGTATGGAGCGCGGAGCGGATACTATCCTCTTAAGAATACTACAAGTGTGAAACAGTTTACAGTGAGACAGTTCCTTCCCTAATTACATAATAACTTAATACTTATTTGCACCCAAAGTTAGGCCGCGACCCGCCAGGGAAAAACCCTCCTGTAGCCCGATTCATGTAATTAAAACCATAGCGATGTCGCGTTCAAACAGTTATCCTATTCATATCCGTCGATCGGACCGATTTAGAGTCATCCTATTGAAAAATGGTTGAACCGTATTCACACATGTTCGTTGGCCGAGAATCGTTGTAAAATGTTGGCTTCACAGTATTCACATAACACTGAAAAACTGTTTCAACGATTAAGTAGCTGCGACATCGCTACGGTTTTAATTACGTGAATCGGGCTAATGGTCGGAGGATCCTCCCTTTGGTTGGAGGGCCAACACATCTCGTCTCTCAATAATTACAAATATTTACTCACGGTGCAATGATTGCCCTAGCTGGTCCATGCGTGAGGTCCGCCTTGGATAACCAGAGATCAAGTTGACGGGATAGCTCGTTACCTGAACAAAAATCATATTTATCATTTCTTGCCTGATGGATGGATGAATGTATGGATGGATGGATGGATGGATGAACGGAAATTGACGAAACAAGTATATATGGCAAGTATGGATGGACGAGTTGGAAGGGGACGACCTCGGCGAACGTACCACAACCAAATAGCTCGGAACTTGGCCTTTTTTAAGAACGTCCGCAGTTCTTAAAAAAGGCCAAGTTCCGAGCATCCTAAACCGACGGTCATGCATGAAGAGATTAATTAATGTAGGATAAAGCGAAAGTAGTGTGCCAGGATCGCAGCAAGTGGAAATCTATAGTCTCTGCCTACCCCCATGGAAGACTGGCGTGACAATATGTATGTATGTATGTATTTTTTTTAAACGCAATGTGGGTTACACATTACTAGTATTCTTGTTAATAGTAGTTGGTAGTGCAATGGGTGGGGTTCGAACCGGCAACCACATGATCGCAAGTCCGACGCCCTAGCCATTAGGCTACCGCAGATATATAATTATAGTAGGCATCGAAATCTGAGCGTTCCTGTTGAGTTTCCAAGGTTCAGTTGGCTAAGTAGGTTCGACGCAGACGACGTCTTAGGGCCATATTAGATCTGGCATCATTGGTCCTTAAGGGTAAACCTGCCCAGTGTCATAATAATTTATGAATAGGTTGGTTGTTGAACTTGTTTAATTTTTAAAAATAATTGCTGGTTGCTGCCTACTTCATTGTGAGGGATCACAAGAGGAGGACTGATGAAGACTGACGATAGATGCCTCGTTAGTCTAGTGGTCCCAATGGCGACTGTTACGCTAGAGGTCTTGTGTTCAAGCCCCAGGTCGAGCACGCGTGTTATTGGGTTTTATTTCTATGAAATTCTCAGAAGCAGCTCGGAGTCTGGATTTGTGCCCGGTGAATGGCAATTGGCTCACCCCCTATAACATGGGACCTAAACATACCGGCGAAATGTGGGTGTACATTAGTAGACCTCTGCCTAACCCTTCGGGGAATACAGGCGTGATGGTATGTTGTGTTTTTGTTACAAGAGGACGATCAGAACTCTACTCCATCCATCGGGCATCCATATTAACAGATGGCACAAACTGAGAGAGACCTATCCCCATAAGTGTGATGTTTATAAATTTTTATGTTGTTTCGACCAAATATAAATAAACCACCGGAATAAATGACATATACACCATTATCTGTCCCAGATTGGGACACGGGTGTGGCCTTAGAATGAGAAAGATAAGACTATAGTCTACCGAGCTGGCCTGGCATGGGCCGGCAGTGTTCAGTCTGCGAGAAGTTCTCGATTACCACAAAATATAATCCTAGAGCCATTCATTTATTACGTAAGACTAAGATTGTTGCAAGATTTTGACCCCTTCCCCCTATGTCAGAAAAAATAAAAAACCGGCTAAGTCCCTGTGTTTAACATTATTACGTAAAAATGTCGGAAAGTCAAGGCATGCCAGTGATTCAAACTCGACATATTTTTTTATTAATAAGATCTATACTTTATATTATATTATAAAGCTGAAGAGTTTGTTTGTTTGCTTACTTGAACGCGCTAATCTCAGAAACTACTGGTCCGATTTGAAAAATTCTTTCAGTGTTAGATAGCCCATTTATTGAGGAAGGCTATAGGCTATATATCATCACGCAAAGACCAATAGGAGCGGAGCATAATGAAAAATGTTGCAAAAACGGGAAAAAATATTAGAAAACCCGAGAAACCACGCGGGCGAAGCCGAGGGCCGAAAGCTAGTACAGGATATGTGTTGTAAGATATTATAATAAAAATAAAACGATTATTACAATATGTATAACTCTTTAATACAATCAATAATTAATACATTAATTAATCATCAACTATTTAAATAAAAACCTAATGGCCAATAATGATTTATATTCCATACATAAAAACAATATTTTAATAAAATACGATGAATTTTCAGTTCGTTCACTCAGATAACAAATAGATAATAATTCTATTGTTTTCAAAATGATATACAGGGTGAATTCTAACATGAATTCTACATGGTAGGCGATTGTGCTTCGACATGCCTTCCACTCTGTATATTGTCTCAATTAAACCAAAAAAAAAAACATATCTATATTTAACAAAACATGAGAAAAGGATCATATACATTATTTTAGTCCTTTCATTATAGATCACTTGCTTATAATAGTAAATATCGCTAGATTATCAAATAATAATGAGTGCGTAATAATTAAACCCATTCTCGAGTGGAGACCACGTCTAGGCAAGCGTAGTGTAGGGCGCCCCCCGGCCAGATGCAAGTGACGACTTGCGGAAGGCAGCTGGCAGTGACTGGATGAGGAAAGCCGAAGATCAGACTCTGTGGCGTTCACTAGGGGAGGCCTACATTCAGCAGTGGACGAGTATGGGCTGGTGATGATGTAATAATCAACTTATAACAAATAGGACAATAATAACAGCTTTTTACTGAAAGTGTATACAAATACTAATATGTTTTTTGTCCATTTATTCCAGTTAATCTCTGAAATGGCTGGATCTTTTTCTACATAACTTTCACTGAGAGCTGATGGTATAAAGAATAACTAAGGCTTACTTTTACAGTAAAGGAAAACCTTTTGGGACACAAGTAACTCTCTCGCTAACAACTAATTATCACTATTAATTATAAAATAATATTCTTTCTATAGTTTCTATTGAATAGTGTGAAATACAGTTAAACATCTTCCATCCCTTTCTAATGTTTTGTTAGAAAGAGATATGTTGAGACTAAATTTATTTTATAATTTATACAATAGAATCAGAATCATATGGCCAAAAATAATAAAGTTAAAGTTTCATTAAAAGTATATATTTGCATCAATTGTCACCGTCACCATCATCAATATCATCATTCTCAATCATCTTAGCAATCTTCTCTGATGCTTCCTTCAACAACCGCTCACTGAACTGTGGAAACTTTGAATCAAACTCTGCCTTCAAACTTTCTAGATCAAATCGATCTTTTTCTAAGTCTTCTATTACCGTTTGAGAGTGTTCATACTCTTTAAACTTGTCTATATCCAAGTTTGACTCGCGTTTTATTTTATCTAGACCTTCAATAGCATCGGTGACTGCATCCAAGAGTTGCTTGTGGCCGGACATCTTATCGAAACCAAAGTCTACGTTTTTCAGCTCCAGTTTGTTGATATGAGCTTGTTCGGTAATAGAGAGGTCTTGAAGAAGTGCTTCCGTATTTAATTTCTCTGTTATTTCATAGAATTCTGCATTGTCATTGCTTTTGAGGTCAAGTAATCTGTAAAATGAATATTAATAATTAATCATACATACATACATATTGTCACGCCTGTCTCCCATGGGGGTAGGCAGAGACTATAGATTTTCACTTGCTATGATCCTGGCACACTACTTTCGCTTCATCTACATTCATTAATCTCTTCATGCATGACCGTCGGTTTAGGGTGCTTGGAACCTGGCCTTTTTTAAGAACATCCACAATTTGGTTGCGGTACGTTCGCTGAGGTCTTCCCCTTCCAACTCGTCCATCCATACTCACCATATATACTTGTTTCATCAATCTCCGTTCATCCATTCTCTCTACATGACCAAACCATTCTCTCTACATGACCAAACCATCTTAACATACCTTTTCAATCCTTGTTACTACATCTTCTTTCACTCCACAACGTTCCCTTATCACACTGTTTCTCACTCTATCTTTTAGCGTAACACCACACATACTTCTCAAAGCTCTCATCTCTACAGCATTTATTCTGCTTTCATGTTTCTTTTGCCATACCCAACTTTCACTACCATACATTAGTGTTGGCGCCAACACTATCATAATTAATCATTTTGTTATAAATTTACATTACCTAACCTCCTACCTCGCTTAAACCATCATCTACACACATCCCATCTGCTAATAGACAGGGTGACTGATTGCAGATTAAAATAAGGAAAAAAAAAAAAAATTACATTGAATTTATAATAAAATTGTAATGGGTCTTGTCAGATGTCTGTACATTCTAGATATTGAAGAAAAACTATTATTTATTAGAGCAACAGAAGCCAAACCAATTTTTGGTACACCTCTGCTTACCCTTCGGGAAGTACAGAGGTGATGGTATGTTATGTTATGTGAGTAAGAAACTGTTTAATGTTTGTCTGTACACACATCACACGGGAATCGAACCCAAAATCTGACGTTAATAACGATGACTGGACGAATGAGGCAGCCCTTAGTCTCTCTACTTCAAAAATAATTAAATTTGCTACCTACCTCTTTTGTTCAACAACAAAAGATATATCCTTCAGTCTTCTGTTAGTTTTATCTAACTGATCCATAGTTTTTTTGAATCTATCAGCTAACTGGGACATTTGTAAGTCCATTACAGTTTCTTCCCTATCAATTTTTTCATCAATGAGGCATTCTTCAAGCATAGCTCGCAAAAATTTCCCGTATGCAATTTGGCGGTTCTCGGCGTCGAAGTCCGGAAATCCTTGGGGTCCTTGTTTTAAAATCGTGGAATCCGCATCAAAATTTGCCGTGGTGGTGTTATTTTTTTTAGGACGAGCGATAAGTTTGTCTTTAGAAACGATTTTCGTTCGCGATGACGTAGCGGTGTTCACAGTTGATGGCCGCTTTGTTTTCATTGATGTTTTAGAAGCTGGAGCTGATATCTTCGTCTTGTCAGACATTTTTAAACAATTTGCGCAAATTATTTAATATTTTATTGCAATGTTTTGGTATTACGATTAAATTCAGTTGAATCAACGGTTGACGTTTGTTTGAAATGGCTGTCATCGTCATGGCAACCGTGAGTTCCGGTTTCGTTCAGAAACTTGAAAGACATATCTTCAATATTAAACAAAAATATAATAATGTAAATTTAATAAGTCAGGGTCACATAAATGTAAAATAGATTAAAATTGTTTTACGAGATTAATGCTGCATTAAAAACAAGCAGTAACTTTAAATAAACTAAATGATTCGTTTCCGAACGAAACAAAACGTGCAAGCATAAAAAATCAATGCAACAACTTTGTAACCACGTAGGTCATTAGGTCAACTTAAATATTTAAAAAGACATGGTCAGAAATATGGATGACGGAAATAAATTTTATTTTTAATATTTCATGATATACAAATCTAATAGCCGTATTCTTTATATGATTTTGTAAAGTGTAATCTGCTTCTTAGGATAAAGTATAAATAAACAATATAAATAATTTCATGGACTAAAATCGTTGTTTTGAATCATAAAGTCTAAAGAAAAATTCATACTGCTTTTACAAAATCATTCCAAGAGCAAGACAAAAGAATTTTAATTATAGCTTTGAAAGCAAAGGTCAACAACCTTTTGACTTTTAAAATATCCTGGGACTTTATACCTTTATTCACTTTCTAGACATTATTTTCTTTTGGAGGTATTATTATCCATGTAAAGGATTAATAAATTATAAGAAAACGTATATAATAGTGCTTTGCGTAGTTGACATACCATTCTCTGTATACCAGCTTCCCGCATGCGAAGCGTTACGACAGGTCATTTTCGTATTTTTCAGAACAAATAAACTAGATGATAAAATAAATAGGTAAGTAAATGATAACTTTCACAATCACAAAAATAATACTCAGTTTGACGTTGATGTAAATACAACACAGACAATAAAACTATATTTTTACCATTGACAATGACAAGTAAAGATGAGCATTTGCAAAGCTAGTTATGTCCCTTTGAATATACCAGAAAGTATAATAAATATTTTCGTTAAAATATATGCAAACCATAAAGAGCCGTGTTAATATAGTCGCATTAAACAGTTTTTACTAAAAACTGAGCATAAGTGACGTTTGAAAACGCTCTAATCGAGTTAATTGTAACGAATAGTAGCTTTTGTTTTTTGTAACAATAACTACAACGAATAGCGGAACAACCAGACATTATGCTATTTCATTCCTATTTTTGTTCTCAAGTCTATTTCTCGCTACATCACTAATTGAACGAATGATAAGAAATTAAAAGTCTAATTTGAATGAACGAATTATTCCATTCTTCAACAGTTGTCAATTTTCCGGCAAGTGAATAAAACTGTGTGAAATGAAATAAATTCAAATAACAAAAAAATTATATTTACATATTGCATTTATTATAAAACATTCGTGATTTTGCTAATTATTTTAAACATTCCTGTATAAGTGTCAGTCAAAAATGCTAACTTCATTAAGTAAGTAGATACCTACGAATTTCGCAAGAAGCATCATTATTTGTCTCTCGAATAGCATGAATAGTGGTACATTTTTTCTACAAATTTTAATATTTAAATACACACAACTGTATCAACAATACCATATGCTAATAAAGTAAAATAAGTCATATGTTATGACCCAAAAAAAAATGTTATGTAAACATTTCGTAATGTTCCTTCTTATGGAAAGTTTTCTGAATTGTTTATTCATGATACGAATAACAATATTGTGTATATATGATTATTTTTTTTTAAATCTACAAATAAAATTATATGATAACCTATAATGCTCCCTGGTTTCTAAAAATGAGGTTCTTAATTTCTACAGTATTTTTTTTTGTGTGTATGTTATGTTTAATTTTAGATTAACATTGTTTTTACAATAATTCTACCGTTATATTTTATTGTGTGTGTGTAATAATCTTAAACATAACCTTCTTTCTATAATTATACCTTATTCTAGATATCATCACCAATTGTGAACCAAATTTGACATTTGCTTTTTTATCTGATAGAATATACATCAATTGTTGGCCATTCCTCTAATTGGTAAAAAAAATGTAACGTTATTATGTCCATCCGTTTTGGATAACTTTATCCAACATTGCCTATAACACCAAAATCACATAAAACATAATCTACAAAGTATTATATATTAATTATTAAGATGACATCTGTAGTCTCGTGGTTCACAGGTCGGACTGCGATCACAAGATTTTTGGATTGTCCATTCATCGGTCGGACATCTGTCTGGGTGTTTCTTATGTATTATAAATATATATTTACAATAAAAAGTATATGCATACTATATCCATTGTCCAGCTATACTTAGTTTGGGTAAAAAAAATATTTATTTAAAACATTGTATGTATTGTTGCAGGTCGCATTGCTTTCCCTCGGCTGTCTAGGACAGCGGCATCCAGCACATCAAGGACTGGTCCTACAGATGTGCCCAAGCCTAAAACAGCTATCGTAATGCTCAACATGGGTGGACCCACTAATGTTGATCAGGTGAGCATCTATTATCTTAGCCTTCATCATCAATTAACCTATACTTGTCCACTGCTCGACATAGGCTTTTCCTAGTGAACGCCACAGAGCCCTATCTTTGGCTTAGCCACACAACTAATAAATGCGAAAATCTTGAATAAACCACTGAATATATTTCAATAAAATTTAGCAATAATTGCATCCTGCAGTACTATTAGGTCAACTCAGGAGAGTCACACCAGTGTTGCAGCATACAGGGGGGGCATGGCATACTGAAGGGGGAAGAGTAAGGGCCACAATTTTAAAAAGTAATTCCAAAAATACTACAGTCAAACATATAATATACAATAGCCGAGGTAGTGGCGATTCCCGGGCGGCGAAAAGCCATGCTACGCCACTGAGTGACTGAGACCTATTGAATGATATTGGAGAATGAGCAAAAGCGGGTGCCTTTACCGACGCGATTATATAATAAAGTTTTTTTTTCAGGTAGGCGAATACCTCCATCGCATCATGACAGATCGCGACATGATCCAGCTACCGATCCAGAATAAACTAGGGCCCTGGATAGCTTCCAGAAGAACGGAAGAAGTACAGAAGAAATATATGGAGATTGGTGGAGGATCGCCTATTCTGAAGTGGACTAATAGTCAAGGTGAGAATTACGAGCAGGTTTTTTTTTAATAACCATCATCATCATCACTATCACATCATATTATAAAACAAAGTCGCTTCCCGCTGTCTGTCTGTCCCTATGTATGCTTAGATCTTTAAAACTGCGCAACAGATTTTGATGCGTTTTTTTTTATAGATAGAGTGATTCAAAAGAAAGATTTAAGTATATGTATAATACATACATATTGTAGTATGTACAGAAAAGCCGAGAAACCACGCGGGCGAAGCCGTGGGCGGAAAGCCGGTAATTTATAATTTTAATTGAAACTAGGTCGGAAAATAGGATTCTTTCTTGTCCCGCTTTTGTAAATAATTTTCATATTTATTTTAAACTTTGAAGGGAATTAAATAATATCCATACAACGCGATAATACCATCATACCATCACGCCTGTATTCCCCGAAGGGTTAGGCAGAGGTGTACTAATGTACACCCACAGTTCGCCGGTATGTTTAGGTCCCATGTAATAGGGGCGAGCCTATTGCCATTCACCGGGCACAAATCCAGATTCCGAGCTGCTACTGAGAACTTCATAGATAAACCCAATAACACTGCTCGACCTGGGGATCGAACCCAAGACCTCTAGCGTAGCAGTCACGATTGGGACCACTAGACTAACGAGGCAGTCGAACAACGCAATAATATCAGTAAAATCGTAAAAAGTACTTTTACTTCAATGTCTAATATTCGCGTAAGTGTCATATTCATAAACCAGTATAAAGAAATAAGTTAAATTGTATTTTAATTATTATCGACCTGTACCGTTTATTTACCTTGCATTTGTATGAGAAATTGTAATTTTAAGTGCCACACTAAAACAAAAGGTTCAAGTGGCACTATGTAATGTCTTTCATAAGAAAATTCATATCTTTGTGAACTATGTAACATTTCTTTTTTTTTTATGTAGGTAGGTATGTTTCTGATTAAAAAACTAAGGTGTATATATATTAACCTACACCTCACCTTTCTTATCTAAGGTTTGAGATAATTTTATTATCTTAAAAATACTATTAGGGCCTCTGCACACCACGTTTTTTAATCGCGCCGTTGACGCGCGTTTGTAGCGATACAGACGCGATACGCACGCAAGTCAGACGCAGCCTGAACTGCTCTGTAGGATAAAAGCGCGCCGTCGACGAGCGTTTTAGGAACGCGTTGTAGGTGCGTTTAAAAATCGTGGTGTTACAGGCCCTTAATTCTTTAACATGAGAATATGGATAACAAATGCATAATATTGTTGGGAATAAATATTTACAAATATTGTCTGTCAGAGGTTACTGTTAGCGATAAGACGTATGTCGTAGCGACATCTATCGCGCTAGATAAGAACTTAGCAAAACAAATCCTGAATCGCGCAAGCAACAGTCGCAACGCACGTTAAACAAGTTCCACTATCGGACGAGCAGAGCTACGGCAAGGCGCCACCGCTACGTGGTGGAAGTGCCTAAATCTCGCACTAAGCGTTTTGCCTCGACATACATAATACGTACTGCTCTATTGTGGAACTCGCTGTCGGAATCTTTGTTCCCCGAGACTTACAATTTGGGTGTCTTCAAGACGAGAGTGAATAGGTTTCTTCTAGCTTCTAGCAATCTATCTTCTTCTATATAATAAAAATGAATCACTAAATGTGTTGCTAAGCTCAAAACTCGAGAACGGCTGTACGTTTATTTTGCTTATTTCTTTTTTATTGTGTTTGATGAAGTCTGAAGAAGGTTCTTATGGAGAGAAGAACGTAAAAATACGAGGAAAAACGAAAAATCGTCAATTTTCTTTTCCCATACAAACCATTCTGGCCCTAGGTGTCAATCATTTGACGTCAATTAAAACAAAACAAAGGCGCGTTAGGATTATCTTTCGTATGCCTTTAAGTTGATTAGAGGTTGCATGTCATTTCTATTTCTAATGTACGTGTCATCATTACTTCCTCGGTGCGTAGCATTTTCTTGGTTGTCATTTTGTTTTAGAGAAATAGGGCAGAACAAGGTCTGCCGGGACAGCTAGTTTAAAATAAAAACAAATTCGTTGTTCCCAGGTCGATTACTAACGGAAGCATTAGACAAAGCCATGCCTGAGAACGCGCCCCACAAACACTATGTGGCATTCAGATACGTGCCGCCATTCACTGAAAACGCTTTCACTCAACTTGAGGAGTAAGTAATTCTTCTTCTCCCTTGATCTTTTCTATTTATTTTATAACGTGTAGGAAATGTAGATAAAGCAAGGAAAGCATTATCTCTTTACGGCTTATGTCGGCAAGAGAGCATTTTTTACTGTTCATGTCGGCAAACGAGCATTTTTTTACTGTTCATTTATTTATTTATTCCACACACTATCTTTACAGGATAACCCCAATACAATAGTGGTTTGCAAACTAGACAAAGAATAATAATATTTAAATATAACTTACAAAATTCAAAAAAACTCTTGCGAATTCACTGAGATATAATATATACATATATTATATTTCATATCGGCAAACGAGCATTATTTTACTGTTCATGTCGGCAAACCAGAATATTTTACTGTTCATGTTGGCAAACGAGCATTTTTTACTGTTCATGTCTGCAGGCAAGCATTTTTATACCGTTCATGTTGGCAAATGAGCATTTTTATAGTGATCATGTCAGAAAATGAGCATTTTTAACTTTTTATATGGCCAAACGAACAGGCTGGCCTCCCGTGGACACCTGCAACACCAGAGACAGACAGGGTTTTATACAGTTAAGTAGGTAATAGGGTTTTTTACTCCGGAAGTCTATAGTCTGTAGGGACTCTTAAGGCTCGACGACACATCTGCAACTCCTTTGGTTTTGCAGATGTCCATGGGCGGCGATGACTATTTACCATCAGGTAGCTCGCCTGCTCGTTTGCCGAGTGTGTATTTGTGGCTTCTACGTTATCTGTACATATTCTTAGCTTATGACTTTATTCTTTCCAGGGATGGAGTGGAAAGAGCAATCATATTTTCCCAATACCCACAATACAGTTGTGCTACCACGGGCTCCAGTTTGAACGCGATAGCTGACTTCTACAGGGAAAGGTAAACTTTAATACATACCATCACGCCTGTATTCCCCTAAGGGTTAGGCAGAGGTGTACTTAATGTACACCCACAGTTCGCTGGTATATTTAGGTCCCATGTAATAGGGAGCGAGCCTATTGCCATTCACCGGGCACAAATCCAGACTCCGAGCTGCTACTGAGAATTTCATAGAAAAACCCAATAACACTTTGCTCGACCTGGGGATCGAACACAAGAGCTCTAGAGTAGCAGTCGCAATTGGGACCACTAGACCAACGAGGCAGTCAGTAGATGCAGTAAACTTTAATATCAATCCATTTTGTTCCACATTTGGCCACGGCTTACTGCGGGCTGAGTTTTACCTATATCTATACCAATGTATAGATGTAGGTCGTCGTAGCGTCGGTAGCCTAATGGCTAGGGCGTCGGACTTGCGATCACATGGTTGCCGGTTCGAACCCCACCCATTGCACTACCGACGTGAACCCACTCGTAACACAAGCATTTAGCTTAGCACGAGGGGTTAACAAGAATACTAGTAATGTGTGACCCACATTGCTAGTAAGTTTAAAAAAAAATGCTTGGTCTACCAACCCCCTCTAAAAATAAGACATGGTCGAAATCCCCAAAAAAACTGTCTTAAGTAATAAATGAATACAACCAGAACCAGAACCTATTCACAGGCTCCAGATTGAATGTGATAGCTGACTTCTATAGGTATAGGTAAATTTCATCATCACCTCAAATGTTTCACATCTTCATCATCATCATCAACCCATTACATTGTCCCACTGCTGCGCTCGGGTCTCCTCTCAGAACGAGAGGGATTAGGCTATAGTCCACCACGCTAGCCTACTGCGGGTTGACAGACTTCACACGCCGTCAAGAAAATCTCTCAGGCATGCAGGTTTCCTCACGATGTTTTCCTTCACCGTTTAAGCGCGTGATAATTAATTATTAATACGCACATGACTTCAGAAAAAAAAGTCAGAGGAGCCTTGGATTCGAACTCGAGACCTTTGACTTGGCAGTCCAATGGTCATATCACAAGGCTATCACTGCACTCGCGGTCACATGGGCAGGTGCTATTGTTTTATGTTTTGTACTTTAAACTTTTTGTTTTTCTGACTCATTGGCTATTGGTCCCAGTAGTGCGTCATTTTGTGCGAGAATAAAAACTTTTTCTTTATTTCTTTCATTTGTATTACAGCTAAAGAGTTATTGATACAATAATACAAGCGGCGGTTGTCTAATACCTAGGGGTCGCTTGTATTGAATGTGAATACACAAATGAATAAATACACGTTTGGTTTGTTTTAAAGTTTTTAAGAAAAACTTCTAAATGCAAAAAAAAACTTGCGCATTTTTGTGATCTTATAAAATCTTAAGAAATATAAAGAGTCACTCTTACGCCCTTGTAAAAAAAAATAAGACTTGGTCGACCAAACCCCCCTAAAAATGAGACATGGATGACAAAGACATAAATATCATTTATACTTTGTCCATTATGAGAACCGTTTTTTGACAGATGGAACTAGTGATTGCAGGAACGTAACAATGCGATTATCGACCCGATTATTGACACTTTGCTTACTGTCTAGTAGTGATTATCGATTGTTAGGTTATCGAATCGAAAATGGTGCAACGACGACCAATAATAAATAAATATGTATAATATTCATCTGATTGTATTAATTTTTGTAAAATATTCATTTTCCATCCATTTATTTTCAAAAAGATTGTTTAATTTATATTTTATTGATATTAGAGTGGATGCCATTTTCCGATACTGATTTAATGTCATTGTTCAAAATGATTGCAGCGAATACATGCGATTGCATCACTAGACACGGTAGAATGTAACTAAATTTAATACGCTTAAGAATAATATTTTTTTTGGAAAATCCGTTACATTAATGGTATTTTAATGTCTGCAAGGAATCATAATTAAGATAATTGAATAACGTAAGGTAGATAATACATTTATTTTGTTACGCATTTCAAAGTTAACTTTTACGTAATCTGGAACAGCTACGTGCTAAGGCAGTCTAAGGCATCTGTCAAAAAACGGTTCAAATAATGGACAAAGTATAGTTTATCATACCCTGCGTTCCCACTGAAGACAAAACATGTTGCAAACGTATATCTAATTCTCAAAGAGTGGGTGGGATAGGTAGCTGTTTTCAACATGTTTTGTTGTCAGTACCAACGCGGGGTTAGGTACGACCAAGATTACTGAGGCAGTTTTTAAATGTTCTTTTTTGTTGTATAGGTACCGAATGACTCGAAAGTAAGTTTAATAAAAAGTGTCTATGTAGATTATTGTTGTAATTTCATTATTGAATGTAGAAAATTAATAATTATCAGTATAGTTGCTCATTTGAAACTCATCCATTGCACTACCGACGTGAACCCACTCGTAACATACCATCACGCCTGTATTCCCCGAAGGGTTAGGCAGAGGTGTACTTAATGTACACCCACAGTTCGCCGGTATGTTTAGGTCCCATGTAATAGGGGGCGAGCCTATTGCCATTCACCGGGCACTAATCCAGACTACGAGCTGCTACTGAGTATTTCATTGAAAAACCCAAATAACACTGCTCGACCTGGGGATCGAACCCAAGACCTCTAGTGTAGCAGTCGCGATTGGCACTACTAGACTAACGAGGCACTCGTAACACAAGCATTTAGCTTAGTACGAGGAGTTAACAAGAATACTTAGTAATGGGTAGTTCATGGAGAGTTATGTATAAGGGCTCTCCATTAAACACGTGAGGCTCGAAAGGGGGGCTGAGGGGTCCATAAAAAATCACGAAATATCACAAGGGAGAGGGAGGGGGGTTGTGTAGTAATAAATCACGTGTATTTGTCTTTGTAGGTACTAAAAAATACATGTGATATAGGGGGAGGGAGGTAGTCTTGAACCTCACCGTGTATCACCAAGGGGGAGGGGGGGTTTAAAAAATGCCAAAATAAACATCACGTTATTAATGGACGGCCCCATACATTTAAAAAAAAAATTACCAGACTATCGCACACACAGTGGCGTAGCTACCGGTGGGCTAGAAGGGGCAGTGCCCCGGGGCCCCCAAGCTCAGGGGGCCCCTCGCACTCTCCCCGCAACGAACGAACGAATCTGGATGACGACAAATCTGGAGTGCGTCGAATTCGGACGACGAATACGGAACAAACGATTTTAAATAGTTTAGTTGGGGCCCTAATTGATTTTTTGCCCCAGGTCCTTTGGTTACCTAGCTACGCCACTGCGCACACATCACCTTTTGTTTTATTCGTTTTTTTTTTCACAGATCCATACCAAAGGATATAGAGTTCAGCTTAATAGACAGATGGTCGACGCATCCGTTGCTAGCCAAAGTATTTGCGGAGAGGATACAAGAGAAACTGGATGTTTTCGACGAGAAAATACGAGATGACGTCCTCATCTTATTTACCGCACACAGTCTACCATTAAAGGTGAGACATTTTTTTTTTTTTTTTTAACGGATAGGCTTACGCTTGACCACAACTTGCCTGATGTTAAGCATCGAAGTGGTCTACGATGGAGCGCGCTTGCCTAGAAGGTACCTATTCACTCTCGTCTTGAAGACACCCAAATTGTAGGTCTCAGGGAACAAAGATTCCGGCAGCGAGTTCCACAATAGAGCAGTACGCACTATAAATGTAGACGCGAAACGTTTCGTGCGAGATTTAGGCACTTCCACCATGTAGCGGTGGCGCCATGCCGTAGCTCTGCTCGTCCGATAGTGGAACGGGGATGGTGGAACTATATCATACCATCACGCCTGTATTCTCTGAAGGGTTAGATAGAGGTGTACTTAATGTACATCCACAGTTCGTCGGTATGTTTAGGTCCCATGTAATAGGGGGCTCGCCTATTGCCATTAAACGGGCACAAATCTTTCAATTGAGAATTTCACAGAAAAACCCAATAACACTGCTCGACCTTGGGATCGAACCCAGGACCTCTAGCGTAACAGTCGCGCTTAGGACCTTTAGACTAACGATGCAGTCAGTGTGAAACATTGGTATAAGTGTTTTTAAAGCAGAAATAAAAATCTTTTATAATACACTAGCTTTTGCCCGCGACTTCGTCCGCGTGGAATAGTTTTTCCCCAATCCCGTGGGAATTTCCCAAAATATCGTTATAATTTAAAGCCTATATGTTATTCTGATGTATAAACAATAATACTGTAAAGTTTCATCAAAATCCATTCAGTAGTTTTTGCGTGAAAGAGTAACAAACATCCATCCATCCATCCATCCATCCATCCTCACAAACTTTCACATTTATAATATTAGTAGGAAGTAGGATAGTAGGATTAGTAGGAAGTAGGATAGGAAGTAGGATTAGTAGGAAGTAGGATTATAATATTAGTAGGATTAGTAGGATTTCTACATCGTTTCTTGTTCCAGGCCGTATCTCGAGGTGACACATACCCCCACGAAGTAGCGGCTACTGTCGCTAACACAATGATTCAATTAGGTGCTAAAAACCCTCACAGATTGGTCTGGCAGTCGAAAGTGGGACCTCTACCGTGGTTGCAACCCTACACAGACGATGCTATCAAGGTAAGATGGGTTTTTTATGGGAAAACTCGGAAAACGAGCAGGCGAACTACCTGATGGTAAGTAGTCATCACCGCTCAGAGACATCTGCAATACCAAAGGAGTTGCAGATGCGTTGCCAAGATAAGGAGAAGGAAGGGGGCTGTGGGGGATGCGGGTTTTGACGACATACATATTGTCACGCCTGTCTCCCATGGGGGTAGGCAGAGACTATTTCCACTTGCCACGACCCTGGCACACTACTTTCGCTTCATCTACATTCATTAATCTCTTTATGCATGACCGTCGGTTTAGGGTGCTCGGAACCTGGCCTTTTTTAAGAACATCCGCAATTTGGTTGCGGTACGTTCGCCGAGGTCTTCCCCTTCCAACTCGTCCATCCATACTCACCATATATACTTGTTTCGTCAATCTCCGTGCATCCATTCTCTCTACATGACCAAACTATCTTAATATACCTTTCTCAATCCTTGTTACTACATCTTTCACTCCACAACGCTCCCTTATCACACTGTTTCTTACTCTGTCTTTCAGAGTAACACCAAACAACAATAAAACTCTCTCTATTTAAATACGGCAATCTACCTTATATTAGAGACTTATTAAACTAATATTTACTCAAGTTTTCACATTACACAAAATTAATATTTATCTCAACGACTCAAAGGATAATTTTGAATGAACTACAAATCAAATCAAATACGTTTACAGTGGCGGCGTAAGACCGAAATTTGATGTGGGCAAGATTCATTTTGCGGGGCCCTCCGCTTCTGCCCTCTCTCTCATAAATTTTGCGGGGCCCTCTGCCTCTGCCCCCTCTCTCATAAATTTTGCGGGGCCCTCTGCCTCTGCCCCCTCTCTCATAAATTTTGCGGGGCCCTCTGCCTCTGCCCTCTCTCTCATAAATTTTGCGGGGCCCTCTGCCTCTGCCCTCTCTCTCATAAATTTTGCGGAGCCCTCTGCCTCTGCCCTCTCTCTCATAAATTTTGCGGGGCCCTCTGCCTCTGCCCTCTCTCTCATAAATTTTGCGGGGCCCTCTGCCTCTGCCCTCTCTCTCATAAATTTTGCGGGGCCCTCTGCCTCTGCCCTCTCTCTCATAAATTTTGCGGGGCCCTCTGCCTCTGCCCTCTCTCTCATAAACTTTGCGGAGCCCTCTGCCTCTGCCCTCTCTCTCATAAATTTTGCGGAGCCCTCTGCCTCTGCCCTCTCTCTCATAAATTTTGCGGGGCCCTCTGCCTCTGCCCTCTCTCTCATAAATTTTGCGGGGCCCTCTGCCTCTGCCCTCTCTCTCATAAATTTTGCGGGGCCCTCTGCCTCTGCCCCCTCTCTCATAAATTTTGCGGGGCCCTCTGCCTCTGCCCTCTCTCTCATAAATTTTGCGGGGCCCTCTGCCTCTGCCCTCTCTCTCATAAATTTTGCGGGGCCCTCTGCCTCTGCACTCTCTCTCATAAATTTTCGGGGCGCGAGGCCCCCTGGGTCGCGAGGCCGTAGGCGGTGGCCCACGTCGCCCACGCCTTACGCCGCCACTGTACGTTTATTGTGAGACAGTGGTTACAATATGGTCTTATTTCTAATGAGCTAGTGTGGGCCGCTCATCGCTCAGCCGTGTTAGGCGTACAATATTTTAAGTAGGCAGTTACATTAATCACTTATTATTGAATTATTTATAAATATTCTATTTCCTTTATATAAAATAATTTTGATCAAATATAATTTAAAAATTTAAAACTACACACGACAGCTGTCATTCTGACATGTATTTTATCCCATTGAGATATAGTTTAATTTCCCGAGTTGCTCAGATAATTATGAAGAGTCTGTTCGCTTCTATTATTTGATGCTAACTGTACAATCGCGCAAGGCTATCACTTGGGACCTCTTGGGACAACCTTTGTTTATTTTTTATTTTTTTATAGGCGTACGGGAAACAAGGGAAGAAATATTTATTACTAGTACCTATTGCATTCGTTAATGAACATATTGAAACTCTACACGAATTGGACATTGAATATTGTTATGACGTCGCTAAAGAGGTGAGATATATATTTTTTTTAATGATTAAAAAAAGTGTCTTAGTTTCTTTCGGTAATAACTAATGTCACCAATATATATTGCTGACGTAACCTAAAGGCGGATTTTCGCTCCTTGGGCGGTAAATATTTTATTTTTGCAATAATGCGAAAAACCAAAAAAGAAATTACCGCCAAAAGATACGTCGTTATACTCTTGGATTTTTTGTCGTTTGCATTAAGTTTTGATCTCAGATCAAATAAAAAGTAAAGATGGAACTTTGCGAACAAAGCAGTGAGGCCGGCTAAAACTACGCCATGCCGTGAACAACACACAATTACACATGTATTAGTTAACTACGCCTTATCTTGTCAGTCGAGCTTTCGATAGCTCGATAGCTCGACTGACAAGATAAGGCGTAGTTTCGGTATACGTGTGTGCGTGTTATTGTGTTTGTACACGGCATGGCGTAGTTTTAGCCGGCCTCACTTCTTTGTTTGCAAAGTTTCATCTTTACTTTTTATTTGATCTGAGGTTTTGATTTGAATGAATTTCAGGCTGGCATTGAACAGATAGAAAGGGCAGCGACGCCGAACGCTCACCCCACGTTCATAGCGGCGTTGGCAGACATTGTAACTAAACACATTAAAACTGGACCTCGGATATCAAAACAATTTTTAATCAGGTAAGCATTGACATAAATTACTGTTAAGGTATTTCGGGCTCAAACATATAAATATTTACATATGGCTACACAACAAGCTATACAAAACCAGTTAACGCTGGCCTCTTATTGTATGGGAAGTTTATACAATGCGAGGTCAGGTTAGACTGGTTTTTATAGGTTGACCTGTAGCCGTGTATACATATAGGTACAAACGCATGTTCTAGAATAATTTCATTTTTTTTTTAAATTTCTTATTTTAAAAAAGCTTACTAGCAATATTGGTCGCACATTACTAATAATTCTTGTTAAGCCCTCGTACTAAGCTAAATGCTTGTGTTACGAGTAGGTTCACGTCGGTAGTGCAATGGGTGGGTTTCGAACCGGCAACCACATGATCGCAAGTCCGACGCCCTAGCCATTACGCTACCACCGCTTCAAAAAGTCTAAACATACTAATTTTTTTTTGTATATCTAATATCTTGCTTTGACAAACTGGAATTTAATGAGTTTATGTAATTGAAGTACAGTGATAGCCTTGTAATATAACCATTGGACAGCCAAGTCAAAGGTCTCGAGGTCGAATCTAAGGCACGCACCTTTTCGAAGTCATGTGCGTATTAATAATTAATTATGACGCGCTTAAGAGGAGTGTCCCTCGCGAACGCAACAATGTTGCACAGTTGTCGCTGTCTCTATCCCCCGTGATGCGAACGCGTGCCCGAGAGGAGAAACAACAATACATTTGCAACATTTTCACGCGTATTTCTTATGTTCCGAATTTTGGAGATTACTCCTATAATATTGTTAATACGTAAAAAAAAATCTTGTAAAAATATATATTCACTATATTATCTGGGTTTCTTTCGAATCAGAATGTTTCTGTATTGATACATTGTCAAGAAATACTAGCATAAAGTTGGGCCATTTTTCAACGAAAATTGCCAATCTTTGAGCTCGTGTAACTTTTTAACCGTATATTGAAATAAAATTGTATACTACAGGAACACGTATTTTAATGATAAGATTGTTACTGCAAAATTCCAAAGACTTTCATTTGTTAATATTCAAGATAAGACCAAACTACGTTTGTATGGAGCGCGGAGCGGATACTATCCTCTTAAACGGCGAAGGAAAACATCGTGAGGAAACCTGCATGCCTGAGAGATTTTCTTGACGGCATGTGAAGTCTGCCAACCCGCAGTAGGCTAGCGTGGTGGACTATAGCCTAATCCCTCTCGTACTGAGAGGAGACCCGTGCCCAGCAGTGGGACATTGTAATGGGTTGATGATGATGCATATTCTTTATTGGGCGAAAAATGCTAGGAAGATGATGATGTTGTTTTTTTTTCAGATGTCCCCACTGCTCTAGTCAAAGATGTTTAAAATCAAAAGAGTTCTTCAAAGAACTGTGTGGTGTTTTCGACGACAAAGCCAAAAGGAATACACACTTACTACACAAATTTGTTAATTTGAGTTAAATGTATATTGAATTTAAGAGATGGTGTTTAAAGTAATTGGGTTTTGCTTATTTTTTATTATATTTTATTTTTCGCATTAAATAATGCGAAATATTCATGACGTCACCGAAAGACGTAAAATGTGGAAGAGAAATTCGACATCACAGGTATGCAGGTTCAAACCCTGTCTGAGGTCGAATTTGGCTTTCACTAGAAAAATGTCTTTTTGAATAATTGTGTTTTGTAAAGGAAAAGTTCAAACCAGTGCGGATATTTTTTGATGTACTTTCTTTTTGCTAATAGGCACGGTAATAGCCAAAGGAGTGGTTTTGGGGGTTCAACAAGGTGTCCAAAATTTTACCACAAAATGCCAAATTTTCAGTCGATTTTGAACTTAATCACTGACATTTTAAGGTTTAAAATATTATGAGAAATTTGTCAGTTTTGTATAACCTGATGTGCTGTCGACTGTACGTGATTTTCAAGGTAGAGTTTGTATAATTGAAAATTTTGGAAATGTCGGATTTGAGCATCGAAGCCGACCATCGGTTAACAATACGTGTTTATTCAATTTCATATTTCAAAATTTCCGCACTGGTTATTTTTTCCTGTTTTTTTTTTGAATAATTATTTATGAACTGTGCAAGTACAGTGTAACTGCATCTGAAGTTATGCCACATGAGTAGATAAACGGAACAGAGACAAAGATTCATACAAGTGTGCTGTGATAGTTACAGTCCCCAGAACTTCAGGTTATACAAAACTGTGAAATTTCTACAAATGATTTTAAAGCTTAATATGTTCATGATTAAGTTCAAAATCGATTGGGAAAATTTGTCATTTTGTGGTAACCTGATGTGCCGGCGACTGTACATTACTACAAGCAACGCTGGGCATGTGTACGTGACCACTGGCCGCTTGTCGCGTACGCGGCGAAACTGGAAATAACCGGTTTACACTGGCAGAGCCAGTTGACAATTTCAGGGTCATCGCGGCGCAAGTAGTTTGTTTTGATAGTTGCAAGTTTGAATATTTCAATGTAAAAACGGTATTTTATTATTAAAATGGTTGTTTATTGTACTGTGTGTATAAATAATACTAGAAAAAAATCCGCCCACGGCTTCGCCCGCGTGGTTTCTTGGCTTTTCTGCATTTCAATTTTTCCCGTTTTTGCAACATTTTTCATTTATGTTCCGCTCCTATTGGTCTTAGCGTGATGATATATAGCCTATAGCCTTCCTCGATGAATGGGCTATCTAACAATGAAAGTTTTTTTCAAATCGGACCCGTAGTTCCTGAGATGAGCGCGTTCAAGTAAACAAATAAACAAACAAACTCTTCAGCTTTATAATATTAGTATAGATAAAAATTATATCATACTTTAACTATCCCAAGGAGTACAATAGGTAAGTAAATATTTGATTATTACTCTTTCAAGTAAGTACCTTTATTTTATTGTATGATCCTTTTTTAATAAGAACTGGGTACAATACGGTGTGTTTTTACCTTTTTATTATTATAACAAACTTCTATTAAACATTTATAGGTATGTGGGTGTGTTGGTATGTAGTAGATATGTGTGTTAAGTTCAAATATTGCAAGTAAGATTTGATGCAATAATCCTGACGCTGCAAAAATTGGAAAAATATGGGAAAATATGCTCTATTCAGCCATTACAAGGATTAGAATTGCTCGATTATTTCGATCGATTATCAATGTTGGCAACGAAATACTTAAATGTATTGATATGCCATGTAAGTGTTTTCCATTAGATTACTTGAAAAAACTATATGTTAGATTCAGAATTTACCACACTATTAAAAGAAACAATAAATTATTTAAAAAAATATTAGAGTAAATAATAAACTTATTTACCAAATGTTTTGTTTAATTTGTTTTAACCTATTGTGACAACCCTACGAAAAAAGGGGACAATTTTGCACGTTTTTAAGAACCTTCGTCTCTGTTCCGTTTATCTTCTCATGTGGTTATGGGCATAATTGTTTTTTTTTTGTGCGCGCAATGTATTGATGACGACGCGTTTACAACGGTCTGCGATGAACGTCAGCCCGCGCTCTTTAATTTTTTCTTGGTTTTTCACTAATTATTCGGCTGTACTATATCACATTCTAGGTTTGATTGAGGTCACGAATATTCGTCGCAATTTCAACTGCTATGTACCTACAATGTATTATACCCGAATAATTTAAAAAAAACAAGAAAAAGTTCAATTTCGTGCCCGAGGCTGACGTTTTAGCCTTAAACAGCTGATTGGTAGCTCTTTAGAGTTTTATTTACATTGAGTTATAGTATTTTTTTTTGTTTTATGGATTATTAGTGGAGTTCCTTTAATGTCAAGAGCTTCATTCAATTGTCCCGTTCCACTCGCTTCGACACCGTTTGCTGCTTCGAAGATGCTATATCCCTGCACAAAATGTTATTTCATTGAACTTTTATTTGTAGCAGTGAAAAAAGTAGCAGCAGTGATATTTTTTCACATGCAATCCGTGAAATGTTTCATGCTTAGCAATTGAGGTCTGATAGCTTATCAATCAACCATTTATACCTTATTTTTCCTTCTATAGAAGTAAAATTATTTTATGTCTAAATGTTTGTATTTTTTTTGTCGTTTTTATCTACTTTTTTTGGAAGAAGAAAATTACAATTTTACAGCGGACTTGCGTTTGGTTAATAAATATAAATAAAAAAATCTAAACAATACAGTTATAATTTACCTACGATTCAAAATACTTTGGTGGGACATTAAAATGATAATTAATTGTCTAGACGAAATGTAAGGCGTCTTTTAATTACAATGGATACCTCAAAACCACTAGAACCTCATTAGGTATAAGGTTTTACATTTCCATTATATTCTCGAGCCAAAAAAATATAAATAACAAACCTTCCATAAAAAACGTTGAAACTAGAGGTGGTCGTTGATCAATAAATTGTTTTTTAACGACTTTTCATTCGTCAACGAGGTAATTGTTAATCCTCAACATTAAACAGTTGAAGAATATAAATTGTTAATTTACGTCTACGGCTAAACGGATTATTTTATTCATTTTTGAATCGACTAGTATTGAAACTGAAATATGTACTATGTACGCACGGCTACACATCAAGCTTTACAAAACCAGTTTACGCTGGTCTCTTATAATATAGGAAGCCTATACAATGCGAGACCAGCTTAAACTGGTTTTGTATAGTGCACCTGTAGCCGTGTGTACGATTCCGAACATCTTCGCATCTGGAAACTATTATGTAAACACGGCTAACATCAAGCTAGACGAAACCAGTATATGATGGCCTTGAATTGTGCGGAACAATAACTATGGGTGGTCAGTCTAAACTGGTTTAACCTTTTGAACGCCATTGTCACATATATGTGACAAACGAAATCTTACCCTGAACGCCAACGTCACAAATATATGACAAAATATACGTCGCACCATATTATGAAATAAACAATTTAATCATTACTTTAGTGTGTTTTCACTACCTTGTGTAATTTGACAAAAAAAGTGGCCTGGCGACAGGGGTACGGCGATACGTTTATACTCTGGCGCTCAAAAGGTTAATATAGCTTGATGTGTAGCCGCGTGTACCCAGCCAGTCCTAAGCCTGGAAAGTACGTTCGGCTACACATCAAGCTATAAACCAGTATAGGCTAGCCTTAAATTGTGCGGAAAACCCTCACAATGAGCGGTCAGTCTTAACTGGTTTTTTATAGGTTTTTGTAGCCGCGTGTACGAAGGGAATATATCATTATATATTTTTTTAATTCTTATCAAATCAATAGAGGACTTGCAAACAGCAAGGAAGTTTCTTCTACAATTTTATTATGTAATCAATATAGTTCAGTGAAGGACGTGTTCAATATTTAAATCAATGGGTTTAGTGTGATTAATTTTGTACAGAGGTATATGGTGATTTTATTATAATAAATGCGTTTAATTATTGTGTTTGTTCGTTCTTTTATCTCCTATGACCCTCCTGAGAGCATTTTTTTTTCCATTGTGATCTGCAACTGTTCTTTGACAGGTTAAAACTCAGATCAAATAAAAAGTTAAGATGGCACTGTGCGAACAAAAATGTGAGGCCGGCTAAAACTGCGCCTTGCCGTTTTTAGCCGGCCTAACTTCTTTGTTAGCAAAGTTCCATCTTATCTTTTTATTTGATCTAAATGTAAAAAACATTCTCACTCGCGTGCATTTTCGAAAAAAGTAACAACAAAGTTAACAATAGACCTGACAATCAGGGATTCCGGTATTACCCAGAAATCTGGTTACGGAAGTCTGTTGTCCAAATCGAATTAAATGTTTTTACAGTTTATTCGAAATAACTCTGATTGTCTGAAGATGGCCGTTCCGAACTACCGCGCTGGTAAAATCGCTTAAATTTGTGTTTTAATTTTGTTTTTACACAGACTCTTTGTATTAAAATTTACCACTGCTAAAATCACTTGCGGACAACTTCAGACAGGCTCAGTTATTGCGAACAAAAGTATTTCAAATAAGCTTGTACACACATCAAGCTATACAAAACCAGTTTACGCTGGCCTCTTGTATGGGATAGCTATACAATGCGAGATCGACTTAAACTGGATAAGTATAGGTTGACCTGTAGCCTTGTGTACACGCGTTTATAATAACGTTATCGATTCTAGTTGCAGGGTCCCAAAAAGTTAATCCTATGGAGAGAATCCGGCAAAAAACTATGGATATTTTTATAAATTAAAAGGTGTTACATTATTTACTGGTACATTTGATAACAGGATGTGAGGACATTTATTAGATCTTTTGGATCTGTCTGGGCCGACCCCAACAAAGTTAGAATCGACTTCGGTCAGAAAAGACTAGGTATTACTGTAATTTTAAGTTTTTAACGTTCTATATTGCGAAACAACAAGTCATATTATTGTCATTATTTTAATACTTAGACAAACATAATTTTAAAAAATGTCAGTCGAGCTTCCAACGTGAAAGAACATGATTACTTATTTAGCGCGCGTGTGACATATTGACCATGATGTAACGTTACGTGATCCAACTGTCAAGTGTCAACGATTAGAGAAAGTTTAAAGTTGTTTAAATATACATACGTAATCATTTACTGTGATGTTTTAATTTGCATAATTCGGAACATTGCTGATGCTAGAGGCTATTTTAATTTTGGGAAATTAATTTACCAAATTAGTGACAACAATTTTTTGTTGTAGCAAGATGACAAACTAGCATTATTTAGTTATAGGTCACCTCACAGAACATAGAATACCATTATTATGTTTTAAAATCCGTTGGCCCGCATATAGACGCTAACAACAGCAGTGGTACGGACCTACAAATCCAATAGGCTGGATTTAAATTTTACGGCAAGTTTTTACAATGCACTCGGATCAAATAAAAAGTTAAAATGGAACTTTGCGAACAAAGAAGTGAGGCCGGCTAAAACTACGCCTAACGGTGTACAACACACAATTACACGCACACACATAGTATACTGAAACTACGCCTTATCTTGTCAGTCGAGGTATCGAAAGCTCGACTGACAAGATAAGGCGTAGTTAACTAGTACATTTATATGTGCGTGTAATTGTGTATAGTACACGGCAAGGCGTAGTTTTAGCCGGCCTCACTTCTTTGTTCGCAAAGTTCCATCTTAACTTTTTGTTTGATCTGAGACAATGGAATATCAATCTAAACTGGATTTGCATAACTTGATGTATTGCCGTGTGTTCCTATCACGCGCGCGCTGTCATCTTGAAATTGCAGATGTCAAATCCTTGCCAAGATGCCAAATTATTCAAACTTGAGTCTTAAAACTGGCCAGGCCTAAAAAAGGCCAGGTTCCGAGCACCCTAACCCGACGGTCATGCATGAAGAGATTAATGAATGTAGATGAAGCGAAAGTAGTGTGCCAGGATCGTAGCAAGTGGAAATCTATAGTCTTTGCCTACCCCCATGGGAGACAGGCGTGACAATATGTATGTATGTCTTAAAACTTTTGCTTAAAAATTGTTATCGTAACAGACAGTAGTGTACCTACATTGTAAATGTTGACAGAATCCTCTATTTTATTACCGATGAAAACCAAACAAATTTCATAGGATATCGTTGTTTAAGATGTAAGTAGTTTTTCATTTGCGCCAGTTCTTACAATTAAATTAAGATTTGTCGAGTGGGATGCATCGTAAACGCGCTGACGTAAATATTCCCGGACATTTCAATTAGCTGAGTCTGCAATAATATCTACCGTATTATAAATGAAATAATATAAAATTGAAATTGTTATATGACATAATTTTGATCTTATTTTAACTTTGACATCATTAATTGACTTGTTTTATATAAATTTATCTTATTGTGTTTTGCATGCCTAAATTACTGGTGAAATAATATGTCTGATCGAATTTTAATATGTAACAGCTTATGTGCAAATAAATATAAAAAAAAACTATCGTATCAGATTTAGGTGTAAATGGTAATTTTACGCTGAATCAAAATTTTACACCAAAATCTTTGACGATAACGATTTTTAAGTAAAAGTTTTTCAAAATCAAAACATTTATTTGCAAACTAAGTACGTGTATGCAATGGTGTTACATTTAAAGTAGTACAAGACTTTTAATACTCAATTGTGAATAAGATATTATTGATGTCGCAATTTCTACTGCCATGTACACACGGCTACAGGTCAACCTATGCAAATCCAGTTTGAGCTGATCTCGTATTGTATAGGCTTCATATACAAAACAGGTCAGCGTAAACTGGTATTGTATAGTGCTTATTTTTTTTATTAAAAATAATAAAAAAATAAGCATTAAATATTGCGAAATTTTCACAAAAATATGAATTTTCTAATTAAAGAAAATTTCTAGTGAAAAAATATTCGATCTCAGGCAGGGTTTGAACCTGCGTCTCTCTGGTTAAGTACACCAGACGCTTTGCCAACTAAGCTACCGAGACCACTGCCTGTGATGTCTAATTTCTCTTCCATCTTCTACGTCTTGAGGCGACGTTGGCAGTATCTATTGAAGACATTACTATGTCTTTCAACCAACACGACTGCATTTACAGGTAGTTCAATGTCGAACGATGTTGCCTTACCGTATTATGCTTATTTTTTATTATTTTTTAGCATTAAATATTGCGAAATTTTCACAAAGAAATGAATTTTCTAATTAAAGAAAATTTCTAGTGAAAGAACAATTCGATCTCAGGCAGGGTTTGAACCTGCGTCTCTCTGGTTAAGTACACCAGATCTGGATGGTGTACTGGTACTGTGGTATTGTATAGGTTGACCTGTAGCCGTGTGTACCTAGAATATGATATAGCCGAAAAATTTCTGAAAATCCAAATTAAATTTCAATTTCGCGCCCAACCCCGATGCCTTAGCCTAATGTGTCAGAAACGCAGCACAGTTCTTTCGAAATAACTGTTTGGGTGTGAAGTTAGCCGTTCCGGACTGAAAACGTCGAGAAAATCTTTCAGGCATGCATGTTTCCTCACAATGTTTTCCTTCACCGTTGATAATTAAGTATGCACATGACTAAGGTGCGTGCCCTGGATTTACGCTGGCCTCTTATTGTATGGATAGCCTATACAATGCGAGATCAGCTTAAACTGGATTATTATATGTCTAGATATTCAAGCAGGAGACTACTACAGCGAATGTTAAAGAATTCGTGTTTTTTTTTTTTTAGTTTACGTACTTACCTCATTAAGTCTAGCCCACATTCCACAACTAGGAAGCTAAAATATTGTATTGTCTTATTCCCACTGTCAAATAAAAATATTCCATCCATACGCGAAACTGTTATGATGTGCAAACGACTTTCGACCTTATGTGGCGGAAAGATTTCCAAAGCCACATCTCATTACGAAATAAGTGTAACAAAGTGCTCTAACCTTTTGAAAATAGGCTTCAAAACGCGCTAGCCTGTCCCATTGTGTAAGTGTAAAAGAACGTAACAAACCACGCCACGTGAGTCTCGCAGGATAATCAATAACACACCTTTAATATACCTACTATTTTTGACTAATAATGCCTAATGTAGTTAATTTTAGTTTAGATCAAATATCCCTAATAAAAATGAAAGGTTTACTTAGCATTGGTCTCATGTTTAATGAAGTAAAGATTTAAAAAATAATCTTTGTTATTAACCGACCAAGCCGTACAAATTCAGTAAATAATATTGACAAGAATGACAAGACACCAAGACAGCATCAGGGCAGGCGTTGTATCTATCCTTGTCTCGCTTTCTTAAAGCTTAACGTGTTAGAAAGGGCAAGAGAATCGAAATAATGGCTGACAGTCGGACCCTGAGATCAGCTGTTGTACTGTAACTAACTTCACTGAGCTACAGCGAGTCTGTGAGTGGTTCGGTTCATTCATTCATTTAAATTTAGTTTCTTAGCGAATTTCTAAGAGTGTGCTCGCGTAATTATGTTCTCTTAATTTTAAAATGTAAACAAACAGTTTTTTATTACTTTTGCTGAGTGAAATATCTCTTTTATTAGCAAAAATGTACCTAAACATTGGTATAGTGTTGTGTTTTGTGATGTTTCAATGTTTTAACTATGTGTTTTGTGATACAATAAGTGAACATAGACATGTACATTGCACACACGAGCATCCAAAAGCTGATGAAGTAAGTAATTATAATAGGAATAAACAAAACTGAAAACCTAAAACGACCTCTTTGATAAGCGGACTGCTTGGAGGTTATGTCAAAATCATAAACCATCTAATTGTTTTTGTTACTTGTTCAGCTTGTTCTGCTTTTGTTTACCAGTTCCATTATTCATTTCTAATTAAATAACTAGCATAGCGTATCTGTAAATACTTTTGTAGTACATACATAGCGTTAGAGTAACTTGCTTTGTTTGTTTTATAGACCGATCAGCCACAGATTTTGAATTTGACAAGGTGAAAACGAGAAACGACTTCAGAAGTTTTTTTTATTTGGTACAAGTTTTAGTGAATAATAATAATAATTTTTGTTTATAAATTCGATTCTAATAAATACTAAGTAGGTACTTTTTTACTGTTTTAATTAATGTAGTTAGCGAGAGAAATTGGATTTGGCACTTTTTTATCAAGTCAGCATAAAAAAAACTACGGTCAGGCCGCTCTAGGGGCGGAGTACCTAAACCATAATACACCATAGGAAGGAAATTGATAACAATTTCAATTTACCAACTGTACCCAGGTACGATTTGCACTGTAGCTGCGAAGGAAGTACCAAAGCTGTTAGATATGACAGTATAATTGCTCGAAGCACGCTAAATAATGCAATTGGCATGCAATTTATTCAAATTAATGAAGCAGTGCATTTGTTCACGGCACATTTGCCTCGCGTGACTAACTATAAAAATGCAAGAAATACCTATCCTATGTTTATGTAAACCTCTATGGACATAATGGTAGGTGGCATAACGCGCGGAATTCCTTTGCCATAGAATAGAACAAATCTACGTAACTAAATAAGTCAAACCATTTTTATCTACCACTTGACATTGGCAAAATGTCATAATGGACATAATGGTAGGTGGCATAACGCGCGGAATTCCTTTGCCATAGAATAGAACAAATCTACGTAACTAAATAAGTCAAACCATTTTTATCTACCACTTGACATTGGCAAAATGCACAAACCGTGCGAAACCATTAAAAAAAAAAAAAAAAAAAAAAAAGTCAAACCATAGATATTTTTTTTTATTATTTATTTGCTCCTTACGGAACAGGCTAAGGTCTGAGACCATGCTGCCTAGTCATCAGCCAAACCATAGATAGATCCTAGTGGATAGATATTTTGTAGTAGTAGTGCCTCGCTGGCATGTCTACATGCCAGCATGAATTGGTCGCCACGACCGGGGAAGTACCACCCTCCCAGCGTCAAGTAACAGTAGGTATGCATACTGTTGCGTTTTGTACGGTGAGTAGGTATGAAGCGCCGAAGGCCCAATTGCTTCCTCAGTCTCTTCTCCTTCCCCTGCCTTTTCTTTAAATAGGTTCGGCAACGCGTCTGAAACTCTTTTGATATTATTTATTTACTATCAGGTGGCTCGCCTGTACGATTGCCGAGTTATCCCATAAAAAAAACGTATATAATGAACTAGCTTCCCGCCCACGGCTTCGCCCGCGTAGTTTCTCGGCTTTTCTATACTAAAATATGTATATAACCTTCCTCTTGAATCACTCTATTAAAAAAAAACCGCATCAAAATCCGTTGCGTAGTTTCAAAGATTTAAGCATACAAAGGGACATAGGGACAGAGAAAGCGACTTTGTTTTATACTATGTAGTGATAGTGATAAATAATAACTGGATACGTATTGTAGGTAGGTACCTACCTACCGCCCATGTAAAATTCTAACACGGTACGGACTGGCTGACAGACAAAACAGGGCAGGCACCCCCGACGAGAAAAGAGGGGTGTTATAAGTGACCGATCGATTTTAGCAGTTTCCCGACGCAACGCCACTGTTGAAAAGGCTTGGTGACATATTGTATGTAATATACCTAGTGTTATGTGATGACGTGCACAAAGGAATTTATTACCGACTCTGCGACGCGCTCCATACAAAACTACATTGGTACTACGTGCAATATTAACGAATAAACTTTTCAATCAATTCAATCTTTCATTCTTCATTCAATTCTTCACAATCCTGTCATTACTATACGTGGTCCTTGTGCGAAAAACGTCGAAAATAAACGTAGGGAGGTACGTAATAACGATATAAAAAGACGCTTTTATTTCCATACACTATAGGTACTAGCTTTCCGCCCACGGCTTCGCCCGCGTGGTTTCTCGTGGCTTTTCTGCATTTAAATGTTTCCCGTTTTTGTATAATTTTTCATTTATGCTCCGCTCCTATTGGTCTTAGCGTGATGATATATAGCTTTCCTCGATAAATGGGCTATCTAACAATGAAAGAATTTTTCAAATCTGACCCGTAGTTCCTGAGATTAGCGCGTTCAAGTAAACAAACAAACAAACTCTTCAGCTTTATAATATAAGTAAGTAGGTATAGATTTAAAACTTAGTAGGTGAATACTTTGGGAAATTCCCACGGTTTTTGGGAAAAGAACCCATAACTAGTGTTTAGTAACAAAATTCTTAAATCTATAGTAGACACTAAGAATTATTAGTGTCTACTATAGATTTAAGAATAACTTTAGGTATTAGTGTCTAACAATGTTATTATGAACACTACGAGATACCGTCAAGATTTTTTATTTACATTCATAGGATGTTTACCGTCAAGGTTTATATTATAAGTATTTAAATTAACATACCGAGCAGGTAGGTACTGCAGGAAATATTATATTATAATACTTACATCATAGGTAGGTAGGTACTTGATCATACAATTAATCTTATGGAATAACCAACTAGCACGTTTTTTGAGGATGTAAAGCTTGTTGATTCCGTCTGGGGTGATGTTGGCATTGCGAAATATTCTGCCTCGAAGCAATAATGTGGCAACATTATTTTTCTGGCTGAAGTTACGCCTTGGGCGCCAAATTTTTTTTTTTATTGTACATGAATGTACATTCTAATTATAATGGCAGCTTACTGTCACAGATTCACCTATTGTAGTAAAAATCGTAACCGTAGCAGAAAGTGCTGTAAATTGAAATGAAATATTTTACACTACTGTCGAGTGTCGGCTAAGAAAACGTTTTTTAAGCTAAAGTTTTAGTAAGTACTCAGTTTTGAATAGCCTGTAGTTCATCTCGCAATTTCTACTGCCATTTACCTAAAATGTGTTGTAGACGTAAATTTTGCGAAAAACCAAAATAAAATTTAATTTGCCGTCCAAGGCGAGACGATCGGCCTTAAAGGTTAATGTAGCCAGTGAAATTATACCACTGGTGTTGCTGACGTCTAAACAGAACGCTTCAAAAGCTGCTAAACCAACTGTATCGAACAAACTATTGAATAAACACGAAGTGCGGATCAAAATCAACAAAGTTCAATAACACAAAGATCTTTTGTAAGTCTGCATCTGACTGTAAGGTAGGTCAGACCAAACAGGTTTTATATTCATCGGCCAATGTGCAAACTTATCCTTTACAATTTATTCTGCAACAATTTTTGAATTTGGAAACGGTTTTAATGTTGAAATCTGAGGAATATGACACGTGTTTTTTTTGGTGGTGCTTGGAAATCCTCATGGATTGCCATTTGGGAAGGAGGTGAAAAAAAACAGCAATTATTTTCCCTTGCCCTATAGGCCATGGGATTCTTGACATTCTCCACGTCCTTGACAGGTTTTGGTTCCGGAGAATCAGGATCTCATCATAACATACCATCACGCCTGTATTCCCCCCAGGGTTAGGCAAAGGTGTACTGATGTACACCCACATTTCGCCGGTATGTTTAGATCCCATGTAATAGTGGGCGACCCTATTGCCATTAACCGGCAACAAATCAAGACTCCGAGCTGCTACTGAGAATTTCATAGAAAAACCCAAATAACACTGCTCGACCTGGGGATAGAACCTAAGACCTCTAGCGTAGCAGTCGCGCTTAAGACCACTAGACTAATGAGGCACTTGAGAATCTCATCAAGTGGGGCATTAACTCGCTTCCTACTAGGAGGACTATCCCGCTTCTTCTTCTTCTCGAGGGTACGAAGAGTATTTAACTCTACAAAAAATAATTTTTGTAGAGTTAAATACTCTACGCCCAAAACTTAGCCACCTCTAAAGCGTTGTCAGTGGCAGCACAGAGGTCGTCTATAATGCAGATTTTAGGCCATAGACAACAAGATGAAGAAGGAGGTGAGCCATAGTTTGCGACGAATATCCCGCTGATTACGAATATTTTTTTTATTTTGTTAAAAAAGGCCTACTAGCAATGTGGGTCACACATTACTAGTATTCTTGTTAACCCCTCGTGCTAAGCTAAATGCTTGTGTTACGAGTGGGTTCACGTCGGTAGTGCAATGTGGGGTTCGAACCGGCAACCATATGATCGCAAGTCCGATGCCCTAGCCATTAGGCTACCGCCGCTTCAATTAAACAATAAAATTACTATACTCCATTTGGTTAGGTACTTAACTAAAGGTAAACAAATCATAAAAAAGGTTCTTTTTTAGGGTCATTTTTCATTTCGAAATAAAACGTCACCAAAATAAATTATTCAATAACTCAAAATCACATTCTCCTTTTATACTAGCATATCTTACTACTTTGCTTAATATTAAATAGTTACTATTATTTTTAAGCTTGCAAACAATTAATTAAATCAAAATTTATAATTATGTCAAAAAGTATTGCAATGTGCCTACTAAAACGTATCTAAAAATACAGATATTCAAAACATTTTTCTGCGTAGTAGACTTTAGATAACTCGAAAAAATTGAGAAGTATTACTGCGAGGAAGCGGAGCGAAATAATTAACCGATATTATACTTAGTCGGGTAACCAGCCGCCATACGTAACAGTTTGTATTTACTTTACTTTCGTTCGTTTTTGTGTTTCTTTTGCCGCAAATGGTGTTAATTAGTTATTGTTCTGTTTGTTCGTTGGTTTTATTGATTGTTGGTTGTGTTGTTATAAATTTCACTCCCAATTCATATGATACCATTGTAATAAAAGGTTGAACAGCTCTGAACGCCGCCATTTTTATTGTTTACCTTTAGTTAAGTACCTAACCAAATGGAGTATAGGTGGTGTTTTATTTTATCAATATCACAATCAATACAGGCCTCTTGATTACTCATGAGTAACATTGTGCTGGTATTTATAAAATATGCAAATTATCCGAGTCGCTGACTGCCTTCGTGTTGTGATCTTGTCAATCTGGTTATCAAGAAAATTACCTCTTGCCGTTTGATAAACAAAAATGTTATGTCTTAGCAAAGTTCTGCGCATTTATTTTATAAATAAAATAATGAAACTCAGACTAATAATCCTATATTAGTCTGAGTTTTACCAAGTGAATAGACCAAGGATTTGACGGTTTTCCAGTTATTTTTACTTATCTGGCTAATCAATTCTACGGTTTGACAAATCTTTTCCATTACGTTAGACGTACATTCTCCAAACTTTGAAACTTTTGAAGACAGCATTTTCGCCTACTTTTATTCTAGTTACATTACAGATATTGAGTCCATGACGCACCGAACTAGAATAACCAGTGCAGAGTTCCATGAGAAAATTGATTATATCAGCGATTACAAAAAACGTGTAAAATTGATAGCATCGCTCGATCTCAAGATCTCAAGCAAGCACGTGCGAACGTACAGATTTTATACCAAGTATCTAAGTGCGAAAATGATCGACGTTTTTGAGTTCGACTCGAGTAAATGCGGAACGTACCAGAACTTGAATTTATTGGTCATGCAAACGTAATACCAATATTAATCGTCATACATGACACACTTTAATTACACTGAGTTATTATTTGGATATCTTTAATCTAGAATCCTGCATTTTCATTTCGTGGATGTCTTGGCCTCAGATCAAATAAAAAGTTAAGATGGACCTTGCGAAAAATGAAGTGAGGCCGGTTAAAACAACACCTAGCCGTTTACAAACACAATTTTACACTATATAACTAAACCCTCAACATCTCATCACATAAGGACTCTTTTTAACATACATACCATCACGCCTGTATTCCCCGAAGGGCTAGGCAGAGGTGCACTTAATGTACACCCACAGTTCGCCGGTATGTTTGGGTCCCATGTAATAGGGGGCGAGCCTATTGCCATTCACCGGGCACAAATCCAGACTCCGAGCTGCTACTGAGAATTTCATAGAAAAACTCAATAACACTTTGCTCGACCTGGGGATCGAACCCAAGACCTCTAGCGTAGCAGTCGCGATTGGGACCACTAGACCAACGAGGCAGTCACTCTTTTTAAAGGACTCTTTTTATAGCTACTAAAAAGTTTTTTCTGAAGACTAGCGCTTCTATTATGATAGATGAGTTAATGTTTTTTTTATGATATTCTCAGTAGCAGCTCTAATTAGAACTGATATACCTCAGACTAGTAAAATAGGCAGACGTAGCCCGTAGAACACGAGAGTGAAGCCACCAAAGCAAATACAAAATCAAAAGCGAATACAAACTCACGTCAGTACTTAGCTGCGCGTCGTACTGCTTGTACGTCTCAAATGAGTTACCATTTTATTTCAAAACATGCCGTCTTGTGTTTTTAAACTTTGTAAAAGTTGTTCCCAAAAACAAAGAAAAGAAGATGGAATATCTTTCCACAGGTAAATATTGTTTAGATTATTGTTTTGGTATTTATTTTCCTTCTAATATTTCTCGGCTCACTTGGAACACAAAACCTCGACAGTAATTGGTCTGGGTTGCCAGTTTACATCGAAATAGGTCTACTTGAATTTGGGTAATGTACGTTGTGTGTAAAAAGATCGATTCATTTCTATATGTACCTACGAGTATATGTAACCGTTCAGAGTTGGGCACAATGTAATCAGTTTAATGATTTACGATTACGATATTTTTTTATCTTCAATTATGCTTACAGATTAACAAAAGTAATCATAATAAATGATTTATGATTATTAGTTTAAGTATTATTACATAATACCTATTACATAATAATGATAACTTTTTCCGATTGATATTGGATGCATGATTGATTGCATGTATTATATTTTTTTTATTTGAAATCCATGATGGTGGACATTATTTATATGTAAATAAATCAATGTGGGTGTCATTTCGGAGGTTTTCCTGAGTGCTGATTACACAAATGACATTAGTTTGGAAATCCAAGATGGCGGATATATATTTCTCTAAATAAATTCATAAGGGTCATAAGGGTATCAATTTCGAAGGTATCCTAGGGAGCTGATTATGAAAATAGCATTAATTTTGAAATCCAAGATGGTGGATATTATTTTTCTAAATAGTATGGGTGTCCATTGCAAGGTTTCTCAGGGTGCTAATGTAGATTAAGAAATTAATTTCGTAATCCAAGGCGGCGTAGGTACATTTTAATAGAAAAGTATTTGATGGTACGATTGCACTTTATAGCAAAATTAGAAACGAATGCTCGATGTTCAGACGCTAAACGGCAATACTATAAGAAATTGGTGCAGAACAAAGGCTGCTAAGATTTTATGTGTGTAAAATTATTGTAATAAATATGTTGGATTTTTTTATGTTTTTCCATGATAATATACCTAAATATGGTAAGTGTAAGTAATTATGCATATTTATTTATTTATTAAATAGTACGCACGGCTACACATCAAGCTATATAAATCCACAGTGCGAGGCCCGCCTATACTGTATTTGTATAGCTTAATGTGTAGCCGTGTGTACAGCATACATATTTATACATTATTTAAGTATATATCACAGAGTACTACTACCTACATCATGTATGACATACGTACATGTATGACACTTACGTACATAGCATTGAGCAGTAAAATGAAGTAGTTTAACATTGTATAATAGACTAATATTTATATTTTGTATTATTATTTTATATTTTCTTACGAGTATTTAACATTATTCCACCGTAATTTATTTAATTATAATTATTCCGTTTAAAATTATATTTAAGTACCTATAAAGTAAAAGCACATTTCCAATTCTAAACATTAATAGATACAATAATTGAGAACAATAGAAAAAAATGTGGGAGTTTTTCCCAATATCTGGCAACTTTACTCACACATAGATGCACGTGTCCCTACAATGCCGCTCCGAGCTGTCACGCACACATAAATATTATGTGACTTCACATCGTTTGTTGCGCATACTATATCTGTCTTAATCTGTGTGATATACCAACGAACTGTGGGTGAACATTAGTACTCCTCCATCTTATTGTTTGGGGAAAACAGGCGTGATGGTATGTTGTTTTTCTTATAATAGTTTTGACCGGACCTAACACAAGCACCTTGTATGTGATGACATAATGGCGTTAAAATTGTCCAAATCCAGTTTCACTGAGGTAAGAGGTCAAATAACCGCAACAAACTAGAAATTTATTACATCACGGATGAACGAATGAATGAATGAACTTGTTCTATAATGAGCACATAAACAGACTATCCGGTGTGCGGTATGGCCATAGCGTATAGAACGTTGTCAAAATGATTTTGACGTAAATGAACGTTATGTAGTAGCGTGTTTTTGGTGTAGCGCTATTTCCTTTCATGGTCGCGGTGAATGTCAAATCCAATGGCTGTGACTATAGGTTAAGGGAAGACAAGTCTTTAGTCGGTACGAGTCCGACATACCTACCGCCTCCCCAGGGGGTGGACGAACTGACGACGAGAATTTACCATACTATAAAAAAGTAGTAGTGATGATTCCCTATGTGGCATCTCATCCATTAGATTGACGTCTATATTTTTTTTGTCGTCGATCTTCAAAAAAAAGAAAAGGTCCTCAATTCGGTTGTATTCTTTATTGAATATGAACTGATTTGGAAAATTCATTCATATAGGATCATGTCAGTAAGAATAGCGACATCAAATATAGTATATTCAATACTGAGTACTGCAGTTAAACTACATTGCTGTACCAGAAAGTACAGTCGCTAGCAGATCAGGTTATACAAAACTGACAAATTTCCCCAAATGATTTTTAAATGTTAATGATTAAGTTCAAAATCAACTGAGAAAATTTGACATTTTGTGGTAACTTGATGTGCTGGCCACCGTACTTTTCGAAATACGATAACGTCGTCAACATAGGTAAAATAATGTTCTTACTACAAATAAAATGATCTTCAAACGGCTGAACAAATTTTCTTTAATCATACCTAAGAACACTCTTAGTCGTAGAACACACTTTCCTTTTATTTGATCGTGTTGATCATGGTCTTTTTTTAATTCCAGTTATCATGATAGAAAATATGCCATTGTCTGGAATGGTCTTGTAACAGCAATCAACAGGTACGCTATCAGAGCACCGGCCAAACGCCAGTCTCTAAGTAAACACAGTAAAAGACGAGCAATGTAATAAATTTCTGTAAATACGACGAAGCGTTAACTTTATTATTTCTCTCATTCTGGATCGCGTAACATTCCTTGTGTCATTATAATTTTAGACGAATAAATTAATGTCAAAGTTCATTATTTTGAATTTAGAATTGTATTAAATGATGATTGGGTATAGACAACGTTTTATTTAATTTGTGTATTCCCCGAAACGTACGGCAATGGTGTTCTGTTATAAATTCAGCCGATGTTCGGTGGTTACTGTAATAGGAATATACTCACATTTATTGACTATACTGGTTTAAAGTACCTTAGCTGTTCGACTCCCTAAGCTTCGTAGACGCGCTTTCCGCCGGTACACTTGACTGAACCAATGACGCAAGTAAAGTTTTATTTTAGTTGTTTGTTGATTTTATACGTATACTAGATAAAAGACAGTTTTTAACCGGCTCTATTGCTATATTTTTGTGAAAAATAAGCCTAAAAATGTAGTAACTAAGTACTATACAAAATATCTGCTGTCAAAAAAAATCCTTATTATGCTGTTTTGCAATAACATTCGAATGAGTTTTTTTATTATGTACTGAAAACTAACTACAAATAATAATAAACTTATTACCTACATACTTATCCAGTAAGGAAGCCCTTTTAAGCATACTGTTTGCACGGAAGAGTTTAAATTGCGAAGGAGTGCAGAAAAATATTGCGGTCGAATTTCGACCACCAACCAGCAACAACTACTTATAATAGAAAACCCTAGTGAACTTGACGCAATACATCTTAAAATCGGAGGTTATAAAAATTAGATGATGATGATTGATCAATATTGATAGTTTGTGATGTCGCAGTAGAAAGCTAGAAATACCAGGGTCAAGAGAACAACTTTCAAAATTACGCAGAATTCTGATCGATTCTGTGAATATACTTGGGTCATCGGTAACATAAAAAATTGCTGCAACCACGGGGTTGCCATTGAAATAAAACTACTTTTGAAAGACTATTGCGTCATATTGATATTATTTAAATAATTCCCGACGTTTCCATTAAGGCGAACGGTTTCGCCTTGGGCGCCAATTATTTTTGGTTATTCCCAAATTTTTTGTCGACGATAGAGTAAATTGACAATTTTGACAGAATCCTCTATTTTACATTACTATATGCTAAGATAACTTTTTTTTTTTTTTTATCACTGATAGGCTTACGCTTGACCACAACTTGCCTGATGTTAAGCATCGAAGTGGTCTACGATGGAGCGCGCTTGCCTAGAAGGTACCTATTCACTCTCGTATTGAAGACACCCAAATTGTAGGTCTCAGGGAACAAAGATTCCGGTAACGAGTTCCACAATAAAGCAGTACGCACTATAAATGTAGACGCAAAACGTTTCGTGCGAGATTTAGGCACTTCCACCATGTAGCGGTGGGTTAGCACCATAACGATTTCTAAACAAAAGTTTTAGTACTAAGTTCCAAATAAATTATAGTTGATGTCGCAATTTCTACTACTATGAACCTAGAATGATATAAACCACAAAAAAAATTGAATTTGGTGCCAAAACGATCCGCGTTCACTCAACCAACTTGATTTTGACATTGGCAAAATAGTTGCCATGAAAGAAAAACAAACTCAACTTGATACATTTTACTTGTTATTATCCAATGCATGGACGAATTACCAAGCTATCACTTCTTTGTGGTATGATTAATATCAGGGAAAACCGCAGCCCTGAATATTATCACAGATTACAAGTCAGACTTAATTGGAAACTTAATACATGAATTTACTTTTCACGCGACTGCGTAGCTTATGTATGTTACTGTATGTTCAAATGAATTTTTATTATAATTTGTCAAATCGAAACTCCAAGCGGCTACTGGCTTTCCGCGAAATCCAACACCACAAAAATAATTCTAAAGAAATAATCTAGTAAACTGCAGCAAACAAACTTCTGCAATATCTGTCGAGGAAGTAAGAATGAACTAGGAACTACTTCGGTCTGTAGTCGACATGAAAGTTAACTGTGCTAGTCATTGCACTAGTATAAGATCAGAAGGTGCATTTATGGCGATTGTGATGGAACATGAAGGCTTTATTCAACTGTCAGGCTGCCGAAAACCTAAATAATTATTTTGTCTGAAATTGCTGTTATTACATACACCATGAAAACTATATTATTTCGCTACCCGGTACGGGCGTCGTTGAATACTCAATAAAAGAATTCAACGCCTCCATCTTGACAAGTGACGTTCTTTCAAAATGTGATCAAATGTCTTATCCATTTCCATTTCGTTCACGCCAAGACATGAATCATAAATCCATACAAGATATATAATAAGATTCTCGGGTTAAGCCGACAACAGAATATTATTTGCGTAGATTATAAAGATGGGCTACTGACAGCGTCGTCACCGTACAGTTTATTGTTGAAAAAAAAAAACATAACTACAATAATTCCAAATACTAATGATTCTACGCCCTATTTCAGAATATAGTCATAGAAAAAAAAAAGATCAACGGATTGACAATAGCATTGAACCTTCTGTATATGACTATTCTGTGACATCATCCATCATAATCATAGACAATAACTTTGTTGTGCAATACTCTTTGACCTTTATTTTTTTTATTTCTTATGACAGGTTCTTCAATTTTAATTGTTTTAATTACTCTCTTGGCTCTTTCAGACGATTTTAATGTTATAATTTGACACGCAATATTGTTTAGTAGCAGACAGTCTTTTAACAATTCTCGTATAGTCTAATTTGATCTTACGGCTAATATAATAGCTTGTTTACGAGTATTTTCAGAACCGCCGTCTAAATTCACTAATTAAGTCGGAATCGTATTATTGGAGTGGAGTTCATTAGACAAATATAGCTTTGCCGTAAACAGCAGTGATCCAATAGGCATGATGACAGTAAGCAAGAATTACTAAAATAATATGTTCATATACTGAAATATAATTAATATGTTTAGAAAAGAATATTTATTTTTATTTATAAGACGGGATTATTAATTTATTTGATAAAATAAAACTACAAAATACACAAGTCCGCCATGTTCAGTTAAACACCAATCAGATTCAATTACGTCACATCTATGTTGAACTGTCGCTGTCACGTGAATTTCGTACGAATTTCGGCGATCTCCGCGCTTAAAATTGTTTATTACGTATTTCCTAATTGTATATTACTTAGCTTTTGTCCTACAACTAGTGTAAGAACTTATTAAGTAATGTAACAAGGGTTTACCAAGGCAAACAGCTCTAATTTGCCCAGAATTGATTTGTTAATGCTGGGACAGTTCCTACCAGGAACTGTCCCAGTGTCCCATTAAACAAATAGTTCTGTTCAGCAGAATTTAGAAATGTTAAAACTACAATGTAAGTATTGTTTATTATTATTTGTATTATACCTTGTAGTTGACGAAGTAAAGGAAGAAGTTATATCGGTAGAATGCCATGACTGCGTTGCCTTACAAGGAGGCTGCAAACATGCCATTGCATTTCTCATGTGGGTCCATCGTAGGAGTGAAGAACCGATTATTCAAGTAGGTAATTTACGATCCATTCGGCGAGGCTCAGGCTCAGTCAGTGTCTCGCCTCGTAACTTACTTGAATAATTGATTAAAAATTTAATGTTATAAAGAAAATCTATCGGGTAAAATCTCTCGAGCTATCTATGAACTTTATTTTAGTAAATAAAACATGATGTCAAATCATTTTCGGCTTTGTTATTTTAAGAATAAAACCGAAAATGGAAGATAAAATTACAAAAAAAGACCTATCTTTGTGAATTTATTCTATCGAGCCAACTTTATCAAATCGTGTTTCCCTTGTATGTGTTCCCTAGAATATATACTCAACAATATAAATTTATTTTCTCAGATTTTAATTTTACTACTTAAAAAAAACATTTTTATGTGGGCTTTGCAGTACCACCCGGCCTTAATCTCCTATTGTATACGATGTCAAAACATAGAAGTGACGTCATAAGCAGACGCCATGACACCAGGGACCGTTTTCGCGCTAATTTAAAAACATTGAATTAAAATCGCATTTTTGTATCAAAAACCTTTTTTAATTGCAGAAAAAAATTATTTTTCGGAAATAGTATATACATAAGAATATTTTAGATCAGTTTTTGAAAATCAGTCATCATGCCTATTCTACTATTTCAATTGTATCAGAATATTCCACTAAATGTCTAATGTCATTTTTTTGTGGCTAATGTCAATATATTTTTTTTTTACAAAATTGACAATCAAATTCTGGAGTCATTGAAAGACGATTTTGACACAATACAATAGAAGACTTAATATAAACTGGCAACCTTTTTTGAATCGATGATTATGTAGGTAATATTGTTTGGGATTGGGATGGAAATAAAATAATGGGAATCCGCAGCAGGCAAAGGAAATTAAAGCCACAAGGCCAGACAGTGTACTTACCAATTTATTCGTTCCAAATTTGAAAACATTTGTTTATGATTCGTATCCTAATAACTGTAATGGTATTGTCCAATTTATTTAATGCCTTCTAAAATTGTTATGGAATTAATAAACTGAAACGTTTTGCGCTTGACGTTAAATTAATTAAAACGAAAGTACATAATTTGTTATTCTGTGTAAAGATCAATATTTTAGTGTAGACTTTTAAAGCTAATGTTGGTACTAGGGGTTCGTTTGGCACGCCCAAACTCAAATTACGTTTTTCGCAATTTGTAGGACTTTAAAAATCATGACATTAGTAAATATTAGCAACTGAGTGCTAAAATCTTATAAGGTGATAACAAAATGTGCAGGGGCAATATAGTTAGGTCTTATTTCAACTGATTACTAATAAAAATAAGACCTGTGCTACATTATAGACTTCGACCGACGTAGTAAAGCATCTTAAGCATCTGAAAAATTTATGACATTTAAAAAAAAAAAGCGAACTTAATTATTTTTAAATCCGAAAATCGAATATAAACAATCTAACAACGCCCGCTTTCCTATCTCTCTCTGTTTGTTGAGATAAGAAGGAGAAAAGTCACACAAACTTCCATAATACATTTTCGTCAATCACAATTTATTTAAAGAATCAATTGATACAATATGATAGAAACAAATCCGAACAAAATATGATTTCAATAAAACCGGGTTTCTTTTTGTTTTGTATTACCAAAACAATGAAAACAGGTGACCTCTTTACATTCTTATTTTTTGTGCGTGTTCGGTTTTATTAACTATAAATAAGCCTGAATTCGGGGTAGGTCGTAAGTCCAGGATGATAAATTAATTACATTCTTAAGACCTCATTTCACAATGTCTAAACAGCCGTTACTATTCGAATAAATTCAAAAATGGAACTGACTTTGTATTAACTGCTGAGTAATTTAAGGCGGTACGTCTCGCCGTACCAATTTTATTTATAATTTTTTTGGCTATAACAAATTCTAGGTTTATGGCAGTAAGAATCGTGACATCTACTAAAACATATTCACATCATATTGCTAAAACATAGGCTTAAAAATCGTTATCGAAACATGAAGTGTAAAATGATAATTTTGGTTAAGTAGCCAAAACGACCAGTTAAAGCTGATCTCGTATTGTATAGGCTTTTTATATGATAAGAGGCCAGCGTAAATGGATTTATATAGCCTGACGTATAGACTATGTACCAGTGCGAAGACCACACGCGACAATATGTTAATATGCCTAATGTTTATGGTATTTTCATGGGTTCTGGGTGGGGTCCAATTACTGCCCAGAGAACCATAAAAACAATGGATTTTTCGTGTTACCTAAAACTATAGTTGACATAACAAAAGTGTATAATTATTACACTAATCAATTGATTACCGAATTGTGGTAAAGTATAGGTGACCATTTTTTATTCAGCACACTGCTTACCCTATGTAAGATTTGCTGTAAAAGTTTCTGCAATAAATCTTTTTATTTTTTTACAGTGCCTCAAAAGGCACCTTAAGCCATCAGTCCCGGTTGTCATATATGACAATCGTGGTAGTCAGAATCCCGAAATTAATGAAGTCTGTTTTGTTACCCAAAAATTGTGAGGCGGAGGTATGCAGCACGATCCACGTAATTAAAACCGTAGCGATGTCGCAGCGACCTAATCGTTGAAACAGTTTTCCAGTGTAATGTGAATACTGTGTAGCCAACGTTTTAGAACGATTCTCGCCCAACGAACATGTGTGAAATTGTGAATATGGTTCAACGATTTTTTAATAGGACGACTTCTAAAATCGGTCCGATCGACGGATGTGAATAGGAAAACTGTTTCAAAGATTAAGTCGCTGCGACATCGTTACGGTTTTAATTTCGTGAATCGAGCTACTGATAGCATTCGCTTCGTGTAAAATATTCGACCGCATCTGGTTAGACTAGAAGCCGACCGTCAGAAAGTCGATAGTCGGGAAAAGGCCAGGATATTGGGGAAGTGTAACACACACTCAGACTAACATTTAAAAAAAAGTAGCAATTTTAAATACAAACTGAGATACAAACATTCAAAGACATATAAAATATTTATGTGACATTGACATTGACTCATCCCATTACTCGTTTCACTCAATCTCTTTATTAGAAAACATAAACTTGTTGAAGAAACAGCTACCATTTGATGGAAAATATTTTTCTTTGACTCTTTCGTAAGACGATATTAAAAAATATGACTTTCGCGTCAAATAATTTTATTTTCACAAAAAATTTTTCGCGCCAATTCAATCAACGCAATGTTATTCTGAATTTTTTATCAACTAAATCAAAATCACTTTCGCTGAGAATCACGCTTCTAACAAAGATGGCCGTCTGTTATGTCCGTATCTCACATTGGCATTGCGTAACGTTACGTTTTCATAGAGTGAAAGTTTAATGCTATTGTTGTTCGTAATTGTTGAAGCTTCAATTACTTTGTTAACTATCTTTACTACGCATGTTACGTATCAGGGTCGAGTTTAAGTATAAAGTTTAATGTCCCGCACTTCAATCTTGATGTGCCTGTCATTTGACGCTGGATTGCTATAAGAAATACTCAAAGGTTATAATAAACTGTCTCATGTGGGGGAAACCAATGGACCACATTTTGATGAATGGATAACATGGATTACAAGTGCTCATATGAGAGCCGTATGGCATTTAATTTGGTCTCATAGTCATACATATTGCGACTGCTGATGTTAGATTATGTTATTCTTACAGACTCGTACACAGCCATTTTATTATATTGGTCCGTAACTAAGGACCAATAAAAAAAGATAGCGTGCCCCACTGCTGGAGAGGACACTTGCCTTCCGTCGGACAAAAATAGGTTGCAATTTCGAGCGCTCACTGGAAGGCACTGCCAAATAGTTTGTGAAACTAACTTTGCAGGCTCACAATTCAGATTGATTATAATATGTTTAGATTAGTTCTAAATGTATGCGAAGAGTGTCTTAGTGTAAGTGTCACAAGATTTTTTTCATTTTCAAATAACGTGCGGCCAATTACGCCCGGCGCAGGTTGGCCATCTTGACAGACCTTAGTGAACTTTTTAGAGGTCTGGTCCATCCTACTTCTTAGTTCCTTACTGATTTGTTAAATCTTAACCCAATTCCATCCATTTTTAGTCTCCCTCAGCCTCTATATTCAGCTACGTTAATATTTATTAATCTTTTAGCCCACTGGGGCTTTTATATTCTTAGTGACATGTCCCTCAATAAATAAAAAAATCATAAAGCTGAATTAGCTCATCCCTCATTACGGCCAGCATTATCTACCCATGTCGGATGTTCTTAAAAAAAGGCCGGGTTCCGACGCTCATGCATAAATGTAGATAAAGCGAAAGTAGTGTGCCCGGATCGTAGCAAGTGGAAATCTATAGTCTCTGTCTACCCCCATGGGAGCCAGGCGTGACAATATGTATGTATGTTTGTTATGTAACCATACCAAGACAAACAATGTCCATTCATTTAATCTTTCACTGGTCCGCCTCGATAACAAAGAAGAACAAATTCTTGTTAATTAGATTACGCATAAAGAAACGTTATAAAAAACTGTCACCGATTGTTTGTAAACAATAACATTATTATTTTAACAAACGTTGACGGTGACTAAGCAAATAAACCAGATAGCAAATTTAATTATAGAGTTAAGAACTAGGCTCATATTCCAACATGAAATTCCTTTGAAACCAATTCCTACTCGAAAGTCTTAAAAGATCCTTAATCCAATTCCAAACGTATAATATTGACTTGTGATCTCATTTTATTTATGTCCGATTTATTTGTATGTTTAAATAAATAGATTATTTTTCTGTTGTGAAACATAATTAAACGCAGGAGGCCATTTTGTTGCTGTTATTTTGGTCCTCCATTTTCGTTAAAGCCCGAATTTGGCAGAAAATTGGTATTCCGGTAATGAATTTAATTGTAAAAGTTCTAATGTGCGTGTACTTTCTGTTACTTGCTTGAATACAATTTTAATTGTGTGAACTTAAACACAATTAAAAGTTGGTGTTTCATTCTTTCCGGAGGTTTCTTTTTTTAAGGTATCTGTTACATTGATATTATCGATATTACTCGAAAAGTGACTTTCCATCTTTAAGGGTGTTTCTAATCGCCTGAACGACGTTTCATATGACCCAAAAGCTGGCCTATAATTTAGTCCGAGAATCAGCCACGGCTGCTAGCGAAGCGGAAGGGTTTTTTATGCCTTTTTTATTTTATTAGTAAGTATGTAAATATTATTCAGTTAGTTTAGTTAGGTCCTAGGAAATATACTAATTATGAATTGTTACCATCTAAAAATACACCCAAAAAGTTTAAGTAGATAAGTAACATATGTACTTGTTTTGATTTTCAAAATTTTTTTTTCGATAATGTGTCGGTCCGGCTTTACTTTGTCACTAAATTATTTATTTGTATAAAGTATTTGACAGATTGCGAGATCTATCAAAGTTCTCATGGTGTTACACATAATTTTATTATTGTATTCGTGTGAGTTTCCCTCTGTGTAAGTTTCCTTTGTGTTGCATATTTGTCAAAATATCAAAGTTCAGTTTTTAGAAGCATATTTTCAATCACACGTTTTTCCATTGGCAGAATTGTCATTAAAATTGGCAGCTTTAATGACAGGAATGACACTGACGGTAAGGCAGCTCGCCTTTAGGGCGCCAATATTTTTGGATAGTACCTGGTCTATTATAGTGGTAAATTGACACTACTATCTGCTACGACTACTTTATGTACTACTTTTTATTTTAAAATACCAACAAATAATACAAACGGAATGAGATTGAAGAAACACTTTGTGGTGTCATTTCAATTGCTAAACCAATATGGCGGGCCAAATGTCAAAAGAAAAGGACACGCATATTTGCATAAGTGCGACAAGGACGACAATATACCTTTCACAGATAGTGGTGTAATAATGTTAAGTGAATCGATCAATCAGGTCCTCCTTTTAGGATTCCGTCTTACAGCACTTACCTTCCCTTGTGCTCTATATAGTCTCGGCCTTGAAATGTGTTAATTGCCATGTCCAGGATAGGTTGTGATCCAGCATTAGGCTCGAAACGCTTCAAAATCAGCCCTTCATGCCATACCTTTGAAATAGACTTCATTGGTTTAGTGGTCTCCACTAGACCAAACTTTAAGAGGGTACTCTATTGAACCTTTCTCCATACAAACGCATTCTGCTGTTTTCTTCGTAGATAATGGCTCTAGGGCAATGATATTTTTCCAAAAAATCTAGATCTAATTCATACCTATTTTTCAAATTACTTAGGACTAGAGTCCCCTCTTAACAAGCCATTGAGCGTTCGGCAAGCAATGTTGTACATATATTGGGTTTTCATGGTTATTTAGGTAATTATCAGTAACTCGGAGGTCGGATTTGTGTGCGGTTGATTGTAATAGGTTCTCCCCCTTTTCCCCACATGTACCCCGAAATATACCGCCAAATCAGTACGCTTCCGCTTAGTAATAAATCCATGTATAGTAATCGACTAAAATTAAAAAATTGGAAACAATGATAACTCAATCGACTAGTCAACGATATCCATTTATGTGAAAAATTCAAGAAAATAGGTCAATTCTAAAAATTATTGCAATTAAAATATTTTCACACGAATTTTTCACCCATAACCTTGCAAAAAGGTTTGATTTTAGAACACCGATATTTCGCGCCATTGTTCCTTCGTACAGTTATTTTCACTTGGGCAACGCAACCTTGCCGATTGTGAGTACTTGTAACTTGTAAAATAAGTGACGTGTTACGACCACATGCTTTGTAGTACCTAAGTAGTTTACTAAACAAACGTTAGCTACGGTTATTCGCGTTGTTCTACATTGCAGTAGATACGAGAAAACGACGATACTAACATCGCAAAGACCTGTCGTTGCAATTATTCTGGCTCATTAAACAATATCTGCCACGCCTCCCGAAGGGTTGTGACACATTTGACAGGTGTCAACTCGAACAAAATTATCATATGTTTCTGACATTTCAGTACAATTGGAGTGTTTTTATATCTACCTCCTTCAATAAAACGTCAGGCAGTCGAACGCATCACATTTCGAATCCATGTGCAAATTGATTTAGAAACACATTGTGGTAAAACATAGATAGTATAGATAGACTAGTAAAGTTTACGAAGGCGTGTACAATGCAAACGTGGTTTTCACAGTGTTGCCTAATCCCTAATCCCTACGTCCAAAGTATAAAGAGGCCTCCCCTTATTAATATATTGCAAAACATTCTCACGGATTGTCAGTGTCACACTGACAGTGACAGTCCGTGACTATAGAGCAAAGGAAAGCAAGTGTGGTTTTTAGTCGGTACGAGTTCATACCCTAGGGCCTCCCCAGGTGGCAGAAGATACATGAGGATCTTCCGTACTATATTAAAAGGGTAGTAATTACTGGCTTACAATTCCTTTATCTTGCCCTGTGTTTGGGGCCATGGCAGCAAGTCCCAGTTCACATTCATTGCCAGTTTGCGACCCGAAACATCTTCGTTTTCGTTACATTATAAACTATTAATTGTCCAAGACATTGAATCGTACTTAAATCCTATACTAACTTGAATTCTATAATATTCATCTTATCACACACAGCGTCATCATGAAATGAAGTTACTATAGTTAATTACATCGGGAGAAGTGAAGAATTTATGACGCTGAAACAGTAAAGGCTTACCGTTGCCAATAAAGAAAAAAAAAAGTAGAAATTGCAAAGGCGTTGGTCGACTTATCATGGTTGAAATCACACACACGTAATTAACGCTTTGCACTTAAAAACATTTTTACTGTTTAGGATCTAGACTTTTAGAATATACCTATCGTAAAATATATGTATACAGTAAACAATATTTTATTGGTATGGTGTAGCGGGCTATTTTCCGCAAACAAGGCAAACTGCATATTTTGCGTGTAGGTGGGAAGATGTTTTGATTCGAACTATCCCAACTCCTCGAGGCTATTGCTGACGGCGTCTCGGAGAGTGCTCGGGTTACCGAGGTACTTTGCCCTGTATGTAGCGACCCCAGGACAGTGCAGGAGCATGTGGGCCGCTGCCTCGTCCCCCAGGCTCTGCATGGGTGGCTGTCTGTGACATCTATAACAGAGATATGTTTGTTGAAAGAACCATGGCCGGTGACAACTTAGTAATCATTTTTGTTATACATCTTCATCATCATCAGCCCGTATTCGTCCACTGCTGGACGTAGGCCTCTTTAAGTGAACGCCACAGAGCCCGATCTTCAGCTCTTTTCACCCAGTTACTGCCAGCCGCCTTTCGCAACTCGTCACTCCACCTGGCCAGCGGGCTTCCTACACTAAGTTTGCGTAAACGCGGTCTCCACTCGAGAACTCATTTGCTCAAACAGTTGTCGGTTCTCCGAGAGACGTGACCGGCCCATTGCCACTTGCTATCCATTTCTTTTTATTAATCTAGACCAGCGGTTCCTAACCTAAAAATCAAGTATAATGCCAAGGACCCCTGAGTCAAAAAAAAGGTGCAATTTTCGGTCAATATTATATTTTAGTATTGGGACTGCGCACCCCCAAACATATGCTCGCGCACCCCCAGGGATCCGCGGACCACAGGTTAGGAAACAATGATCTAGACTATACCTACCACCTACCGATTCTTTGCATTTTCTGGTTAACTAATAACATTAAAAAATGGTTAGGTAACACAGGTGATTATGTTAACCAAGGAAGGTCAAGGGTTCTCAGACTTCGTAATCATGTGCGTATGTTTAATTAATTATCGCTTGGCGCATGAGAAAACGAAGATTTACTGGAAGGCGTGTAAAGTCTACCAGTCGAATAAATCCAAGTGGGGATGCACTATAGCCCTCTCAGTCTAGATTGACACATGCCTAGCAGTTAGGTTGATTTGCTGATGATATTTTTTATGAGGTAAGTATGTCAAGTATCAACGTGGATTGATCTGAACAAAACAGTTTTTTTGTTTGGTTGAAAAAATAATTTCATTTATATAAGTAATTAAAAAAATATATTTGAACAGAGAACAATTTTGTTATATTCAAAAAAATACTGAATTTATACTACAATTTATAAAATACTTTTACAAAGCAAAAAAAAAAACATTTTAAAAAGTTGCAGAATTATACATACAGTGACAGACGTCAACTTTCCCGCCAAGTTGCTCGTACAGACATAATTAGATTTCACATTTTAATAACAACATTGCGTGTTTTATCTTGCTTTTCATCGTGCACTGCCATCTACGCCTTATTTGCAATTAGAAATATAAATACTATTGTCACTAAGTAATTGTTTAAGCTGAAATTACGTAACCGCATACCTACATGCCATGACCAACGAATGATTGAAACGGCAAAGTAGGTTGTAGATTTAAAAAATAAATTTAAGGGGAAGCTCACACTGACTACGAAAAACGAGATATTATTTATGGGAGCCATTCCGATTATTGATCGGTATTTTTTTATAAAACTTTTTATTATACAAGAAGTACTCCTCACCAACAGGAAATCTTTTTCAAGCTTTAATTTTTTTTAAATTTATCTGAGTACTGAAATTATTTTGTTTTTTTAATGCTTACTACTACTTACAATGTGGGTCGCACATTACTAGTATTTTTTTTAACCCCTAGTGCTAAGCTTAATGCTTGTGTTACGAGTGGGTTCACGTCGGTAGTGCAATGTGTGGGTTTCGAACCGGCAACCACATGATCGAAAGTCGGACAACCTAGCCACAAAGGCCACCGCCGCTTCTAAAAATAAATTTGTATCTATGTTATATAGTAAAGTTGACTGCCTCGTTGGTCTAGTGGTCCCAATCGCGACTGCTACGCTAGAGGTCTTGGGTTCGATCCCCAGGTCGAGCAAAGTGTTATTGGGTTTTTCTATGAAATTCTCAGTAGCAGCTCGGAGTCTGGATTTGTGCCCGGTGAATGGCAATAATAGGCTCGCCCCCTATTACATGGGACCTAAACATACCGGCGAACTGTGGGTGTACATTAAGTACACCTCTGCCTAACCCTTCGGGGAATACAGGCGTGATGGTATGTTATGTTATGTTATAAAGTAATGGTAATAGGTTCGCCAACATACATGGAGCATAATGGCGAAATTTGGGCGTACAGTGGGTTATAGCTGTTACCTGACCCACTTAGACGCCGCCGGCCCATCTAGGGTGGGTCAGGTAACAGCTATTACCCGCTGTACATTAGTACCCCTCTGCCTCACCTTCGGCATAGGTACTTTAATACAGGCTAACGTTCTATATTATGTAACGTGAATGTTATACCAAACCTATCAATTTAGGAGTCTGTAAAGGTTCTTACGTAATAACAGTTTAAGGTTTCGAAACTTGTCCTTAATTGTGTAACTACAGGATTTAATTGCAATAACAGCGCCCTCTCGTAGGAAAACCAACTGCAGAATAAAACCCATTCGAGAAAATTGACAGATGGTAGCAATTTTATATACCGCCAATTTCGTGTTTTTTTTTGTCTAATCTCTACAGTTTGTTCCAAATAAGTAAGCCGATCGGAAGTTAGCCGTTCCGAACTACCGCGTTGACAAAATTCTTTAATTAAGTTTTTAATACATAAATATCGAAATTAGTAAACAATATAATTAGAAATGTGAAACATATACGACTCTAATTATCTTTACACCGACTCTTTCTATGAAAATTTACCACTTCTAAACCACTTGCAGATAACTTCCGATCGGCTTACTTATTTCGAACAAACTGTACATTTTATTTAAGGCTAAAGCGTCAGGATTGGCGCTAAATATTTTTTTTTCTTGTTTTTTGGCAAAAAATTCGGCTATATCACATTCTAGGTACATGGCAGTAGAATTTGCTTAAAAATTGCTGTCATAGGAGATTTAGAATCGAATCCACTATTTTACAACAAAAACTTTGACGATAACGATTTTCGCGCCCAACCCCGGCAGTAATTGAACTATTTAATTTGTAAGATTTATATTTTACAGGGCATAAAACACTTCTGTCAGTCCTAATGTAAGTTGTACTCACATTTTATTTTTTATCGATTTCACAATTTGTAATTGTGAACGATTCGAAAATTAAAATTTTAATCCTACTCGTATCGTGAATGATCAATAAGTTTTTATCTGCTCGGGTTGAGGTCCCAGGAAAGCCAGTTTTCAACGGCGAATTAATCTGCGGTTTTGGACCGAACCACGGCATTGCCATATGCCAGCAAAAAGACCTTTACACGATACCTTTTATGGATAATGGATTAAAAAAAAAACAACCACATGCTGTCAGATTTGTGATGCTCGCCGGAATAAAGGTACGCTCATAGATAAGTACTAAAGTAGGTACGCTGCGCATACATTTCTAGGCTTTCACAGTGAAATACATCAGAATATTGTGACATTTAGACAATCTTTTGAAGACTGCCAAACCGCACTAGACCAGCGTGGTGGACTGTAGCCTAATTAATCCTTCCTTATCCAAAATAGGTTCGTGCTAAGCAGGGAGACAATGATATAAGAATTTATTTATTTATTCCACACACTATCTTTACAGGATAGCCCCAATACAATAGTCGTTTGCAAATCTACACTTTATAATAATACAAAGCAATAACATAAAGAATAATAATATTTAAATATAACTAGCAAAATTCAACAAAACTCTTGTGAATTCACTGAGATTGCACGAAAATATGTCAATTCCCTCATGCACTTCGTTTAATACACATATTGTGCGGGTGAGGGGTGTTTTTGACAGCAAGTTGGTTCTGGCAACAGGCACGGCCAGGAGTGACGGCCGCCGCGCCGCCGCCTCCATACGTACTAAAATTATGCGCCAGGTTCAATTGTACAACGTACTAAAAAGACTTTTTGTTTAACATAAATATGTATTTTACATTTTGCAGTAAACATTTCGCTCTATAAATTAAAATCCCGAAGGATTTTTTTAATATCTTCTTTTTAACATTCGATGATCAATTTCAAAAGAGGCATTTTTGAATGAAACGCTAGCAACACAGATTAAAAAGATCTAACAAATATTACCTATCGTAGGCGTAGCAAGGATTTTAGCCTGAAAAGTGAAAAAGTAAAGGTATTTAAATTTGTTTTTGCTGAGGTTCCGTATGTGAAAATAACAACTAATAACTTTTTTCTGTGTCTGACTATCAGTCTGTTTGTTCTGACTAACCTCCGAAACAATCGTTCCGATTGTGACGGAACTTTGACTTACAGATAGCTAGGTATAGGGATTAAGCAAGGGTATTAAACATAATGCTAGCACCTTTAGGAACCACGCAAAGAGAAGACAAAATGGCGGTTATACTATATTACTTAATATAAAACCTCACTAACTCACAAACTTTACCTCTTTATAATAATAGTATAGAAGTATCGAATGCTAATCTTTAAAATCCCCGGATTTTGGGACGAGGATGTATGTATGTCCACTTTTTGCCACGACGAATCCCGCGAAAATATAGTTAACAAGAAAAAAAGAGGTTTTCTAACTTACGGAACCCTACAAAAATGGCGTGAAATCTACAAAAGCTATTGTCTGGTCCAGTAGCCGTCTGGCATTTATATTACAGAATCCACGCTCCACGACACACGTGACGATGAAATTGGACGATTAAAATGTATGCAATGGCGGGCGTCCATCTTTTTTTTGCGGAGCTGCGTTATGGGTTTCTCCAAAATTTACAAATGTCGACTGTCGCGTGTCGCTATAAACTTCAAATTATATACTTTACAGGACAAGAGTTTAAAGTTTAGATTTTGTTCAACTGAAAAGCTCTTCAAAATAACCTTAATTATTTTTTTATCAATTCGAAAGAGCTTTTACACACTCGTATATATCCTGTTTTAAATTATAGGTATAAAAAATCATAAATCGATTTTTTGCAGATTCTATAGTGTTTTTTGCGGCGATCGGCGATTAGATAGTAAATAGAGGTTGATAGAGAGCTCTACTTAGGGTAAAAATAATTCGATGTTTTTGGTACTGTCTGTTAAGGCTAAAGCGTCAGGGTTGGGCGCGAAATTTAATTTTTCCTTGGTTTTTGGCATTTTTTCGGCTATATCACATTCTAGGTACATGGCAGTAGAAATTGCGACATCAACAATAACTTATTCACGATTGAGTATTAAAACTTTTGCTCAAAAATTGCTATCGTAGGAGATTTAGGTGTAAATTTACATTTTTCGCCGAATCCACTATTTTACACCAAAATCTTCGGCGATAACGATTTTTAAGCTAAAGTTATAATACTCAATTGTGAATAAGTTATTGTTGATCTCGCAATTTCTACTTCCATGTACCTAGAATGTTTAACAGCCGAAAAATTTGAGAAAAAAAATGATTTTCGCGCCCAACCCCGACTCTTCGCCTTAATTCTAAGGAAACTATTCAATTACTTTGACTATAGCCTAACTCAGAAAGACGACCCGAGAGTAAAAAAATACGTTGATGATGATGATTTTAATAAATCTATTTGAATAAAAATTACTAACAAAGAGTATTGTAGCGAACTCATGTTTTGTTTTGTTATAAACATGCTTTGTTTGGTTTTATTCATTGTCTGACTATGATACAGTACGGGATGAAGAAATAAAACAAAGGCTGATTAAGATTACCTTGGCCATATGCGGAAAATGCGCGGCAAAACGAGAATAAGTGATACAGATTAAATAAAAAAAAATACAGACAAAAAAACTGACATTCGAACATAGATCCTCCTTTTTTGAATTTTCTGAAGTCGGTTCAAAAGTGGTGGGAATCGTGACTAAATAGGTTGCTTATCCAATAAGATGCTGTTGAATATCAGTATTTTACAAGAAGCGAGCGACTGCCATTGCTGTTATCTTAAAAATAAACTGATTGTCTGGCTCTTATGGCTTTTGACTCTACTCATGATTGATATAATGAAAGATTATAGATTTCAATATGCTCATCGGAGCCGAGCCTAGTGATATGGCCATTGCACTACCAAGCCAAAGGACTCGACATTACTGGACAAATGAGACTTAACAACTGAGGTGTCAAGATGACAACGTGCGAGTGATACCACTGGTGTTGCTGCCGTCTATAGGCGGAGGTTGTCGCTTACCATCAGGCGGGACGTATGCTTGTTTGCCAGTACGTACCTCCTTCGCATTTGGATGAAAAAATATTTTTATTCTTCTACTTATTAAAAAAAAATATGCTTATTCCCACACTCTTGATGAGTAGCTAAGAGATACTAAGGACATGAATAAACATTTTATATCGTTAAACATTCCGATTCTCGATTAGTTAGTCGATTGATAACAATCAAATCGACGTCAATAAATTTATGTTAACGATATTGAAAGCTGATCTTGTTTTTTTTTTATTTAAATTAATTTCACTGATTTATTGATTTAGCATGCTAAATCAGATTTCTCAAGAAACGAAAATCGGACCAGAGACAATATTCTTTCGTGATTTGTAGAACGAATTGATTGACATCTCATTTGGGATCTTCACTTTGTTAGATCGCTTTTTTTCAAACGATGGTGCAAATTTTAATTTAAGCGTTGGCAACAACCACGGAAGAGATAAATAAGGTTGGAAAGGCCCTAGCTGCTATTTTGTTCTAGGACCAGTGTCGCCGCTTTACTCCCACTACTTCAATTCTCAAACATACGCAACATTATCTTTACAAGTTTTTCGCACACAATCAAATCACACACACATAAAGCGGTGGGCAGCAATTTGTTCACACACTAGCATCAAGCTCCCGTAGGCATAAGACACACACTCGCAACAAGCATACGCTAGTGCTTGAAAAGCTGATATTTTTTATCGATAAATATTGTCCGTTATTTTTTTTTAAATCAAGAACTATTTTTATTTAATATTAATTAATTTAAAAGAAACTATGTCCTTGGAACAAAACGTAATCATTAAGCAATTGGGGGAAATGTAACATAACATAATAGAGTTATAACATAACATTATTATAATTAATTGCATGAATAATATGTCGAATAGAATCAAATATTAAAACTTAAATAAAATAGTAGGTATAGTATTTGACTTAGATTTGACTAGACTATATTGTATCTATTCAGTATTAAAATCGAAGTAAAATAAAATGGTCTATGCCGCTTCATCTTCATTCATTCAATGATTCATATACCTAATATAAAATACATCTAACTAAAAATATACTCTCATCAATTAAATATTTAATATTTCCAAAATAATCTTTGTCAAACGTAAATATAGTTGAGAATTCTATCGATGATTTTATTTAACTACACGGTCACCTCGATATCGATAGATGTACGCCGTGCATCACTAACGGCCAACCCCGGCAAACGACGAACAACGGCTATGGTTGAAGAGTAGAGAACGCAATGCATGCAGTACATTGCAAGCGGACTACGACATCGTGTTGATTAAGCGAGAACACATCGGGCAATGTATTTTATTTGTAACTTGTTGCAATAATATGATTGATGTTTGGAATTTCATAGTGATCAGTATATTTTTATGTTTTTACCAACTATTTTGCAATTAAATGCTATTTTTGACTTACAGATGGAAAGATATACCTCCTCGCTATATACTGGTGGTCTGACATTTTGTCTATTACGTAAGAATAACACAACACGGCAGTTTAAAGCGGAGCTCTGTTCTCTGAAGTAGTCATAAGCACACTAAACGCGGCGAATGTATGATTCGGGCGAGTTATGATTTTCTAATCAAGACTGTGGCGCGCCTGCCCCGCCCACATGGCCATTCCAATCTTCTTTATCTCTTCCGTGGCAACAACCGATATCTACATGCAGATCTGCCAACCTCCGCCACATTCGACGCATTCAATACCAAATCCTCTCCGCACTTAGTAGATCTGTAAAGTTAAGCTGCTCTTAACGCATTCAATTTATGGATGGGTCAACATTCTTGCCTAGAGCATCAAAAACCCTCGATCCCGGTTTAATCATTAGTAAGCTACACTTAAGCATCGTTAGTGTTTGTCAAAAGCCGTAGAAAAAAAGTTGTAGAAATCTGATGGCAATGGCTTCGTGTAAGTATACTTATATTCATGCATCTGGTTATACAAAAAGCCGATCCCAATAAAGTTGGGAAAAGGCTATGAGGATGATGCATGATGACTTTGATTGGCTGTCAAAATAAATAAATCTATCAAAAAACGCGGGAAAACTACAGGCGGCCATCTTGCCAAAAAATAACGTCAAAACAAAAGTTAACAATTTTTAAAACGTTCTCTTTTATAAATGTTTCGTTCAAAAACTTGTAACAACAATAACGATTAGTAATGCAATCCGTATGCGAAAAGACACACCATGAAGGTTGAATCTATAGAAATTAGTCTGGTTACAAGACAAAATAACAAGATTTTGTAATTTTACGGTTATGACAGCTGCGTGGCGTGAAGCCATTGCTGTGTAACATAAAGAAATGTTCTTACTCTATGGCTCTATGGTTGATTTTTGCTAAATACTTGACGTTATTTCAACATTGCGATTGCAGGTTATCCAATAAGTTTGTATAACGCGTGATAGCCAGAAACTCCGCATGCATTCGTCGGGAAAACCCACATAGGGGTGAAATTTATGGTTTTTTAAATTCTGACATGCGCAGAGTGCTTTTCTGTGAGTGACCGTGTATAAGTATGCTGGGGTTACTATGGGGCCAAAACCATGGTTATTTAACACATGTGAGACCCGAAAATATAAACTGATTTTCAGGATTGTTGGGATTCTGACTACGTTATTTCTTTTTTATTATTATTACTTCAATGTACGCATCAATGTAGCCCTGGATCTTGAACTTTTTTTTTTAAAGCTTACTAGCAATGTGGTTCACACATTACTAGTATTCTTGTTAACCCCTCGTGCTAAGCTAAATGCTTGTGTTACGAGTGGGTTCACGTCGGTAGTGCAATGGGTGGGGTACCGGCAACCATATGATCGCAAGTCCGACGCCCTAGCCATTAGGCTACCGACGCTTCAACTAGGAGGGTCTGTATGACAAAAGCCAGATTGTCATAGATGTGCTTATGGCTTAATAATAATTGACATTGACGTTAGATCAAATGTCTTTTTTAACATTTTTAGTATCGGGATATCGGCTCAATTGCCACAAAAAAAAAATTTTTAGTATCATCGATGCGCGATGGGTTTGGTATGGAACTTTGTCAAAGTAAATCGAAAATGACTCCAATAAAATGTTCAGGTACCTACGCACGGAAAGGACGAAAATTCGTGTTTACTACGTCTTGAGAACTGTCATTTTCGATTTACTTTGACAAGGCTCCATTCTTGCGGCGATGCGACGGATGGACGTTAGTCGAGAGTGTTTGACATTTTGTGAGAGCATGAATGACTTCATTTTTTTTTTGTTTTTTTTTTGTGTAAATTTAGTTTTCTTACATTTTTATTTTTACCTTCTTTATTTTAATAATACAACGCTTTGGTTCTGTGCTCTAATGTTGTACATGTGTCATCATCATCATCATCATCAACCCATTACATTGTTCCACTGCTGGGCACGGGTCTCCTCTCAGCACGAGAGGGATTAGGCTATAGTCCACCACGCTAGCCTACTGCGGGTTGGCAGACTTCACATGCCGTCAAGAAAATCTCACAGGCATGCAGGTTTCCTCACGATGTTTTCCTTCACCGTTTAAGCGCGTGATAATTAATTATTAATACGCGCATGACTTCGAAAAGTCAGAGGTGCGTGCGTGCTAGTGATACGACCATTGGACTGCGACTGTTGTATGTGTATATTAGAATAAATAAATTAATTAATCCCAGTATCGGGCGCTAATTACTTATACTTTAAATGCATTACAATTCAGTGAGCGTAAACCTTTATAACTTCAAATAATAAGAACGCACATTACGTCGCGTCGGTAAGTTAAATATCAAAAATATTAATGACATAAACTTGTCACGAACATTATTCACAAGTTTTTAAAACAAAATTGTAGAGATTAGTCATAGACACGTGAGTTTATTAATGGTTTTTGCTTTTGACATTCAACGAGAAAAAAAATATTATTTCATTTCAAGATTGTTTAAACATAACATACCATCACGCAAAGCTTATACCTCAAAAGGTTAAGTAGAGATAAAATCATCCTTTAATCAAATATCGTTTATATTAATAAAGTTAATAATAATAACTAATATTCATTAGTCTAGTGATCCTAAGCGCGGCTGCTACGCTAGAGGTCCTGGGTTCGATCCCCAGGTCGAGTAAAGTGTTAGGTATTGGGTTTTTCTATGAAATTCTTAGTAGCAACTCGGAGTCTAGATTTGTGCCCGGTTAATGGCTATCGGCTCGCCCTCTATTACATGGGACCTAAACATATCGGCGAAATGGGGACATTAGTACACCTCTGCCTAATTCTTCGGGGAATACATGCGTGATATGTTTTAATTCTATAATGCTACTGAGAAAAATAAATAAACCCGTAACACGGTAATCGAACCCGGAGTTTCACAATCGGCAGTCGCCTTTGTCACCTTTAGATCTGATTTTTATTATTTTCTCCAAACCTGTAATCTTTCGATTTTTCTCCATTGATTATGCCTGCCTTAGTAAAAATATTAATGAAAGACTTCAAAGAACACGTATCAACTTAAAAAAAATATCAAACATTTTAAAAGTTTTATTTAAAATGTTCTATTAAAACTTAAAGCTCGTGATTTAGTGGATTTCGTGGAAAGAAATATTAAATTTACATTATGAATAATAAAGTTTTTAATGATGCAGCCACGTAATGGTAACCTCTTAGCGAGATTTAAATTTAAGTTTGACATTAAAGGCTGAAGCGACATTTATTTTTTTCTTGCTTATTCGCAAAATATTCGGCTATAACACATTCCATGGCAGTAGAAATTGCGAAAACAACAATAACTTAATCTTAATTGAGTATTAAAACTTTTGCTTTAAAATCGTTAATTTGGTCGACGAAAAATTTCAATTCACACCTAAATCTCCTACGATAGCGACTTTCAAGTAAAAGTTTTTATACTCAATCGTGAATAAGTTATTGTTGATGTCACAATTTCAACTGCCATGTATCTAGAATGTGTTAAAGCCAAATATTCTGCAAAAAACCAAGAAATATTTTAATTTCGCGCCCAAAGCTGACGGTTTAGCCTTAACCTCCAACGCATATGACTTTTTTGGGGTTAGAAAATCCGTCATGGATTATTAGCCACTTGGTGAGGCGGCAGGGTATGTCGGACACGTACACACGGCTACACAACAACCTATACAAAACCAGTTAAGTCTGACCTCCCATTGAAGGTTTTCCGCACAATTCAAGACCAGCCTATACTGGTTAAGAATAGCTTGATATGTAGCCGTGCGTACCGACAAAGAACATCAATTGTCTTCACTTGCCTTATAGCCATGGCTATGGGATGCGTGACATATTATGCCACGACCATGAAACGCATAAGACCTAATGTTCGGGGTTACTAACCGAAAAAAATTAATATACCTCCGACCGTGGAAAAGTAAAAATGCTAATACATAATTATAATATGCATTTATTTCGAGATTCGATATATTTAAGACTACTTGGCGTTTTTTTTTTCTTTTTACTCGACCCCTAAGGGTCACAGTATGATGTTACATCAACAATTTTAGAATCATTTTTACTTTTCCCGCGTAAATTAAGATTTTTTTAAGGCCGATCGTCTCGACATCTTTTTTGTTTTTCATAAATTGTACGCCCACATTTTGGTGTCATGGCAGTATGAATTGCGATATTAACATTAATGTATTCACACTTCAGTATTAAATAAAACTTTTATCTTTTTTTTTTTTAGGCATTTTCCATGCAAGGATTATTGTTATTTTAGTAAAGAAAAAATACGACCGCGGGCAGGATTAAATAAAACTTTTGCTTAAAAATCGTTATCGTAGCAGATAGTACGGCGCGTGTGTATGAAAAGATGTATGAATGTGGAAAAAGCGAAAGAGATTAGCAAGAGTCCTAGCAAGTGGCAGTCTATGGTTTCTGCCTACCCCTGTGGGAAAAATTAAATGTATGTATGTGGTATAGTAGAGTAGGTTGAATTTGGCGCCATAGGTGAGACCATAATTAGATTTCCGTTTTTCCGCGACCACTCATACGGCGTTGCAGGAATAATAATTAATACTCTGTGGCAAGCCTTTGCGGTTTCCCGCGAAAACCTGACACTTGACAGTTTTGACAAAAAGGCCGTGGTGGCACTTTTATTTTTATCGCGAATTTGCTTTAGAGCTATCCTGGTTTCGGTATTATTTTTTAGTAAATGTAATAAATATGAACTTATTGTCACTGCCCGGTCCGGCCCGGGTTTGAGAGGAAAGACAAAGTCCGTATGTATCGAGAGTTCTAAAAATAGGAATATCGTTTATTTTTAAACATTTATTAAATCAAACCTCAATTTACCAAAGTCAGCGCCTCTAAAGGTAATTAATTATACGTTATCTTTTTTATGGAACAAAAGAAAACTTATATGAAACCTTTTGCATTTTTTTCCTTTTTTCAAATCAGCATGGAATCGAAATGGAATGCCATCGAGTCGTATGGTCTTAAGTGCATTTTATACAAATAAATATCATGTGGGCTTGTAGAGATTGGCTGTAAACCGGCTTACCTTTGCGAAGACAGAGGGTACTGTCGCCAACAAGATTGTTTAGGATTTTTTTTAAGGACTACGAAAATGATTGATTAATGTGTTCTGTGTTCGTTCTTACCATTGTCAAATGCCGCTAAGCAATATTGAAGAGAAGTGGACAGTAGTCAGCCGAGCTAAGTCTGAAGGGGTGGGGGCGCTGTAGAATGGTGAAGTCGATCCCAATCACAAACGGAACGGCTCGATATGACATCAGTAAGTTACTGATGTCATATCGAGCCGTTGATCCCACTGCAATTACAAATTACAATTTACACCTAAATCTCCTACGATACTCAATCGTGAATAAGTTATTTTTGATGTCGCTATTGCTACTACCATACTTAAAATGTCCGTGTTTTTTTATCAGCCCGGTTGATCCCACTGCTGGGCAAAGGCCCTTCACTTCCATTCCTCACGGTTTAAAGATTTTACGGCCCAATCTCTTAAATAGGAGTCCAGGGGGCCTGGTCAATGTCACATCGTTATTATCAATAACGAAGTTAGATATCAGAAATGTATGGATTTGACATAATTTCATCACGTGACATTTCGAAAGATTATGCCAATTCCATACATTTCTGATATCTAACTTCGTTATTGATAATAACGATGTGACATTGACCAGGCCCCCTGGACTCCTATTTAAGAGATTGGGCCGTAAAATCTTTAAACCGTGAGGAATGGAAGTGAAGGGCCTTTGCCCAGCAGTGGGATCAACCGGGCTGATAAAAAAACACGGACATTTTAAGTATGGTAGTAGCAATAGCGACATCAAAAATAACTTATTCACGATTGAGTATCGTAGGAGATTTAGGTGTAAATTGTAATTTTTCGGCGAATCCACTACTTTACACCAAAATCTTCAACGATAACGATTTTTAAGCAAAAGTTAACTTAATACTCAATCGTGAATAAGTTATTGTTGATGTCGCAATTTCTACTTCCATGTATCTAGAATGTGTTACAGACGAATAACTTGCGAAAAACTAAGAAAAAAATGTATTTCGGGCCCAGACAGATGCTTTAGCTTTAATCATAATCATAATCAATTTATTGCTTCAAATATGGTAAGTAGGTACAGAGATAATAATAATAATTTTATAATATAATAGCTTTCCGGCCACGGCTTCGCCCACGTGGTTTCTCGGCTTTTCTGCATTTAAATTTCTCCCGTTTTTGCGTCATTTTTCATTTATTCTCCGCTTCTATTGGTCGTAGCGTGATGATATATAGCCTATAGCGTTCCTCGCTAAATGGGCTATCTAAAACTGAAAGAATTTTTCAAATCGGACCCGTGGTTCCTGAGATTAGCGCGTTCAAGTAAACAAACAACGAAGCTTTATAATATTATATTGTACAGATTTTAATTATTTATTTATTTGCTTGAAATATGGTACATTGGTGTTAATCAATAACGAGTAGGTTTCACATATTTGACCATTGCATGGCATGCAATAGTTAGTGGTTATAAGTTATTAATTAACTTTATAAAGTAGCAGATAGGAGTGTAGGTACCAGGATAAGGGAATCGAAATGAGGAACACAGTGTTGCGAGCCAAAACCGACGAGAGAGCGCGAGCCGTGACCGGCCGTTCTCTGAGGAGCATTGTGAAGCACTGAAAGGCTCTGGATCGTTCGGAAACAAGTGGCCTTTCAAATTAATTCTAGAACGATTCTAGAACAAATCTGACATATTGTGGCTGTGTGCCAGGCTCTCACTCCCTAATGTTGCATTTATTTTTAATAAAACACTAAAACCTCGTTTCTTTATTTACATAGAACCTTATGTAAAAATATATATTAGCTCCGCGCGTCGACCACTCTGTAGCGGCGCCACGCGTCGTCAACAAGGAGTGTAATTTGACATTATTTGGGAGGTTGCGGAGGTCTGATGGCAAACTTTTTGTGTAAAACATTATATTCAGCACATCTGGAAGCCCACCTCAATATAATATTTTATTGTATTTTTTTAAAAAAAAGCTTATTAGCAATGTGGGTCGCACATTACTAGTAATCTTGTTAACCCCTCGTGCTAAGCTAAATGCTTGTGTTACGAGTGGGTTCACGTCGGTAGTGCAATGGGTAGGTTTCGAACCGCCAACCACATGATCGCAAGTCCGACGCCCTAGCCATTAGGCTACCGCCGCCATTAGGCTACCGCCGCTTCAAATAACTAACTGTTTTCCGAAATTGGAAAAAGGTTAGGAAGATGAGTCAATATGTTGTAGTATTTCTGCTGTCACCACTTCCTCCAAGGTATAGTATACACACATCTCAGTTATGTAAAACGGCTTAACAAGAACAAATAGTTATTTTTATAGATTTCAAATAATAAAATTTTATTTTATATCGAGTATAACATTATTTTATATAATGTTTTCGATTCATTTCTATGTTTGTTCTTATATAGTGTTGTGTAAGTGATACTTTTTTAAGATTTGATTTTTACCGTAAACTTATTTTTCAATGGCGGAAGGAACATCGATGCACAACCGCTTACTTTGAATTTAGTACATGATTCTAAAACTTCTTGCCTTAAACATTTTCGTCGGTAATTAAAAAAAAAACAGCTGTTGTATTTAACCAGAGGACGCAGCTTCGAATCCTGCCCACAGTCGAATTTTTCCTTCACTAAAATTACTCTTAAAATGTTCTGTTAAATATATTTACAAATTTAACAAAAAAAATATTTTATAAAGTTTGCCTCAGAAGTTTTCCCTAATGAGCCATGGTATGAGGGTCTAAGATAAAATACCTTTATATACATATAAAACTAGAGTTACCCGCGGCTTCGCTTGCATAGGATCTCAGACGAATCTTAAACCACGGGATAATAAATAGCCTATGTTAGTCGGAGATAATGTAGCTTTGTAATGGTAATTATTTGAATACTTCAAACGTCTACCAGTTGCCGTAAAATCCTTTTTGATGTATGGGATCCAATTCAATATTTTTTTTATGTTTTTGTGTTATAGCGGCAACAGAAATACACTATCTGTGAAAATTTCAACTCTCTTACTGTCACGATTCATGAGACACAGCCTGGTGACAGACGGATAAACAGACAGACAGACGGACAGCGGAGTCTTAAAAATAGGGTCCCGTTTTTACCCTTTGGATACGGAACCCTAAAAACTATTGTTCTAAGTATTTGGTATAAACCAGTTATTTTATACCAACTGCCTTATTAGTCTAGTGGTCCTAAGTGTAACTGCTGCGCTGGTACTCCTGGGTTCGATTACCGGGTCGAGCAGTGTTATGGGGATTTTTTATGAAATTATCAGTAGCAGCTCTGTTTGCGCCCTATTAATGGCAATAGGCTCGCCCCCTATTACATGGGACCTAAACATACCGGCGAACAGTGGGACTGTGTGTGTACATTAGTACATCTCTGCCTAACCCTTCAGGGAAAACAGGCGTGATGTATATACACCGATGTAACTTTTTCTCAGAACTCCTTTTAATACGATATTACTTCCAATTTCAGACGCTTGCCTAGGATACTGTACAGCGGAAATAAATACTACAGGTTCTGGGAAACTTGATGATAATAATATAAATATAACACAAGCATATAGTAGCAGGATTCCAAGATTATTCTTAAAAAATAATAGCACCTCAACTAATTATGTTGACTACAAAAATGAAACTATAATGTTCAGAACGACAGACAACGTAACAGACTACATAGACAATGAAATAGTAAGTTATATTACACCAAATACCATAGACAAAAGAGATAAACGTTTTACAGTTATAGGCAAAAATCATCGAGTAGATTGGGGTAAAGAAAAATACAAAAGTAGGTTTCATAAAAAGAGAATCATCACATATGATAAAATAAGTCTAAGAAAGAAAAGTTCATTACTTAGAAATAATGATGAAAAAGAAAAAAAATACGAGGCCATTAAATCACCAAAGGTCGTAAAGAAAAAACTGATGATTAATTATAAAAATAACACAGATTTATATGAAGATTCAGACGCAAGTGTAATACCGTTGATCCAAAAGAGGACGGACAACGATTTGGTCAAGAAAAGACTGGACGAATTCACTATGGTGAGACGAAAAACCCATTTCACATTACCATATACAACATATAGCAATGAAATTTCAAGCCACGATACTGATTATTATCAAGATGGCAACCTGATCATTCCAAGTGATACAAATACAAAATACCAACCGAAAACGAATGGTGCCCGAACGGATTTTGAATCTGATTATTCTTACAATGAAATAGAACCAAAACAAAACTATCTCTACCCAACATATGAGGAGGAATCAGAGATACTAAACGTGTTACGAAAGCAGACGAAGCTAATAAAGAAATTGGCGCAAACTATCATAGAAATGGATGGTAGAAGACGACGAGCAGATGACTTCAGCAAGATAATAGCTGAAGTAGCAGCTAAGCAAAAGGAGTATAAGAACTCGCCTAACTACACTGCATTTACATTTGAAACTACAACAACTACAACTACAACCAAACCAACTAAGTTAACAACTGTTATTACTCTGATTGATGAAACAAATGTTAGGAACGCATTGAAAAACGATCCACACATCAAACGGATTTTGAAGATGGCTAGTATGAAGCGGGATAAGTATTTAAGCAACTCGCGAAAGTATTTTAACTAGTGTCCGACCGAAATTTCGGTTTCGGTTTCGGTTTCGGCCAGTTTCGGCCAAAAAATCAAGTTTCGGCCCGAGTTTCGGTTTCGGCCAAAAACGGCCGAACCTTTCGGCCGCGCCGAAACTTACAACATCGTACCTTCGGGTCGCGCTCGGCTAACGTCGGGCGCGCTCGGCACGGCTGGCAATATGGCGTCGCTCGCCTGACTCCGCCGGCAACTACCTAAATCAGTGCGCTTTGCTCGTGTAGACGTGTCAATACCTGTTGTGTTTGTTCCGCGAATAATGGTAAGTAGTTTGATCAAGTATTTTAGTTTGTTTTTGTTGTGAATTCGTCATGTTATAGTTAATATTTAACGCTTATTTACACAATATTACATTTTAATAGTTTGCCACCTATTGACGAATATATTTAATTTTAAAGGTGTAAGTGCCAAGGTTAAGTAGGTACCTGCTTCATTAAAGTTTAAAATTCATCTTAGTTGCGTGTACTATTAATGTAATAACGATTGTAGGTACCTGCCTATGCAATAAGATGAAAGGTGAATAGTTATTAATTTAAGTAATGTAATGGTGTGAGTAGGTATTTTGACGATTTACGAGTAACGTACGCTTAGGGTTAGTGTTGGGCTTCTGGGTTTAGTTGTACACATAATTAATAGTAAACGCGATTAATCCGGTAAAATAAATTGTTTTAATTAATGAATAATTTTATTGTTTTAGGTAAAAAATGTCACAAAAGGAAAGACATCCGATTTGGCAATTTTTTGATATTTTGATTATCTAATTACATATATTTGAATTAGCCATTCGAAGCTAACTGATTGTGATATTTGTGAGTATAATTAAAATTTAAGTAACTGAAAATAAATAAACATAATATAAAAGCATCATATTTTAATAATAAATTTGTTTTATTTTATACCACCATTAAAAAATCGCTAACTTTGTGTTACAAATAATGTATTTTTTTTTTCACTTTATAGGGTAGTTAAATTTTCAAACAGAACCTCTGTAACTGTGCTGAAATTTCATTGTGATAAATCTTTGAAAGTAGAAACCTGTAATTATAGGTCGGCGAGATATTAATTTTAGAAAAAAACGGGCTTACTAACATTTTTTCGACTTTTTAAGGACTTTTTTTTTATAAAAGGTTCGGTTTCGGTTTCGGTTTCGGCCGAAACTACAATGAAACCGAACCTTCGGTTTCGGTTTCGGTTTCGGCAAAATAACATGTTTCGGTCGGTCACTATCAGTAACGTATGATTTGTGATTTCATTCGTCACGACTTCAGCGCTTGCGGTTTCAATACGTCTGTCTCTGTTGCACACTTTTTTTCTCACGCGTGTTTACAGTTACAAATGTCACTTAATATAAATAGGTATTTGTTTTGAATAACTAACCAAAACACCGGATGCTCCTGCGCCGTTTGTAGACACGATAAATGTTTTTTTTTTCAACTTCCTATTGTGACGTCGAGACACCCAACTTATAGAATGGACAAATCGTTCGCTTATTTATTTATTAGTTAAACTAGTATAGTGTACTATACAATACCTATAAAACTGTACAAATAGTTTGACTGTGGATAAGCTGATAATTTGTTGTGAATTTAATATATGTATTACATTAAAAATTTACAACAAATTATCAGCTTATTTCATTCTTTGGCTATTATCTTCTTTTGTATGGAGCGAGTCACGAAGTCTATCCCTCTTCGTTCAGCCTTGGGCGCTAAATTTAAATTGTTTTTGGTTTTTCTCAATTAAGTTATTTTAGTGAAGGAAAAATACGATCGCGGGCAGGATTCGATCCTGCGTCTTCTGGTTAAGTACACCAGACGCTATGACCGCTAAGCCACCGCGACTCGCACCCGCCATGTCGAAATTTGCCTTCACATTTTTAATTTACGTCTTTGAGGCGACGTAAGTGACATCTGTTGAAAATATGCTTCTCAACCGATACTACATGCTTTACAGCAAGTACGATGTCGTACGATGCCACCTTACCTTTTAACTATCTTTTTGTTTTTTTTTGGCATTTTCCATGCAAAGATTATTAATTAGCGGTCGTATTTTTCCTTCACTAAAATAACTTAATAATCTTTGCATGGAAAATGCCAAAAAAATACAAAAAGATAGTTTTCTCAATTAGCTCGAATTCTCTATGGATTCGGCAAAACATATTTTGGCGCCCAAAGCTGAACGTTTAGCCTTAAAGAGCGAAAAGTTGGAAAATCCTCATACAAAAACATTGACTACTTACTTCGATTACGATTTTGTTCGCGTTGATACTACTCGTAATAATATATAAATGACTGCAAAAAGCATTTTGCGTTCACCAGTACTCCGTTCGGCTTATCTCGGAAAAGTGACATTTGAAAGGTCATTAACACCGCTGCGCTCGCGCACCGTTACTAGCTTACCTTATTTACACCATTCAAGTCTTTTTTATTACTTCCTCACTATTTTGTTGTGAAATAATACGTAATTTGACCTTAGACGTGTGTGGAAAAAAACGGTATAAATGAGACGAAAACGGAGTAAACGAAAAACGGACTATTAAAAGTTTTTCTTCCCTGTAAAAACCTACATATTGCCAGGGGCAGGGTTTTAGGATCTATCTTATTTATCATATGGAAAAAAACAGGTAGATATTAGTATTTTTGTAGTACATAGTAGGTTCTCGCTGGCATGTCTACTTGCCAGCATGAATAGGTCGACACGACCGTGGAAGTACTACCCTTAGTACGAAGGCCACCACATCAAGTTACCACAAAATGACAAATTTTCTCAGTTGATTTTGAACTTCATCTTCAACAATTTAAGGTTTAAAATCATTTGGAGAAATTTGACAGTTTTGTATACCTTAACCTGCTGGCGACTGTACATTCTACGAAATATCGACGTGAAGTAGCAGAATGCATACTGTTGTGTTTCGTACGGTGAGTGTGGCGCGCCGGAAGACAAATTCCTCCCTCAGTCTCCTTCTTTTTCCTTTTCTCTGTCCCCTTCTTTATTCTTTTCTCCGTCCCCCTCCCTCTCCTTTTTTCTGTCCCCTTCCTTCTCCTTTTCTTTAAATAAGCTTGGCAACGCATCTGCAACTCCTTTAATATTGCAGATGTCCATCGGCGGCGACGACTACTTACCATCAGGTAGCTCGCTGCCCATAAAATAAAAGATAGCAACATGAAGCAGCAAATTCGATCAAATTCTTTAATTAATTGATTTGTTTTGACACTACTGTCGAGCATAACAACTCTACCTTCACCGTGTCGGAAAATAATTCAATGCCAAGTAACAATAGCGTAAAAATATAAGTTTTGCTCGGTTGCTTAGCAACGCGAAGAGGTCGGTCATTCACCTTTACTTCGTTTTCACTTGCACGAGTTTCAGTAAAAAATATTTACTATTACTATTAAAGAATTTGTTTCCTCAAAAGAATTAGAAATTCACTTCATCTTTCTAGCCTTTTTTTAACAATGTTGGGGCTGGGTTTCAATCTAACCAGATACATTCCATCACGCCTGTATTCCCCGAAGGGTTAAGCAGAGGTGTACTAATGTACACCCACATTTCGCCGGTATGTTTAGGTCCCATGTAGTAGGGCGAGCATATTGCGACTAACCGGGCACAAATCCAGACTCCGAGCTGCTATTGGGAATTTCATACAAAAACCCAATAACGCTTTGCTCGACCTGGAGATCGAACCTAGGACCTTTAGCGTAGCAGTCGCGCTAAGGACCACTAGACTAATGAGGCAGTCTAACGAGATGCAGCTGAATATCAGTATTTTACACGAAGCGACCTTATATAAACCTTACACGCTAATATAAGTATATATAAAATACAAAACTACTTATTGTCTGTGTTCTGTCCTGTGGCATTTGTCCGCGGAAACGACGAAACATCACATCCTGCGGCCAAAACCTCCTCTTCCATAACGAGGGGCAGAAAGCAGTTCGGTACTCGTAGGTACCAGGAACACTTAAAATTTGACGTTTCAGCGTGACTCTATGCTGCATCGGGGCATGTCATCAGACCTCCGAAAATTGGGTTTTTGGGAAATTTGGGTTACTGTCCCACTGCTGGGCAAAGGCCTCCCCCAATTCCTTCCAGGTACTCTTTTCTTGCGCCACCTCGAACCAGCTCTCGCAGTACGCATCCAAATCATCCCGCCACCTCCTTCTAGGCCGACTTCGACGTCGCCTTCCATCTTCAGGCACCCATTGAGTCCCTTGGAAAATTGGGTTATCTCGTTCAAATCTGGACAACTGGTAACACTTAATTATTATCATGAACTCATGATATATATATTATAAGGTTGAATCTTTGAATCTAAGGCTACCAATAAAAGATGGCACGATCAGAGTCCGAATGCCGACCTAGACATAGTTAGTGATGTGCGTACACGTCGATTTATACAATGATTGCGAAATCGTCTCCATTGCGTGACGATTCGTAACAATGGTCCCAGGACTTTCACATTAGAAGTTTGTCACTTGATTTCTGATACGAATGTATAAAATATGTGATGACTCATCTCTACTTTCTGTGGAAACGGTAATGTTATCGATACAGTATTGTGACTCGGCTATGGCCTTGAAATAATAACTCACAACCGCGCGGTACATTAACATACGACCTGCTTACACTATTTAAAATTTTCACCGAGTAAAATACCTAACTTTACTCGGTGAAAAAAGCAAGATACCAACCTAATAAAACAGAAACAAATTACGTACCGACTACTGTCTGTCAAAGTTTCCGTTTCGGATTTTTTAAACGACCTATTTAAAAAATATCATCTCTGGTTATTGCAGAATGTAAGCAACCAAAAACAGCACAATATATAAAATAGTTTTTTGCCATATTGAGTAAGTACTTGTACTTATTTCAATCAAATATTCACAAATCGCACGGTTACTGCTTACAAAACCATCACACGCTCGTTCTTCACTGCGGCGCATTCGCGACTGTTTGTGTACCAAAAGCACCAAGTGACAGTTTGCGTACCGACCGTTTGTATGGAGAAAGAATACTGTATATATAATATTACTGTGTTTTGGATATGCATACAACAAAGACGTCAAGCTCCCTTTCAAGATCAACTAATTGAGATAAGATTTTCCGCAGTTTTTAAGTTGGATCATAATTATATGCATTCTAAAAGTGAAAACAAAACAAAATTAAAATCTGTTCAGTAGCTTTCGCGCCAACCTCTAACAAACAAACAATTACGAAAATCATTTTTTTGGGTTCTCAAACGTTTTATACTCTACTAGCATTCCGCCCACGGCTTCGCCCGCGTGGTTTCTCGGCTTTTCTGTATATACATATACATAGAAACCTTCCTCTTGATTCACTCTATCTATTGCTGAAAACTGCATGTAAATCCGTTGAGTAGTTTAAAAGATTTAGAAGTAGTAGAAAAAAACAAAACATTTTGGGGGTTCCCCATACTTGGAACTGAAACTCAATTTTTTTTTTTCACCAAACCCTTACGTGTGGGGTATCTATGGATAGGTCTTCAAAAATGGTTTCCAATATCGTTTTTCTCTAAACTGAATAGTTTGCGCAAGAAACATTTCCAAAGTGGAAAAATGTGTGCCCCCCTGTAACTTCTAAAATAAGAGAACGATAAAACTAAAAAAAATATGTGATGTACATAACCATGTAAACTTCCACCGAAAATTGATTTGGACGAGATCTAGTAAATAGTTTTTTTTTAATACGTCATAAATCGTAATGGTACGGAAACCTCCGTCCGCGAGTCCGACTAGCACTTGGTCGCTTTTTTTTTAAGTATGTTCAATGTACCAAAACAAGATTTTCAATTTTATAATATTAAAGATTCTATACATTCGTATTAATATACCTAGTATTGTAGTAAATTGGCACATCGTGATATCAACTCACGTTTGTTACTCGGCAATTGAACCAGTGACCCCTGCGAGCGACGAGGGCCGCGTGAATTCTATGTACTTAGGTACTAGTTTCTTATATACACTACTACCACAGAATAAATAATATATATTTATACTGTGCTACTACTGTAAGACTAGCATGAGTCTACGTACTCGATATTCGCTAACGTCTACAAAATATACATGGTGTAAAATAATACGAGTGAAGTTGAATTTATTGAAAACGACAGGCATATTGTAAAGTATAATCCCTACTGATATTATAAATGCGAAAGTAACTCTGTCTGTCTGTCTGTTACGCTTTCACGCCTAAACCACTTAACCGATTTTGATGAAATTTGGTAGTGGGATAGACTAAAGCTTGAGAAAGGACATAGGCTACCTTTTATTGCAAAAAAATAGTTTTGAAAGGGTTGAAATAGGGAGTGAAAGTTTGTATGGGTGCTCGTCATTTTTCAAGATAAAACCATGAAACTTTATATTAAGGCACTTCATAAGAAATAAATAAATATTTGATATGGGGTTTTTGAAATTTCAAACTGTGTGGGGATGAAATAGGGGATGAAGGATTTTGACGATTTTGGTACAAAAATAGACTAGACCTTGGGAAAGGATATACATAAGCTGGGTTTATATTTAAGTAAATAATAAAGTTGGGCAAATGTGATCTACCCGAGCAAAAAAGTGGACGGAAAGATATGTAAAGATAATTTGTAATTTCCCGCCAGAATTGGAATAAACTAAACAGTCAAAATCGCGCTCTCCACGCGGGCGAAGCTGCGGGCGGAAAGCTAGTAATATATATATATATATATATACTGTGCTACTACTGTAAGACTAGCATGAGTCTACGTACTCGATATTCGCTAACGTCTACAAAATATACATGGTGTAAAATAATATGAGTGAAGTTGAATTTATTGAAAATGACAGGCATAGATAGATAGATAGGTTATTCTTTATTGTACACAAGAAACAAAATACAAAACAAACGTAGTAGGTACAATTGGCGGTCTTATCACTAAAATCAATTTCTTCCAGACAACCACTGGGTGGACAAGATTGGTTAAAAGACAATGGGCTGTTGCAGGTGTACATAGTAAATAGGTATTCAGTAAATATATACTTAATTATAGGTATGTTAAATATTATCAATGCGTTATAAAATGTAAATAAGATAAATATCATACTAATAATACTATAAAAATAAATATTATACTAATAATACTATACAATAAATATATATAATATAGATACTCTATAAATACAGAACTATTATAATATTAACAATTTAAGCAGCTAAGTAATGCTGTTTCACCATTAATTTAAATGGCATATTGTAAAGTATAATTAAAAATAAGTCGTAAACAAAAAAAAAATGTATCCCCGAATTTTATCTGTCTCCCCGAAGGGTTAGGCAGAGGTGTACATTTGTACACCCACATTTCGCCGGTATGTTTAGGTCCCATGTAATAGGAGGCGAGCCTATTGCCATTAACCGGGCACAAATCCAGACTCCGAGCTGCTACTGAGAATTTCATAGAAAAACCCAATAACACTGCTCGACCTGGGGATCGAACCCAGGATCTCTAGCGTAGCAGTCGCGCTTAGGACCACTAGACTAATGAGGCAGTCACTAGACTATTGAGGCAATCACAAAAAAATAATTGAAATTGGCCATAATGAAGTTTTAAGATATTTAAGCGTTTAAAGGTTTTGGTGGGGATAAAGAGGGATCGCTCTGTCCCTTAATAGCGAAATCTGTCAGTTCTTATGTCATTTAGTGATAATAGTAGACCATTCTGACATATTTTTTGTTGTGGTAGGGCCACGCTGTTCGCAGCATGAATGGGCCGGCTTGACCGGGGAAGTACCACACTCTCGCAGAAGACCGACGTCCGAGTAGTAGCGTTTCGTTACTGCGCTTCGTTCGGTGAGCGATTCCTCCCCCAATCCCCTACCTTCTCCTTTTCTGCTTCCCCTCCCTTTCCCTAAATAGGCTCGGCAACGCATCTGCAACTCCTTTGGTTTTGCAGATGTTCATGGGCGGCGATGACTACTTACCATCAGGTAGCTCGCCTGCTCGTTTGCCGAGTTATCCCATAAAAAAAATTAATAATAATAATAATTGGAACAGTAGAGTTGGGCCGGATTTCGGAGCATTGAATTTATAAAGACAATAGACAGATCTGGGGCATAATTATTTCAAATTCTATAAGACTGCCTCGTTGGTCTAGTGGTCCCAATCGCGACTGCTACGCTAGAGGTCTTGGGTTCAATCCCCAGGTCGAGCAAAGTGTTATTGAGTTTTTCTATGAAATTCTCAGTAGCAGCTCGGAATCTTGATTTGTGCCCGGTGAATGGCAATAGGCTCGCCCCCTATTACATGGGACCCAAACATACCGGCGAACTGTGGGTGTACATTAAGTGCACCTCTGCCTAACCCTTCGGGAAATACAGGCGTGATGGTATGTATTGTATATCTATAATGGTTATCTTTTTGTATTTTTAAGGCATTTTCGATGCAAAGATTATTAAGTTATTTTTAATAGTGAAGGAAAAATACGACCGCGGGCAGGATTGTAACCTGCGTCTTCTGGTTAAGTACACCAGACGCTATGACCGCTAAGCCACCGCGACTCCCGCCCGCCAAGTTGAAATATGCCTTCACATTTTTTAATTTACGTCTTTGAGGCGACGTCAGTGACATCTGTTGGAAATATGCTTCTCAACCGACATGACATGCTTTACAGCAAGTACGATGTCGTACGATGCCACCTTACCTTTTTAACGGCGACGCAACAACGACAGACAGAGTTGTGTGGAGTGTGGCAGAGCTCTGGTAGCACTCGAACGGATGAACTGATTTAGATTTTTTTTTGTTTAAAAGGTGAATCAGTCGGTCAGTGTTAGCTTAGCTAGGTTTGATGAAAATCAGTCGAGATATAATTGTCGGGGGTATTTTTAATTTAGTAGTTATATTTTGTAAATTTTTGAGCCGACATAACTTTTAATGAAAGAATAATACGATATCAGGCAGGATTCGAACGTGCGTCCCTCTTGTTGAGTACACTGCACAGTACACATAATTGATATCGATTTTCAGCTAGTAACTAGCTGACGCCATTCACGTCTTTAGGTGACGTCATCCGGTACTTAACCGGAGGGACGCAGGTTCGAATGTGGCAGAGAAATTCGATATCACAAGTAGTGGTCTCGGTAGCCTTAGGATGCAAGTTGGATTGCCTGAGATCATAATTTTCTTCCACAAAAATTTATACTGTTTGTAGATATTTAGAATTCATTTTTTTTTTTTAAAAAAAACCTTACTTGTATATGCGTCACACATTACTAGTATTCTTGTTGACTCCTCGTGCTAAGCTAAATGCTTGTGTTACGAGTGGGTTCACGTCGGTAGTGCAATGGGTGAGTTTAGAACCGGCAACCACATGATCGCAAGTCCGACGCCCTAGCCATTAGGCAACCGCAGCGTCAGACAAAACTATGTTTTATTAATAATAAAACATGGTACATTTTTGAGTGTTTATCTTCCAATTGCATGACTTCTACAATTAAAAGTATTTGCAAAGTAATTGCAAGACAGTTTTCCTTATTAAAGCAAGGACAATGACAATGAAAGGTCGCTAGCACATCAAGTTACAACAAAATGACAAATTTTCTCAGTTGATTTTGGACTTAATCGTTAACATTTTAAGGTTTGAAATAATTTGGAGAAATTTAACAGTTTTGTGTAAACTGATGTGCTCGCGACTGTACATTACATTTAAATAAGGTTAAAGTGCGTGACGGTTATCGCCGTTAAGTTCCGGACTAAAAAGGTCAAATATACCATCACACCAGTACTCTCCGAAGAGTTAAGGAAATGTCCTCGTCATCTGACCTCATCTAGTTTAAAAAAATCTTAAACATTGACTTGCAAAAGTGTCTAGAACTATATATATTTAACATACCATCACGCCTGTATTCCCCGAAGGGTTAGGCAGAGGTGTACTTAATGTACACCCACAGCTCGCCGGTATGGTTAGGTCCCATGTAATAGGGGGCGAGCCTATTGCCTTTCACCGGGCACAAATCCAGACTCCGAGCTGCTACTGAGAATTTCATAGAAAAACACAATAACACTTTGCTCGACCTGGGGATCGAACCCAAGACCTCCAGCGTAGCAGTCGCGATTGGGACCACTAGACTAACGAGGCAGTCATAGAGTCGTAGAACTATATATATACTTACTTATATACTTTTTTTTCTTAAAAAAGCTTTAGCAATGTGGGTCGCACATTATTAGTATTCTTTTTAACCCCTCGTGCTAAGCTAAATGCTTGTGTTACGAGTGGGTTCACGTCTATAGTGCAATGGGTGGGTTTCGAACCGGCAACCACATGATCGCCAGTCCGACGACCTAGCCACTAGGCTACCGCCGCTTTTTGCGATATTGAAGCGCCGCGGGCCCAAGACCTCCCTCAGATCCAAACTCCGAGCTGCTACTGAGAGTATCATAAAAAAACCCAATAACACTTTGCTTGACTTATGAATCGAACCCAAGACCTCTAGCGTAGCAGTCGCGCTTAGGACCACTAGATTATTGAGGCAGTGTGAAGATTTGAGATGAATACTCGTATTAGGAACTATTTCTTATTTATATTACAAAGCTACCTTGTGGTAAAACCTAATTAAAGATTACACAGTGGAGTTTTCCAAGAAACACATTCACGAATATTAATTAAGTAAGTATTACCAATTTTCCTTCCTCATAAGGAAAATCTTACGTAGACGTGTTTAAATCAAAGGTGTTTCGTAAGTAACTTGTAATTAATCATTTAATTACTGTATTGGGAATTAAGACATGCTTAAAAAGCAGTGATAGCCTAAAGATACGAGTATTGGAATGCTGTCTCAAGTTCGTATCAAAGGCATGTGTTATCTGATTATAAAAATCACCCCTAAATATTTAAGGACATACCTTAGATGTATTTCAAATCATGTTCATTACATACGGACACGATTAAGAGAATCACTATGAGGTAATCGCAACAAGAAAAATACATGTTACGTGAACAAAATCACAGTAAATACCTACTTTATATAACCAGGAAAGTTCGCATTAGACTCAGAGTAGGCAGCACTTTACTTTTTTACCACGCAATGCGTTCTAGGAAATCGTTGTTTATGGCTGGCTGTATGCGATACTTACCTTTGCCTGATTAAACAAAATGCTTAGTGACATCGTGGGCGAGTTCCTGGGAGCTAATGGCTTTTATGAAAAAGAAAAAAACTACACATACAGACTGCTTAGTTAGTCTAGTGGTCCCAATCGCGACTGCTACGCTAGAGGTCTTGGGTTCGATCCCCAGGTCGAGCAAAGTGTTAATGGGTTTTTCTATGAAATTCTCAGTAGCAGCTCGGAGTCTGGATTTGTGCCCGGTGAATGGCAATAGGCTCGCCCCCTTTTACATGGGACCTAAACATACCGGCGAACTGTGGGTGTACATTAAGTACACCTCTGCCTAACCCTTCGGGGAATACAGGCGTGATGGTATGTTGTTATGTTAAAAAAACTACAGTTTTTTTGGTTGCGGTGTTTAAATTCTGTGGTTCATCCGATCTTTTAAACATGGCAAAAAGGCCCAGTGGTCGAAATTCTCTATGTTTAGACATTTATGTGTGTGTAATTTTTTTTTTTATTAATTTAATGTAGGTATATCTAATGCAGAAAGCTAAAATTTTTCCCGTTTTTGCAACATTTTTCATTTATGCTCCGCTCCTATTGGTCTTAGCGTGATGATATATAGCCTATAGCCTTCTTCAATAAATGGGCTATCTAACACTGAAAGAATTTTTGCACGTTCAAGCAAACAAACAAACTCTTCAGCTTTATAATATTGGTATAGATGAGCCAAATTGCATACTGCTCCGCCTGCGTGATTTTCGTAATAATGGTTATTATAGTTTTTGCTTCACGTATTAACAAATGGCAATGTATTTGTATGGTAATTGGTGTGGTATCTTACCATGGAAAAGGTAATTTATTTATCTAGAAGCCCCGGTATCTTTAGTAAGGCGACATGAAAAATAAAAGAAGAGGCGTTTAGAACCTTCTTCCCTTCCACTTTGCTCGGCCTGGGGATCGAAACCTGGACCTCTAGCGTAGCAGTCGCGCTTAGGACCACTATACTAATGAGGCAGGCTGTCTTAGGTTAAGTCTTAGTTTTAAAGGCGTCATTTTTTAGAACTAGGTAATCTTACAATAACTCAAAATAATACACACGCAGGTCTCTAAATTGCTTATTTTTGCATAAAAAGTAATTTGGGGACTGAGAATAAATAATCAATATAATATCCTTTTTAGAATTTTTGTGTTCGGTTTGTCTGTGTTTAAACAGGCATCAAATTATTACTTCTGAATTAATTTAGAGGAACTGGAAATAAATTCATAGTCGGTGTCTTTGGGCCACGTTTAGGCTATAATCTTGCATAATATTATAACATAAATAATACCATTTGTATTTTCAAATACATCTGATTAAATAATACCATAAGTGAAAGTGTTTTTTTTTCAACACCGGCTGAATGAGCGTCTGACCTTTGCCTCACGCCGTAGTTAAAAATATCACATCTAATAATGACGTGAATTTTTAATGTAATCGATTGAATAAGTAATGAAGCCGATATTGTTGTTTTATGGTTGTTAAGAAACTTGTTTTGTTGATTTTATCATCAGAATGTGTCAAAATTGTATTGTTACGTACGTACGTATTGTTACGTACGAATATTACAGTTATTGCATAGATATATGACCGCTTTGGTGAATTATAACAATTATGATTCCATGTAGAAAATTGCTTCGGAATGATTGCCGGTTCTAAATATGAATTGATTTTAGATTATCTGCCTCTTCAGTCTAGTAGTTGTATCTGCAACGCTGAAGGTCTTGGCTTCGATTACCAGATCAGAAACATACACCAGATTTAAAGTTAGACCTCCAGCTTAACAACTGTTACACTTCATCCAATTTCGAGCAGTAGTTTTTGCGTGATGCGTGCTCATTGACGGACAGACAAAAAAAAATTGTTCTGACTTATGTGGCTCTAATAAAGACCTCCCATATTAGTTTTTTTCGATATCTATAATGCACAGACATCGGCCTGTAACAATTTTATTATATATATACATGTTGTGTGATTTATCTATGGGTGTGCCTCTCCGGATGACGACCTCCAACAACCAAACTCGGGCGCAGCCTTCGAATTACAAAAAAAACAACTATTGTCCGAATATACATATATTATGAGATTCTCTATTGGTTGAATACCAAATAATCTTCTTTTGTATATTAAAGTTTAACTTCCTTATGTCTTTGTCAGCAAAACTGGAAAAGTAATCGATCGATTGACTTGAAATTTGATTTCCATATTTGTAAAACACTAAAAGCTGATCCTAATCATCTTAAATAGATAAACTGATTCTGAGTTGGAGCTTGACGAGAGGTTAAGTTGTATGTAGATGAAAGAAGAGATCACTAAGAGACACTCAACTTGTAGTTGTGTTTGTTTGAAATAACTAAGCTTGTCTGAAGTTGTCCGCAAGTGGTTTAGCAGTGGTCAATTTTAATAGAAAGAGTCGGAGTAAAGACAATAATTGGGGTCAATTTTTCACATTTTTTATTATTAAGTTATTTTAGTGAAGGAAAAATACGACCGTGGGCCGGATTCAAACCTGCGTCTTCTGGTTTAGTACACCAGACGCTATGACCGCTAAGCCACAGCGAGTCCCACTCGACAAGTCGAAATTTGCCTTCGCATTTTTAATTTACGCCTTTGAGGCGACGTCAGTGACATCTGTTGAAAATGTGCTTATGAACCGACATGAAATGCTTCACAGCTAGTACGATGTGATTTTTTATTATTATCTTTACTAATTTCGATATTTATCTATAAACACTTAAGAGGGTACCTACTCTATTGAACCTTTCTCCATACAAACGAATTCTGCTGTTTTCTTCGTAGATTATGGCTCTACAGCAATGATATTCTTCCAAAAAATCTAGACCTTATTCATACGGGCCCCTATTAATTCATTTTTTCCAAAAAAAAAAATCACAAGAAAATATGACAATTCAAAAACTCGAAAAAAAGCCCGTTTTTACCGTCTTGTTCAGGCGACTATCAGAGAATTTTGAAAAGTTTTAAACAACAAATAAAATATTTAGAAGCATAGACATGCTTTTCCTCTAAATTTTGATATAAAAATTGTTTAGATCAATCCACTTTTGACGAAGAAAACAGCAGAATACGAAACGTCTTTTGGTCAAGGTTTTTGTAGGTAAAATCATCCTAAGCTGCAGTTGTCCTATTCGCACTGTACAGGAAGAGAATGGAGGTGCAGCGCGACGGCAATAGTTTCTTCAAATACTTATTTTTTAAATTCCTTAGGACTAGAGTCCCCTCTTAAGTAAGCGATTTTACCAGCGCGGTAGTTCGGAACGGCAAACTTCAGATGAGCAGATTTATTTCGATCAAAATGTATTAAGATGTAGCAGACATAGGTCTCACTTCGAATCAAATAAAGAGTTAAGATGGAACTTTGCGAACAAAGCTCCATCTTCATCTAGCTATCAAGCTATTGAAAGCTCGACTGACGAGATAAGGCGTAGTTTCGGTATTGTTATATAGCGTAAAATTGTGTTTGCTCGGCGTAGCTTTAACCGGCCCCACTTCTTTGTTCACAAAGTTCCATTTTATATGTAGCATGTCCACAAGTTTTATGTCATCGCAAAAATAAAATATTACTTATCATTTATAAATACCTACTAGATTTTTTTTTTCAATATCAATCGCCGCATTCATTAATATTAAAAAGATTACACAATTATTGTAAAGAATGTTGAATAAATTATGTTTATTTATTTAAATTTGATATTGAATGGTTTGTCACGAATTTCTGGGAATGTAAGAGTGATTTCTGTTAAATATTGTTGTGTAAGCAATGGTTAGTTCAAGATCTTTGCTCCCATTGCTCGATATGGACAAGAACGTCGCCAGCCGGTGGATAAGAAGGAAGGAGGTGGCATGTCCATACACAAATGGACGGTGTAATAGTATGAATTTAACGTATGAAGCTTCACACTTATAGTGTTCGTTGAGGATGGCAGACTTCCATTTTCCTTTAATTCCGTAAAACACAAATTTTATTTTATTATAACCATATTTATTTTAGATTATAATTATAACACATTCTGGAGTCATCGACTCAGCGACATCAACTGTAATCCTACTTCCTATCCTACTAATATTATAAATGTGAAAGTTTGTGAGGATGGATGGATGGATGTTACTCTTTCACGCAAAAACTGCTGAACGGATTTTGATGAAACTTTACAGTATTATTGTTTATACATAAGAATAACATATAGGCTTTATTTATAACGATATTTTGGGAAATTCCCACTGGAACAGGAAAAATCTATTCCACGCGGACGAAGTCGCGGTCAAAAGCTAGTAATTTATAATTCACTAATGAGTACTAAAACACTCCCTAATAAACCTTTATCTTAGCAAATATTAGTGTAAATTTTCAATTTTGGCAGAATCTTCAATTTATATTGTTGTCTATTACAATAACAATTTTTACGTAAAGATTTTTAAGGCTGCAGTTTCGCGTGCCTTCCATCACTACATGGTATAAAACAAAGTCGCTTTCTCTGTCCCTATGTCCCTTTGTATGCTTAAATCTTTGAAACTACGCAACGGATTTTGATGCGGTTTTTTTTAATAGATAGAGTGATTCAAGAGGAAGGTTTATATGTATAATATATATATTATTATTTCTATACTATAATATATATATATATATATATATATATATTATAGTATAGAAAAGCCGAGAAACCACGCGGGCGAAGCCGTGGGCGGGAAGCTAGTTATATATAAAAAAAAAACAACCTTTCAAAATTTGTATTGGTTAAAATACTTTCGCGAGTTGCTTAAATACTTATCCCGCTTCATACTAGCCATCTTCAAAATCCGTTTGATGTGTGGATCGTTTTTCAATGCGTTCCTAACATTTGTTTCATCAATCAGAGTAATAACAGTTGTTAACTTAGTTGGTTTGGTTGTAGTTGTAGTTGTTGTAGTTTCAAATGTAAATGCAGTGTAGTTAGGCGAGTTCTTATACTCCTTTTGCTTAGCTGCTACTTCAGCTATTATCTTGCTGAAGTCATCTGCTCGTCGTCTTCTACCATCCATTTCTATGATAGTTTGCGCCAATTTCTTTATTAGCTTCGTCTGCTTTCGTAACACGTTTAATATCTCTGATTCCTCCTCATATGTTGGGTAGAGATAGTTTTGTTTTGGTTCTATTTCATTGTAAGAATAATCAGATTCAAAATCCGTTCGGGCACCATTAGTTTTGGGTTGGTATTTTGTATTTGTATCACTTGGAATGATCAGGTTGCCATCTTGATAATAATCAGTATCGTGGCTTGAAATTTCATTGCTATATGTTGTATATGGTAATGTGAAATGGGTTTTTCGTCTCACCATAGTGAATTCGTCTAGTCTTTTCTTGATCAAATCGTTGTCCATCCTCATTTGGATCAACGGTATTACACTTGCGTCTGAATCTTCATATAAATGTGTGTTGTTTTTATAATTAATCATCAGTTTTTTCTTTACGACCTTTGGTGATTTAATGGCCTCGTATTTTTTTTCTTTTTCATCATTATTTCTAAGTAATGAACTTTTCTTTCTTAGACTTATTTTATCATATGTGATGATTCTCTTTTTATGAAACCTACTTTTGTATTTTTCTTTACCCCAATCTACTCGATGTTTTTTGCCTATAACTGTAAAACGTTTATCTCTTTTGTCTATGGTATTTGGTGTAATATAACTTACTATTTCATTGTCTATGTAGTCTGTTACGTTGTCTGTCGTTCTGAACATTATAGTTTCATTTTTGTAGTCAACATAATTAGTTGAAGTACTATTATTTATTAAGAATAATCCTGGACTCTTGCTGCTATATGCTTGTGTTATATTTATATTATTATCATCAAGTTTCCCAGAACCTGTAGTATTTATTTCCGCTGTACAGTATCCGAAGCAATTGTCTGAAATTGGAAGTAATTTCGTATTAAAAGGAGTTCTGAGAAAAGTTATATCGGTGTATATACCATCACACCTGTTTTCCCTGAAGGGTTAGGCAGAGATGTACTAATGTACACCCACAGTCCCATTGTTCGCCGGTATGTTTAGGTCCCATGTAATAGGGTGCGAGCCTATTGCCATTAATAGGGCACAAACAGAGCTGCTCCTGATAATTTCATAAAAAATCCCCATAACACTGCTTGACCCGGTAATCGAACCCAGGAGTACCAGCGCAGCAGTCACACTTAGGACCACGAGACTAATAAGGCAGTCGGTATAAAATATCTGGTTTATAAAAAAATACTTAGAACAATAGTTTTTAGGACTCCGTATCCAAAGGGTAAAAACGGGACCCTATTGCTAAGACTCCGCTATCAGTCTGTCTGTCCGTCTGTACCATGCTGTGTCTCATGAACCGTGATAGTTAGACAGCTGAAATTTTCACAGATAGTCTATTTATGTTGCCGCTATAACACAAATACTAAAAACATTAAAAAAATATTGAATTGGATCCCATACAACAAACGTGATTTTTTGGCAACAGGTAGACGCTTGAAGTATTCAAAGAATTACCATTACAAAGCTACATTATCTCCGACTAACATAGGCTATTTATTATCCCGTGGTTTAAGATCCGTCTGAGATCCTATGCAAGCGAAGTCGCGGGTAACTCTAGTTTTATATGTATAAAAAGTATTTTCTTAGACTGTCATACCATGGCTCATTAGGGAAATCTCCTGAGGCGAACATGGTTTCACTTTATAAAATATTTTTTTGTTAAATTTGTAAATATATTTAACAGAACATTTTAAAAGTAATTTTACTCAAGGAAAAATTCGACTGTGGGCAGGATTCGAAGCTGCGTCTTCTGGTTAAGTACAACAGATGCTATTTTTGTTTTTTAAAAAAAACCTTACTAGCAATGTGGGTCACACATTGCTAGTATTCTTGTTAACCCCTCGTGCCAAGCTAAATGCTTGTGTTACAAGTGGGTTCACGTCGGTAGTGCAATGGGTGGGGATCGAACCGGCAACCACATGATCGCAAGTCCGACGCCCTAGCCATTAGGCTACCGCCGCTATGACCATTAAACCACTGACGTTATCTCAAATTAGTTAATTAAAAAATGTGAAGGGAAATTTTATTTATTTATTAATTCTTTATGAACCGTTGCTACAAAGGCGGTCTTAGTGCCATAAGGCATTAGGAAATTTCGATCTGGCGGGTGGGATTCACTTAAAGAGGCCTTTGTCCAGCAGTGGACGAATACGGGCTGATGATGATGATGATGGGTGGGACTTGCGGTGGCAAAGTGGTCATGATTCTGGACCAGGCGTTAATATTTTTCGTCGGTTATTAAAAAAATAATCAGTTTTTTCCTATAAAAGTGCACACGGTCAAAATGGCACAGCTGACTTTTTTTTTAATTACCGACGAAAATGTTCAAAGCAAAAAGGTTTAGAATCATGTACTAAATTCATAGTAAGCGGTTGTGCATCGATGTTCCTTCCGCCATTTAAAAATATGTTGACGATAAAAATCAAATCTTAAAAAAGTATCACTTACACAACACTATATAAAAACAAACATAGAAATGAATCGAAAACATTATATAAAATAATGGTATACTCGATATAAAATAAAATTTTATTATTTGAAATCTATAAAAATAACTATTTGTTCTTGTTAAGCCGTTTTACATAACCGAGATGTGTGTATACTATACCTTGGAGGAAGTGGTGACAGCAGAATTACTACTACATATTGACTCATCCTCCTAACCTTTTTCCAATTTATTTGAAGCGGCGGTAGCCTAATGGCTAGGGCGTCGGACTTGCGATCATGTGGTTGCCGGTTCGAAACCTACCCATTGCACTACCGACGTGAACCCAGTCGTAACACAAGCATTTAGCTTAGCACGAGGGGTTAACAAGATGACTAGTAATGTGCGGCCCACATTGCTAGTAAGCTTTTTTTAAAAAAATATACAATAAAATATTATATTGAGGTGGGTTTTCAGATGTGCTGAATATAATATTTTACTCAAAGAGTTTGCCATCAGACCTCCGCAACCTCCCAAATAATGTCAAATTACACTCCTTGTTGACGACGCGTGGCACCGCTACAGAGTGGTCGACGCGCGGAGCTAATATATATTTTTAAATAAGGTTCTATGTAAATAGAGAAACGAGGATTTAGTGTTTTATAAAAAATAAATGCAACATTAGGGAGTGAGAGCCTGGCACACAGCCACAATATGTCAGATTTGTTCTAGAATCGTTCTAGAATTGATTTGAAAGGCCACTTGTTTCCGAACGATCCAGTGCTTCACAACGCTCCTCAGAGAACGGCCGGTCACGGCTCGCGCTCTCCCGTCGGTTTTGGCTCGCAACCCTGTGTTCCTCATTTCGATTCCCTTATCCTGACACTCCTATCTGCTACTTTATAAAGTTAATTAATAACTTATAACCACTAACTATTGCATGCCATACAATGGTCAAATATGTGAAACCTACTCGTTATTGATTAACACCAATGTACCATATTTCAAGCAAATAAATAAATAATTATTATCTATACTATATAATATTATAAAGCTTTGTTTGTTTACTTGAACGCGCTAATCTCAGGAACTACGGGTCCGATTTGAAAAATTCTTTCAGTTTTAGATAGCCCATTTAGCGAGAAAGGCTATAGGCTATATATCATCACGCTACGACCAATAGAAGCGGAGAATAAATGAAAAATGACGCAAAAACGGGAGAAATTTAAATGCAGAAAAGCCGAGAAACCACGTGGGCGAAGCCGTGGCCGGAAAGCTATTATATTATAAAATTATTATTATTATCTCTGTACCTACTTACCATATTTGAAGCAATAAATTGATTATGATTATGATTAAAGCTAAAGCATCTGTCTGGGCCCGAAATACATTTTTTTCTTAGTTTTTCGCAAGTTATTCGTCTGTAACACATTCTAGATACATGGAAGTAGAAATTGCGACATCAACAATAACTTATTCACGATTGAGTATTAAGTTAACTTTTGCTTAAAAATCGTTATCGTTGAAGATTTTGGTGTAAAGTAGTGGATTCGCCGAAAAATTACAATTTACACCTAAATCTCCTACGATACTCAATCGTGAATAAGTTATTTTTGATGTCGCTATTGCTACTACCATACTTAAAATGTCCGTGTTTTTTTATCAGCCCGGTTGATCCCACTGCTGGGCAAAGGCCCTTCACTTCCATTCCTCACGGTTTAAAGATTTTACGGCCCAATCTCTTAAATAGGAGTCCAGGGGGCCTGGTCAATGTCACATCGTTATTATCAATAACGAAGTTAGATATCAGAAATGTATGGAATTGGCATAATCTTTCGAAATGTCACGTGATGAAATTATGTCAAATCCATACATTTCGGACATCTAACTTCGTCATCGATAATGAAGATGTGACATTGTCTAGGGGCCCAGTTCGTCCTGCCATCTCCGCCTGGCCCTTCCGCGTTGTCTAACACCTTGTGGGCTCCACTCTGTAGCACGTCTAGCCCACAAGTCGTTCGACATACGGCACACATGCCCGGCCCAGTTCCACTTCAGAGTATCGGCTTTCTGGCCAACGTCAGCGATTTGTGTTTTGGAGCGCAGTATGCTATTTCGAATGCGGTCTGATAGCCTGACTCCCAAAATACTGCGCTCCATGGCTCCCTGGCAAACCCCGAGCGCAGACTTTTGATGTTCTGTCAGAGACCAAGTTTGAGCACCGTACGTGAGAAAGTCACACTTTTTTTTTTTAAAGAAGTATATTACTAGTATATTTTTAATAATGCTTAATAATAACTAAGCTAAATGCTTGTATTACGAGTGGGTTCACGTCGGTAGTGCAATGGGTGGGTTCGAACCGGCAACATAATCGCAAGTCCGACGTCCGAAGTCCCTAGCCATTAGGCTAAAGAATAAGCCTTAATAGATCTATTTACAGAAATATAATATCATTTATGAACTTGAACAGCCACTAGAGGGCGCTAACAAGCTGATATCATCTTTAAGATCGTTAAGCTTGACATTTGAACTTGTCAGCAATAAAACTTATAAATTAATGTTAATTATACTGTGTATTAGAGAAAATTAATTCTAACCTTTGAATTAAGATTTGAATAGTGTCGTTGATTGGTTAAAATTATTCAAAATAAGAGATATATACCATCACGCCTGTATTCTCCGAAAGGTTAGGCAGAGGTGACATGAATAAATGAAGTCACAAATGTAAGGTTAATTAAATTAAACCTTAGTCGTGTTGCAACTGAGGCCATATTTCCTTGTTTCGGAAAACCTTCTCTATACTATATAACATAACACCATACAATCACGCTTGTATTCCCCGAAGAGGATTCATTCATGCTGGCACGAAGACATGTCAACGAGACTACTACTCAAATTTACATGTGTACTATAATATCTTATGTAAATTGTTTCCTATAAGATAAAAATAGCATTTACGGTTCGCAATCGATACCTTGACATGAATTGTACAAGTGTAAGGTTAAATAAAAATAAACCTTGGTGGCGTTGCAACTGAAGCAATATTTCCGGGTTTCGGAAAACCTTAATGTAACATACAATCATACCATCACGCCTGTATTCCCTGAATGGTTAGGCAGAGGTGTACTTAATGTACACCCACAGTTCGCCGGTGTGTTTAGATCCCATGTAATAGGGGGCGAGCCTATTGCCATTAACCGGGCACATATCAAAACTCCGAGCTGCTACTGAGAATTTCATAGAAAAACCTAATAACACTGCTTGAACTGGGGATCCAATCTAAGACCTGTAGCGTAGCAGTCGCACTTAGGACCACTTGACTGATGAGGCATTTCTTAATATATTTGATAGCAAAAGTATTTTAAAGAGAGACTGCATCATTAGCCTAGTGTATCTAAGCGCGAAAAGAAAATTAATTCATTTCATATTTTTTTCTAAAGCTGACTTCAAATATTTTTTCACATACTATTACGCCTGTTTTTCCGAACGGTAAGGCAGAGACCGAGGCAGAGATGCAGTGATAGCCATGTGATATGACCATTGGACTGCCAAGTCAAAGGTCTCGAGTTCGAATCCAGGGCACGCACCTCTGTCTTTTCGAAGTCATGTGCGTATTAATAATTAATTATCACGCGCTTAAACGGTGAAGGAAAACATCGTGAGGAAACCTGCATGCCTGAGAGATTTTCTTGACGGCATGTGAAGTCTGCCAACCCGCAGTAGGCTAGCGTGGTAGACTATAGCCTAATCCCTCTCGTTCTGAGAGGAGACCCGTGCCCAGCAGTGGGACGATGTAATGGGTTGATGATGAAGGCAGAGACCTAGAAGATAGAGGTATACTAATGTATACACCCATACTTCGCCGGTATGTCTAGGTCCCATGTAATAGGGGGCGAGTCGAGCAAGCGAGCTACGGCAAGGCGCCACCGCTACGTGGTGGAAGTGCCTAAATCTTGCACTAAACGTTTTGCCTCTACATTTATAGTGCGTACTGCTCTGTGTGGAACTCGTTGCCGGAATCTTTGTTCCCCGAGACCTACATTTAGGTGTCTTCAAGACGGGAGTGAATAGGTATCTTCTAGGCAAGCGCGCACCATCGTAGACCACTTCGTCAAGTTGTGGTCAAGCTCAAGCCAATCTGTAATAAAAAAAAACCCGGCCAAGTGTGAGTCGGACTCGCGCAACGAGGGTTCTGTACAAACCTATAGGTATATGACTATTTTTATTATATGATGTAACTAAAAATATACGGTTTTCGCAATTTATCCTTTATCTGTGCTATAAGACGTTGCTTCTTACCAAATTTCAAGATTCTGAGTTCACGGGAAATAACTTGTAATTATTAGTTCCCTTGCGAGTGTCGAAAATTTGCGGAAATTTGCGGCATAAACGGTTGTATCTTTTGATTGCGTTGGCTTAGAAGTTTGATTTTTTCACAACTCCAGGGGGCAGTAGACCTGAGTATTTGATATCAATGCCAGCTTAATACCTCTACGCGTTCCTGAGAAAAAGGGTCTTGACAGACAGACAGACGGACGGACGGACAACAAAGTGATCCTATAAGAGTTCCGCTTTTTCCGTTCGAGGTACGGAACCCTAAATAAAATTACTTTTCAACCGACTTCATCGCTGTCTTATTGGAGAAGTGCGTTAAGTTGGCTAACAAGTACTTCTAAACGAGTAACGATGTTTCAGAGTAAACGACAATATCATCGATGTAAACGATTTTTAGATTTTTGTTGATATTTTCAAAACTGCCAAACCGATTTCGATAAAATTTGAACGGGACCACCTCTGAAGTATGACCTACCAAACAAAAAAACAATAATTAAAATCGGTCCACAATTGGCGGAGATATCGCGTAACAAACATACAAAAAAAAAAAAAAAAACATACAGACGAATTGAGAACCTCCTCCTTTTTGAAGTCGGTTGAAAAGAGTCCATTGCACTATTGTTTTTCTTTGCAGTTGTTTAATTGACACAGATTAATTTTTTTTTTCTTTGTTACCAGGTGGTTCGAGGAGTCCACATAGAGCCAGCACATATGGTCAAGAAAAGAAGTATCGACCAACCATTAAGAATAAGCATATTTTACGATCATTCCGTTTATAGGTAAGCGTTATTTTTAGCGATTTCCTTTAAGAAAAATTACTCCAATTGTGCAGTGATAGCCTAGTTATATGACCATTGGACTGCCAAGTCAAAGGTCTCAAGTTCGAATCCAAGGCACGCACCTCTGACTTTTCGAAGTCATGTGCGTATTAATAATTAATTATCACGCGCTTAAACGGTGAAGGAAAACATCGTGAGGAAACCTGCATGCCTGAGAGATTTTCTTGACGGCGTGTGAAGTCTGCCAACCCGCAGTAGGCTAGCGTGGCGGACTATAGCCTAATCCCTCTCGTATTGAGAGGAGACCCATGCCCAGCAGTGGGACAATGTAATGGGTTGATTATGATGATGATGATGATGACTCCAATTTTAAGTTTCATAACATAGACAGAGTGTTCTTAATGTACACCCACAGTTCGCCGGTATGTTTAGGTCCCATGTAATAGGGGGCGAGCCTATTGCCATTCACCGGGCACAAATCCAGACTCCGAGTGGCTGCTGAGAATTCCATAGAAAAAACCCAATTTATACACTTTGCTCGACCTGGGGATCGAACCCAAGACCTCTATCGTAGCAGTCGTGATTGGGACCACTAAACTAACGAGGCAGTCTCTAAAGTTTCATCGATTAATACTTAGGTTGAGTAGTTGTTGCCCAGCGGTGGATTCAAGATTTCTGTTTGGAGTAAGGCAAAACCGTCAGCCTTGGGCGCGAAATTCAATTGTTTCTTGGTTTTTCGCTAATTTATTCGGCTATAACACATTGCTTAAAACTATTGCTTAAAAATCGTTATCGCCGAAGATTTTGGTGTAAAATTGTGGATTCGACGAAAAATGATATTTTACGCCTAAATCTCTTACGATAGCGTTTCTTAAGATGGTACTCTAGTGAGCCTTTCTCCATACAAACGCATTCTGCTATTTTCTCCGTAGATAATGACTCTACAGCAATGATATTTTTCCAAAAAATATAGATCTAATTCATACAGGCCCCTATTATTTCATATTTTCCAAAAAAAAAAATTACAAGAAAATATGACAATTCAAAAACTCGAAAAAAAGCCCGTTTTAACCGTCATGTTCAGGCGACTATCAGACAAATTTGAAAAGTTTTTAACAAAAAATAAAATAATAGAAGCATAGACATGCTTTTCTTCTAAATTTTGACATATAAATTGTTTAGATCAATCCACTTTTGAAGAAGAAAACAGCAGAATACGAAACATCTTTTGGTCAAGGTTTTTGTTGGTAAAATCATCCTAAGCTGCAGTTGTCCTTTTCGCACTTTATGGGGAGAGACTGGAGGTGCAGCGCGACGGCAAGAGTTTCTTCAAATACCTATTTTTCAAATTCCTCAGGACTAGAGTCCCCTCTTAAGCAAACTTATTGCAGCTTTGAGTTGAGCTGTCCTAACTGACTGCACGCATACATCAGTCATCGTGTAGCTCAACCATTATTTAGGGAGCTCAAAAAATAATATAATCGACATACCAGTAAATAATATTATACCTTTTATTTTGAAACAGTGTCAATGGAGTTTCTTGCCGGATTCTTCTCCATAGGAGCAATTCTTTGGAATCTAGAGTCATAACGTTTCATAAATACTTGTAAAAGCTTGACAAACAACAAAAAACATTTGAACATGTGTCATATTATATAGTGTCTGTCATATTATATTATATTTTTCAGATCTCAAGTATGGTATTCAATACAAACTAATTCATACGAATGCCTTTGTATTGACTACCGTATCTTAGGATTATTCAATCCAAAACTCCAGACATTGCCTTGAAAATCAAATCACATGTTATACATATTTTATCCACATTTTTTCTTAGTCTAGACTAACTGATTTGTATTCTATTCAGTAGGATTTCATTAATGTTTATTTAACGTTCGTTTTGTCGAGAATACAAACTTTAATGATGCTCTGTTGCTTTATGTAAATGCCTTAGGTAAGGCGTGATTTTTGAGCGTGAGGTAGAACTTGGGTAGATTCAAAGGTCAGGAAGTGTATACCTAAGTATATCCCATTTGCCATTTGTATATATTTTTATAGACATACGTTTTTTTATGGTATAACTCAGCAACGAGCAGTCGAGCTACCTGGTGGTAAGCTCAGATCAAATAAAAAGTTAAGATGGCCGGCTAGAACTTATTATTATTCTTATTTACGGGATAATATAATAATATTATCCCGTAAAATGAAAAGAAACTTATAGTCCACGCGGGCGACGCCGCGAGCGGACGCAATTGCCTTACTAGTTCGGATACAGACGAAGATGTTATTATCATTATTAAATACGAAATATCTGATAATTGAAATAATTTAAGTTTATTTCCTTTCACAGGTTAGAACCAGAGAAATTCGACATGATCAATGTAAGTTTTTATAATAAAATTATCGACATTTATAAAAATATAAACACGATTTAGATACTCATGTAGATTTGGGTTATAAATAATTATGTTCAGAAAAACAGGACAGATGTGCTATGGGCAATAATAGTGGAGATAGAAAGGGACTGAGAAGGAGGGGAGAGAGAGGGTAATAGGAGAGATGGAGAAAGGGGGAGCGGGAGAGGTCTAGAAGAAGAGGGCAAAAAAGGAGCGATAAATAAGGAGAGGGGACAGGAGAGAGGGAACAAGCGAGAGAGGTAGAGAAATAGATCTTTTTAGGTACTTACCTACAATTTTTTTTTTATTTGGTATATACCCCCCTTCTGTGAAGGCGCAGGGCTTTTCTCGTCTATTGGATACAATAGGCTTATAATAGTCTTATTTTTTTACGAAGTACATATTGTTTTTCTTTTTCAGAACACGATATTGCCTGAGGCGGTCAAGTTTTGGGAGCAAGCTTTAAAAGTTAGAAAAACGGGTGGACCTATCAAATTAAATAGGTAAGTCCTTTGTGGTATGTACTTATTTCCTGTGGCAATTTACGAGTGCGCGAAATCTGATTTCAGTTGATCAGTATTGATATCGATACCATAATGTTTTTTGATTTTTTTAACAATTCAAGTACCTATTTAATTACTGATACAATATCGTCTTATACGAACGGCTAAACATTAAGCTATATAAATCCAATATAGCCTGGCCTCGCAATGTATGGAGAACCTTTATAATGCAAGATCAGCCTATACTGGACTTCTACAGAGGTGTAGTCGTGAGTGCAGTAGGGTCCTTTCGGGCTTTGCTGTATTAATTACTAATTTAACTTTTAATTTTTTTAGAGTCAAGAGTGAACAGAAGATTTTCTTTTTACGAAAAAAAAAGCCATTATAATATAATATTTTATTAAAATTATACTTAACTAATATACATCATATCATTGTATAAATAATATAAAAATAACTCTGATTGTAGGAACTAATGAATAGACAGCCTGTTATTTAAAATTAAACAAAAACTTTGGTAAGTAAAATTTTCTAATTTTTCGACATGATAATTTTGCGGCTAAGATAGAATTTTGTAATAGGTACGCATTAGAACTTTCATTTTTTACTCACATATCGATTATTTAATGAATTTATGGCATAAGTATTTATCACCATCATCAACCCATTATATTTTCCCACAGCTGGGCACGGGTCTTCTCTCAGAATTAATAAGTATTTCTTTATATTTACATACAAGTACGGGCTCTTTATAACAAAAAAACTATTATGCTTTGCCCAAAGTGGTCCTTTACTTAGATTTGTGACTAAATATTGGTCGCTATCGAAAAAGGTTGTAGTACATACAACATTTTTTCGCATATCCTGCCATGTTACAGTCAACAATAAAAGTCGCTAAACACAGCCAAATTTTGCAAACACCGTATCACCAAAACATTGTATATAAAATATAGATTCCAAAAGATATTTTAGAAGGTTTAATTATAGACTTATTATGCATAATACGTCTTTTTACGAATAAGTTTAGTTTTTTTTCTTTCTAATAATATGATGATATGCTGATGTTTGGGTAACAAAAATATTAACAATTTTCAAAAACAATATGGCGGGCAATCAAAAACAAATTTAAATATGTAGCACAAATAATTTACAGAACATCACGAACAAAATCGTTAGTTACACATAGCTAATAACTTGCTCTGTACGTCAATACGTCAGCTTGACAAATTGGGATCAAAGTATTTGTATGAAAAATCTTCCCAATTTCCGCTTTATCCTTTTAAATCTGTTAGCGCGTACCGCAAGAGCGGTAGCGAGCAGGAATGGGACACCGCTCTCTTCGCGCCCCGCGCTCTCCGTTGCTACCGCGAGCGGTCAAATCGACTTACTGATAAGGTATTATGATTCGTTTTTCTTAAGAGGATAGTATCCGCTCCGCGCTCCTTTCAAAAGTACTTTGGTCCTTTAAGCAATAAATTTCTTTGAAATTTTGCAGTTACAATCTTATCATTAAAATACGTGTTCCTTGAACGTAAAACTTCATTTCAATACAGGGTTAATAAGTAACACGAGCTGAAAGATTGGTAATTTTCGATGAAAACGATCCAACTTTATGCTAGTATTTCCAGATAATGTATCAATACAGGACCATTTTGAGTCATGGGGAACCCAGATAATATAATGAATATCCTTTTACAAAAATAATAATGTAAATAATAACTACATTAAAAGAGTACCTAATCTCCAAATTTCGGAACAAAAAATACGCGCAAAAATGTTGCAAATGTATTGTTGTTTCACCTCTCGGACGCGAACGCGTAGTGAGGGATAGAGACTGCGACAACAGTGCAACAATGTTGCGTCTTCGAGGGACACTCCTCTTATGTCTAGGTCACATAGCTAAAGTTATTTGCGATCCAAGAAGAGGCCTGACGTAGCCGATAAGCCTGTTGCAGTTCGGGCAGTAATGATTTGTGTGCTTGAAGAAGTCTGTCAAATATACTACAACTACAAGCGGCATGCTGTAATAGAGAGAGAAAATATTATTTACAAGTTTCAGAGACTAGCAATCTGATGCTGAGTTCATCTTACAAGCTTTACAAATCACAATAAGCTAAACTCGCATTGTTTACACTTTCCATATAGTGAGAGATCAGCTTACACTGGAAATGTATAGCTTGATGTGTAGCCATGAGTATCACCGTATTATTGGGTAACGAGGGGTAATATATTACCCCTGTGTTGTACCATTTTGAAGGGTAATAAAACCCACTGGCTATATTACCCTTCAAAGTTGCACACAATAATCTTAGCACGTTATTGTTTGCGGCTATTTAGCAATGCGAAGACGAACGTTGGGGTTGGGCGCGAAATTGTTTTTTTCTTGGGTTTTCGCAATTTTTTCGGCTATAACACATTCTACCTATTACTTAAATTTAATTCAATTCAATTCTTTATTGCATTCCCTGGTAGGTACATGGCAGTAGAAATTGCGACATTAACAATAACTTATTCACAATTGAGTATTAAAACTTTTACTTAGAAATCGTTATCGTCGAAGATTTTGGTGTAAAATTGTGGATACGGCGAAAACTTACAACTTACACCGAAATATCCTACGATGGCAATTTTTAAGCAAAAGTTTTAATACTCAATTGTGAATAAGTTATTGTTGATATCGCAATTTCTACTTCCATGTACGCACGGTTACAAGTCAACCTATACAAAACCAGTTTACGCTGGCCTCTTGTTGTTTCGCAAACTTACACAATGCAAGATCAGCTTAAACTGGTTTTGTATATGTTGACTTGTAGCCGTGTGTACGTAGAATGTGTTATAGCCGAAAAATTTGCGAAAAACCAAGAAAAAAATTGAATATTGCGCTCAGCCCTAACGCTTTACCCTTGAGTTATGTCCGACATTACTTACCATAATACGAACACGCATAAAGCAATGATGTGGGTCATGTAGCCAACCTCCTTAACGACCAGGGTATGCACCCGCACGCCACAGTAATGGCAAACTAGGTTCTTTCTGTGTTTATATTGAGCACTGACCATATTAACCGGCTGAGAGTTATCTGGAAAAGACAATATTGGTATTTTTATGAGTTGTTTTTTATTTTTTTTAAAAAAAGCTTACTAGCAATGTGGGTCACACATTACTAGTATTCTTGTTAACCCCTCGTGCTAAGCTAAATGCTTGTGTTACGAGTGGGTTCACGTCGGTAGTGCAATGGGTGGGGTTCGAACCGGCAACCATATGATCGCAAGTCCGACGCCCTATCCATTAGGCTACCGCCGCTTCGATCAATTCAAGTTTTTTGCGTTGCTTCTTCTTTCCAGCTAAAACACTAAGAGGCGGTGAAGGGGGCGGTAAAAATGACTTTCAAAATGTAGTTTCTAGAATAGATGTCTTGATGAAACTTTTTTAAATGAAACCATTATCACCAAGCCTGCATGCATCGAAGATTTGGGTAGAAGTGTTCTTATGTGGACCCACAGTTGGCCGATAACAAACAGATACTATTACTTTTGTTATTTGCAAAATAATTATAATCACAGTATAAATAAAGTGTTATAATCTTAATTTGAATAATGTCATCGGTTAATAAGCTAGTTGATTAATATTTTTTATAGTCCCATAAAAATGTTGAACAACAATCGGTTCAAAAACAAAACAAGCAATTTATGCTAGACAGAGAGCACAATATAGCACGTTGTGACTTAACACCGTGAGTTCGACATACAAATTCTATGCTGAAACTCTTTTTGTGGGCAAGGGACAAAGCATTCCCACTCAACCCCCCCCCCCCCCAACATTAAGAGGATAGTATCCGCTTCGCGCTCCATACAAACGTAGTTTGGCCCTTGCTTGGATTTTAAACAATGAAAGTCATTGAAATTTTGCAGTAACAATCTTATCAGTAAAATACGTGTTCCTGTAGTATACAATTTCATTTCAATATACGGTTAAAAAGTTACACGAGCTCAAAGATTGGCAATTTTCGTTGAAAAACGGCCCAACTTTATGCTAGTATTTCTCGACAATGTATCAATACAGAAACATTCTGATTCGAAAGAAACCCAGATAATATAGTGAATATATTTTTACAAGTTTTTTTTTACGTATTAACAATATTATGGGAGTAATCTCCAAAATTCGGAACATAAGAAATACGCGTGAAAATGTTACAAATGTATTGTTGTTTCTCCTCTCGGGCACGCGTTCGCATCGCGAGGGATAGAGACAGCGACAACTGTGCAACATTGTTGCGTTCGCGAGGGACACTCATCTTAAGAGCTTATATGATGGCGTTAATAGGCTGCGCTTACCATCAGTCGGCCCGTGTGTTTGTTTATTGTCATGACTTTTTTATCAGCCACTGCAGGGCAGAGGCCTCCCCACTCTTTTTCCACGATCTCATCTCCTACAACAAATAACATTGAATTTGGAAAATCTTACATGTGACCTGTGTCCTTGGAGGTGGTGCTGACATCGGCGGTGGCTGTTGAATTACTGTAGTCGGCCGAGTCGCCTCATTCATTGTAGGGCTTTGGACAGTAGGGAGCTCCGTATAAGCAGGAGGGGGGTTCGGGAACTCTGATATAGGAATGGGAGACAAGGGGAATCCGTCGGCTCCCTGGCCACCGTACACAAGGCTCTCTTTCGACATGAAGCTAGGGATACAGGGCTGCTGTCGAGAGCTTGAAGCTGGAGATTGAGTGGCTGTGAAAAGAAGATATACATATTAGAGATCGCACTATTTGTTAGAAATAATCCTCAATTATTTCCAGGACTATCCGATACAGTAGTTAGGAACCGCCGAGATAACAATAGGTTGAGAATACAAGCGTCGAAGAGAGAGATTATGAGAAAGAGTATTTTTGCATAGGTCCTAAAATATTTAATAAAATTATTCTTTTTTTTTTATTTCCAATGGAGATTACTCATTTGTACACCTTTATAGGTAAAATATGTTGGACCATAACTACTTTTGAACATCAAAAAATACTATGCATCATTGTATTGAAGAGCTTATGAGAATTGTGCAGTGATAGTGTCAAGTTCATATCCAAAGGCACCTCTGAATTTTCGAATCAGTGAATGAGGTCCACTGCTGAACGAAGGCCTCCCCTATAGACTTCCACAACGATCAGTTATATGCCGCCTGCGTTCAACGACTCCTAGCGACCTATGCTAGGTCCTCTGCCCATCTTGTTAGATGTCCAACGACTGCCAGCGACCTATACCATGTCGTCTGTCCATCTCGTTAGATGTACAATGACTCCCAGCGACCTACACCAGGTCGTCTGTCCATCTCGTTGGAGATTCTCCCACAGCGTATTCCGGTGCGTGGTCTCCACTCGAGAACCTTTTTGCCCCCAGCGGCCATCAGTTCTACTTTTTAATAATTAATTATCACGCGCTCAAACGGTCAAAGAAAACATTGTGAGGCGTGTGAAGTCTGCCAACCCGCAGTAGGCTAGCGTGGTGGACTGTAGCCTAATTCCTCTCGTTCTGAAACGAGAACCGTACCCAGTGGCATAGCATGGATAGGGTAGATTAGTGTAACAAGGCCCTTTCGCGTATAAGATGACTAAAAAAGTTGTGATAAATTTGCTTACTTGAGCAGCCAGGTGATGTCAAGTTCAAGGTATTCGGCCTGATTGTGTTGCTATTCCCTCCAGAGTATGCAGCCTCCGAGTAAGTGGACTCCGATCCTGAGGTGAGGGAACCTGCATCGTCCTTCGGCCTATCGATCCTTCTGTTCTCGAAGGGATCGTACATGATCGTATCCTGGGTTGTCAAATAGTTAAAAAGTTTAGTATCTAGTAATAGTCTTGCTGGCATGTCTAAATGATATGAACTCGGCAAATCAGTTGGCTCGCCTGCTCGTTCACCGAGTTCATACCATCACGCCTGTATTCCCCGAAGGGCAGGGCAGAGGCGTACTATATGTACACCGACGCTTCGCCGGTATATTACCCCAGCACCCACGCTTCGCCATTATATTAAGGTCTCATGTAATAGGAGGCGAGTCTATTACCATTAACCGGGCACAAATCCAGACTCCGAGCTGCTACTGAGAATTTCATAGAAAAACCCAATAACACTTTGCTCGACCTGGATATCGATCCAGGAGATTAATGAGGCAGTCTTAACATAGCCACAAATATTAAAAATAAGGGATTAAAAAAGAAACCTGAACAAATTGTGGCTCATTGCTTCCAGGAGACTCGATGCTCTGGGATACCTCACTTCCAGCTTCTGGGAGGTCAATGTATACCACTGGATCTATGTCACACTTTGGAGGCACTTGGTCGCTTGAAGACTTAGATTCTTGGCTCTGGAAATGATTATAATACGCACGGCTACACATCAAGCTTTACAATACCAGTTTACGCTGGCCTCTTTTTGTATCGGAAGCCTATACAATGCGAGATCAAAGCAAATCAAGCAAAAAATACAGTGTGACTGGTGAGCAACTAACAATACTTAAGGAGAGTACTCGGTATTCGATTCTCGTTCTTATTATTTTTTCTAGCCCATTTCGTCCCACTGCTGGGCAAAGGCCTCCTTTCCTTCTTTCCAAGCCGACCTATCCCAAGTTTTAGTGACCCTATTTTTCTCAAAAGATCGACTCTTTTGAGAAAAATATTTGAAAAGAAAAATATGTTCATCGTGCCACCTCCGCCTGGGCCGACCTCGCTGTCGCTTCGTTCCGTGTGGGATCCAATTTGTGGTAGATTTTGCCCACAGTTGGTCTGGTATTCAACAAACGTGTCCCGACTCCCGCCCAGTCCCATTTCAGCTGTCTGGCTTTGCGCGTGACATCAGCAATTTGAGTATTGAGTTCCTAATTCGTTCTAATTATATTATTATCGTATTTTTTTTTTTTTTTTTTTTTTTTAAATAAAAGCTTACTAGCAATGTGGGTCACACATTACTAGTAATCTTGTTAACCCCTCGTGCTAAGCTAAATGCTTGTGTTACGAGTGGGTTTACGTCGGTAGTGCAATGGGTGGGTTTCGAACTGGCGACCACATGATCGCAAGTCCGACACCCTAGCCATTAGGCTACCGCCGCTTCATCAATATCAATTATGTAATAAATAGTTACTTAATTTTTGAACAAATTTCCCTATAAATAAATGATGTGTTGATACTTTCCCGACGCACGACGCTGTTGGTAATTACATGTTTTTTTTATGGGGCCAAAATCACCACTTGAATTTATTATCTTTTCTTTAGCATAACATAAAATACCTACCATCACGCCTGTATTCCTCGAAGGGTTAGGCAGAGATGTACTAATGTACACCCAAATACCTATCGCCGGTATGTTTAGGTCCCATGTAATAGGGGGTGAGCCTATTGTCATCAACCGGGCCCAAATCCAGACTCCGAGCTGCTACTGAGAATTTCATAGAAAAACCCAATAACACTGCTCGAGCTGGGGATCGAACCCAGGACCTCTAGCGTAGCAGTCGCGCTTAGGACCACTAGACTAATTAGGCAGTCATGAACAAATTTTACCTATAAATAAATGAAGTGTGGATACATTCCCGACGCGCGACGCTGTTGGTAATGACATGTTTTTTTTATGAGGCCAAAATCACCACTTGACATTAATACTTTTTCCTTAAATACTGTGTTAAAAAGTCTAACTAGTTAACATGTATTATACAGCTCTAGTAGCCTTAATACACACCTGTGAATTGCTCCCGGCTCCACTGGTCCTTGGAGGCGCACGACTGGGCCCAGGTTGCAGGGGCCGCCTGGGCAGATTGGCCCAGCGTGAGGCCGTAGCAGCATCGATAGTGGGTATATCATTCACCGCTGGATTCACATACGGATAGCCTTGGTATCCTTGATAGCCCTGGTAGCGACCCTGGCTCGAAGATTGCATGTCCTGAAATATTGAAAAAGAAAATAATTGAAATAGACAAAAATAACGTCCAACGTCAACAATAACAAAACTAACGTCACCTCAAAGACGTAAATAAAAAATGTGAAGGCAAATTTCGACTAGGCGGGACGCGGTGGCTCAGCGGTCATAGCGTCTGGTGTACTTAACCAGAAGAAGCAGGTTCGCGGTCGTATTTTTCCTTCACTAAAATAACTGAATAGACAGAAATGCTGGGTAATACATGGTGGAAGGGACATCGACGCACAACCGCTCACCATGAATTCAGTACATGATTCTGTTTTTCTATGAAATTCTCAGTAGCAGCTCGGAGTCTGCGTTTGTGGCCGGTTGATGGCAATAGACTCGCCCCCTATTACATGGGACCTAAACATACCGGTGAAGTGAGGGTGTACATTAGCACACCTCTTCTTAACCCTTCAGGCGTGATGTTATGTTACGTTGACAAAAGACTATTAATTCGTAATTGACTTCGAAAAGTCTTTGATTTGGCTTCGAGGTTGGTACAGACCTTGGATTCAAACTTGAGACCAATAACTTGATAATCCAACAATCAAATCACTAGACTATCACTATACTGCACTTATAAACACTTATTTACCTAACAAACGATAAATTACATTTCCTAAAATTATAAGAATTGGTTAGCGGAGATATTAAAAAATATACAACCATCAACGCCAATTCAATGATTAATACTGAATTACTGATTATGTTATCAACGTTGTCTGTTTGCGTGGGTGATTGAGTGTTTATCGTCCGTTCGTACTAAATAATACTGTAGGTACCTAATAACCCCGGATTGATGACGTGTATGAGAGACTGCCTCGTTGGTCTAGTGGTCCCAATCGCGACTACTACGCTAGAGGTCCTGGGTTCGATCCCCAGGTCGAGCAAAGTGTTATTGGGTTTTTCTATGAAATTCCCAGTAGCAGCTCGGAGTCTGGATTTGTGCCCGGTTAATGGCAATAGGGTCGCCCCCTATTACATGGGACATAAACATACCGGCGAAATGTAGGTGTATTTACATTAGTACACCTATGCCTAACCCTTCGGGGAATACAGGCGTGATGGTATGTTATGTTATGTATGATGACGTGTATTGTATTCAGAATTTCAGATAAGTAGTTCTAAGCTTAGATGTAGTAAGTAGTATTGTCTACTGACATGTCTACATGCCAGCATGAATGGGTCGGCACGACCGGGGAAGTTCTACCTTCCTACAGAATATCGACGACAAGTTGCAGTAAGTTGTGGTGAGTGTGGAGCACCGGAGGACCAACTCCTCCCTCAATCCCCTTCCATCTTTTTTCTCCTTCTGCTCCTTTTGCTTAACTATTTAAGCAATTTTTTTTTTTTTTTTAATTTGCCTGTATTGTCCCACTCCTGAGCAAAGGCCTCCCCCATTTCTTCCACTTTTCCCGGTGCCGTGCCACCTCCTTCCAATTCGTTCCATTCGTTCCTTTAAGCAATTATTCGTATTAAAACTTTTGCTTAACAATCGCTATCGTACGAGATTTAGGTTTAGGTGTAAATTGTCATTTTGGCAGAATCTTCTATTTTACACTAAAATCTTCGACGATAACGATTTTTAAGCAAAAGTTTTAATACTCAATTGTGAATAAGTTATTGTTGATGTCGCAATTTCTACTGTCATGTACCTAGAATGTGTTATAGACGAAGAATTTGTGAAAAACCAAAAAATTTGCATTTCTCGTCCAAGGCCGAACGTAATCAGAAGAACTCTATATTCCATTTACATTCTCAATAGTACAGTGCCAAATTTTCAAGTGTTTCTTCCAACAACTATGCTATCCAAGATTTCCACGTTTATTTTTGGCGTCTGCCTCGTTAGTATAGTGGTCCTAAATGGGACTGCTACGCTAGAGGTCTTGGTTTCGATTCCCAGGTCGAGAGAGAGAAAAACGCAATAACCCTTATTGCTTTTTCTACGAAATTCTCAGTAGCAGCTCGGAGTTTGGACATGGGCCCGCAGTGGCGGCGTAAGACCGAAATTTGATATGGGCGAGATTCATTTTGCGGGGAACTCTGCCTCTGCCCTCTCTCTCATAAATTTTCGGGGCGCGAGGCCCCCTGGGTCGCGAGGCCCACCCTGGGTCGCGAGGCCGTAGGCAGTGGCCCACGTCGCCAACGCCTTACGCCGCCAATGTGGGCCCGATGAATGGCAATAGGCTCGCCCCCTTTTACATAGGACTTAAACATACCGGCGAAATGTGGGTGTACCTTAAGTACACCGCTGCCTAATCCTTCGGGGTATACAGGCGTGATGGTATATTATGTAATGTTATTTTTGGCGAACAAAATATTATAACTGTACCTACACCAATTGCCTGGTAAGTATGCTATTTGTTAAGTTACGTTATGTAGGTGAAAATTTACATTTTTCGCCAAATCCATTATTTTACACAAAATGTGAGTGTGTTTAAACAAAAATAAAGCCTTGAGAAAGGTTATAGGCATATTAAACATCACGCTAAACCCCTTAGGAGCGGGGCAAAGCGGTTGAAACTAGACAAGCACAGCGCAGCCGTTACTATAACGAAATATAGATGGCGCTGATTTCAGTAACATAATAAAGAATACTCAAATTAATATAAATTACTTATATACAAAATAACTAATATAATACTGTTTTAAAACTATATTTTTATATAATAAACATACTAAATAAGAAAAAATCATAGCAACACGAATTCTCAACTAAACATCAATGCATTGTTTCGTCGATTTTGACAGAGTGATGGAACAAAAGCGATATCTTTTCATACATAAATCTTTACATTGTTGAATATGTTTCTGTAAAAATTTCGTATAATTATACATACCTCCTGTTTCTATAAGTCAAACAATCCAATAATAAACACAACTCACTATAAAAACAACTCGGTTTTCCTGTATTTCAGGTAACACTTCGGCGAATTTAGTTTTTGCTTTCTGTCTAGCAGTGATAGGCGAAATATGCTGATACTAAACTGCTTATCTAACAGATAAGATAAATACGAATAATGTACATTGCACGAACGTTTGTTCGGATAAATAACAATCGTACATACATAATTATAGATAGGTACGTCATGCGCTTTTCACTGCGTAACGTAAATATGAAAATAAGTTCGTGCGCATAGAAAAATAGCTATTAACAAAGTTCGTGCGAGGTTAGGAATAATTTACATACCATCACGCCTGTATTCCCCGAAGGGTTAGGCAGAGGTACTTAATGTACACCCACAGTTCGCTGGTATTTTTACCAGCCAAGTTTACCAAGGGGCGAGCTTATTGCCATTAAAGCGCTCGGTGGAAAGTGTCAGACAATTATGCCGCACATCGGACATCATTGCTTTACAAGAGACTTGGTTGCTGCCACACGATATTCAGTTCCTGAGTAATATTGATAACGAGTACGGCTGCACCGGGACGTCGGCGGTTGATACTACGGCCGGTATGCTCAGAGGGCGACCGTACGGCGGAGTTGCGCTGTTGTGGAAGAAAAGTGTTTTTAACAACGTCTCGGTTGTGCAATGTGATAACCCGCGAGTGTGTGCGATAAAAGTAAGCATGGATCTGAGATCGTTCTTGGTTTTCAGTATATACATGCCCACGGATAATAGTGCGAACTTGTCGGAATTCACTGATTGTCTCGGTATTGTGAGTGCTATTATAGCTAATAATAATATAGAATCTGTTTACTTACTCGGTGATTTCAATGCGCATCCTAATGAGCAATTTTATAATGAGCTGGTTTGTTTTTGTTCGGAATGGGACTGGTTGTGTGCTGACGTTCAAATGTTAGGTTTAAACTCTGATTCATATACATTTATAAGTGAAGCAAACGCTTCGAGACGCTGGCTCGACCATTGTGTTGTGACTAATTCCGCTATGGAGACCATTGTAAATACATATGTTAAGTATGACGCTCTGTGGTCCGACCATTTTCCCCTAGTAATTCAATGTAAATTAGATGATATTAAACCTAAATTGTATAAAGCAATTAAATTCCCGATTTATAATAAAATACGATGGGGGGAAAGAACGCCTCAGCAAATTGACATTTATTTAAAATTGTGTAATAATCATTTAAAACTTATTGACTTTCCGATTGATTTAAATACATGTAGTGACTTTGTTTGTAATAATTTGGACCACAGAAATATTATCGACAGGATGTATCGTGACATTATACATGCATTGTGCCAAGCAGCCTCTGACAGTTATAATGTTAATACTTTCAGAATTAAAAAACCGGTTGTGGGGTGGAATAGGTACGTGAGTGATGCTCACAGGGAGGCTAGGCAAAAGTTTGAGTTGTGGGTGTGGTATGGCAAGCCGCGGGAGGGTCCTGTTTGGAGTAGCATGCAGATGAGTCGCAGGATTTTTAAATCTCGGTTGCGATGGTGTCAAAATAATAGTGACCAAATTAAAATGAATATCTTGGCATCACATCACTCCAAGCACGATTTTCGCAGTTTTTGGAAGTCGACCAATAAACTTAACAGTAAGCCGGGCTTACCTGTGAGTGTAAACGGTACCAATGACCCGACTGACATAGCCGAGTTGTTTAGGGAACATTTTACTGTAACCTCACCTTTGGGGCCATCACAGTCTGCGTGCAGTGCTGAGTCTAGTGGCCGGGAGGCTAGTACCCAATTTACGGCGAAAGAGATTAGAAAAGTAATACAATCAATGTCACGGGGAAAGTCTCCTGGGGACGACGACCTCAGCATCGAGCACCTTAAATATGCAGGTACTCATCTGCCTAGGGTGCTTGCGATGTTTTACTCATTGTGTGTGGGGCACTCGTATTTACCTGAACCGATGATGAGGACTGTGGTGGTGCCGGTCGTGAAGAACAAAACCGGTGATATTAGTGATAGGAATAATTACAGGCCTATCTCCCTGGCCACTATCATCTCGAAAGTGCTTGACAGTTTGCTTAACGCGCAGCTTGATAAATACGTGCATGTACACGACAACCAGTTCGGCTTTAAGTCAGGTCTCTCCACAGAAGCAGCTGTATTGTGTTTAAAGCAAACTGTCAAGTACTACACCGATAGGAGTACGCCTATTTTTGCTTGTTTCCTCGACTTATCGAAGGCGTTTGACCTGGTTTCTTATGACATTTTGTGGAAGAAGCTTCATCAAACGTCAATGCCAGAGGAACTGATACGCATTCTTAAATATTGGTACCAGAATCAGGTCAATGTTGTTCGGTGGTCGGAGGCCTATTCGACCCCATTCAGGTTGGAGTGCGGAGTGAGGCAGGGGGGGCTGTCCTCGCCGAAGCTTTTCAACCTCTATGTTAACGCGCTGATTGAGGGGCTCAGCAGCACACATGTCGGCTGCCATATTGGTGGAGTTTGCATTAATAATATAAGCTATGCTGATGACATGGTGCTGCTGAGTGCCTCTGTGAGTGGTCTGTCGAAGCTGCTTGGTATGTGCGAAAAGTACGCTTACGAGCATGGTCTGTTGTACAATGTGAAAAAGAGTGAATGCATGGTCTTTCAAGCCCGGGGAAGATGTCTAGATAATATACCATCTATTAAACTTTATGGGTGCGCTCTAAATAGAGTCAGCAAGTTTAAATATCTTGGGCATATTGTAACCTCGGACTTGAAGGACGATGCAGACATAGAGAGGGAGCGTAGGGCGTTGTCTGTCCGTGCTAATATGATAGCCCGCAGATTTGCTCGTTGTTCGAGGGGCGTCAAAATCACCTTATTCAGGGCATTTTGTACGTCCTTCTACACCAGCAGTTTGTGGGTGAGTTATACGCAAAGACAGTACAGCGCGCTACGCATCCAATATAACAATGCGTTTAGGATGCTTTTGGGGCTGCCTCGCTTCTGCAGCGCTTCGGGGATGTTCGCGGAGGCTAGAGTGGATTGCTTTAATGCAACCATGCGTAAGCGGTGCACATCCCTGCTGCGCAGAGTGCGGGGCAGCCGTAGCAGTGTCTTGAACGCATTCGCGGAACGGTTCGACTGTCAGTACTTGAATCATTGTAGCATGGTCCATGTACTGACTTCCGTCAGAATATTATTTTAGTTTAGGTACTTATAAATTATTGATTTGATGTTATTTATTGTGTATTTTTATTTCTAAATTAATTGAATTCTATTTATAATCTTTAATTTATTAATTTATTAATTTGATGATATTTATTGTGAATTATTTTATTATAAATTTAATTTGAATGTATAGTTATTGTATAGTATTACACTGTTATTGATTAACCTTATTGTGAATATGATCCTTAGTTGGTCGAAATAAATGATAAATAAATAAATAAATTAACCGGGCACAAATCCAGACTCCGAGCTGCTACTAAGAATTTTATAGAAAAACCCAATATTAATTTGCTCGACCTGGAAGTCGAGACCAAGACGTCTAGCGTAGCAGTCGCGCTAAGGACCACTGACTAATGATTTAACGAGGCGGTTATGTTCTTTTTCTTTTACTCCATAGATGACACTGACTGCCTCATTAGTCTAGTGGTCCTAAGCGCGACTGCTACGCTAGAGGACCTGGGTTCGATCCCCAGGTCGAGCAAAGTGAAACTGAGTTTTTCTATGAAATTCTCTGTAGCAGCTCGTAGTCTGAATTTGTGCCCAAATGGCAATAGGCTCGCCCCCTATTACATGGGACCTAAACATACCCGCGATGCGTGGGTGCATATAAGTACACCTCTGCCTAACCCTTCGGGGAATACAGGCGTGATGGTATGTTATGATGTCGCAATTCCAAATGCAATGAACCTGGACTGTTTTGGACTACAACTAAGTACTAAAGCTTTTGTTTATAAATCATTATCGTGGGAGAGAGTAGAGTAAATTAAGGATTCTGCAAAAAGCATTCAAATGTGAGTGAAACAAAGACATTTAATACACTACTATTAAATCTCTTTGGAGTGAAATGACTTGGCAAATGAGACTTATACTTTGTCCATTATGTGAACCGTTTTTTGACAGATGGAACTAGTGATTGCAGGAACGTAACAATGCGATTATCGATCCGATTATTGACACTGATTGCTGTCTAGTATTGATTATCGATTGTTATGTTTTCGAATCGAAAATGGTGCAACGACGACCAAAATAAATAAATATGTATAATATTCATCTGATTATATTAATATTTGTATAATATTCATTTTCCATCCATTTCTTTTCAAAAAGATTGTTTAATTTATATTTTATTGATATTAGAATGGATGCCATTTTCCGATACTGATTTAATGTCATTGTTTAAAATGATTGCAGCTAATACATTTGATTACATCACTAGACACGGTAGAATGTGGTAGAATGTAACTAAATTTATTTTGTTTTGGAAAATCCGTTACGTTTATGGTATTATAATGTCTGCAAGGAATCATAATTAAGATAATTGAATAACATAAGGTAGATAATATATTAATTTTTTTACGCATTTCAAAGTTAACATTTACGTAATCTGGAACAGCTACGCTCTAAGGCAGTCTAAGACATCTGTCAAAAAACGGTTCTCATAATGGACAAAGTATAACAAGTGAGGTGTCAAGATGACAACGTGGGAGTGATATCACTGGTGTTGCTGACGTCTATAGCACCTTAAAACGCTGTGTGGGACGACCTCCAACGATATGGACAGACGACCTGGTAAAGGTTGCAGGGAGTCGTTGGATACAGGCAGCATAGAACCGGTCGTTGTGGAAGTCTATGGGGGAGGCCTTCGTTCAGCAGTGGACTTCATTAGGCTGATATGACGATGATGATGAAGTTTGTAAGGAAATTGAACCGTGAAACAAGTAACACATACATACATACATACACTCACGCCTTTTTCCCATAGGGGTAGGCAGAAATTACAGAACGCCATCTGCTACGGTTCTTGCATACTTCTTTTGCTTCCTCCACATTCATACATCTTGTCAAGTAACACCTCTTTCAAAATTATCATACATAAGGAAATCTGAACCTTATCAACAAGAAAACCGCCATGGCGCCTTTCTACATAGATAAAGACATTAATTATTTATATGATGTCAATTAAAATCTATAGATAAACCACGTTTGTTAAGAATTCCGATAAAGATACTTGTTATCAAAGTAGGATAATATATCGTTTATTGTACCCAGAGCTCCACATCAAGCTACACAAAACCAATTTAGACTGACCTCCCATTGTAAGGGTTTTCCGTTAAATTCATGCCAGCCTATAATGGTTTAGTAAAGTTTGATATGTAGCCGTGCGTACGTCATTACTATGGCCAGTGCAAGCCCAGTGTAATTTTTTTACCGACTCCAAAAAAGGAGGAGGTTCTCAATTCCTCGGAATGATGAAATGATATTTATTTCTGTAAATAGATCTTTTAAGACACTTTTACAAGTCGATTTTTTTAATTTTTTTTTAACTAGATGGCGTCGACGTTTCCTAACTGACGACCTCTGAGAAGAAACGTCGAAACAATCTCAGAGAATCATGGTCTCTTTAAAGGTCCAGACAATAGTGATATTATTAGATATGCGAGTTTTACAATGTAGGGCAAAATCTGAACAGGCCTTTTGAAGAAAGAGCCATAGCAGCTTTGAGTTGACCTGTCCTAACTGACGGCACGCATACATCAGTCATCGTGTAGCTCAACCATTTTATAGGGAGCTCAACGACCCGTCGCACAACGATACCAGATCAGCAAGACATTTGTGTAGGTCATGTGAAATACTCAAAACTGTCAGAGAAGTTTATTATACATCTGATACGAGTTAAAGCTAACCTACATAGTACTCACATTTACATTTTAATATCGTACAATAAACATTTGAAAACAAAACAATATTATGCATGGTTACTAATATCTTTTATTATGTATGTTCATCGATAAGTTGAACCGTTTTCGAAAATACTTTTTTGTTTCTAAGAGTATACTTAAAAGGTGGTGCTATTCAAATGTTATAGAAATAGGTCGAGCAGTTTTGAGAGAATCAACAAAAATCTAAAAAATAAATATATCATCGACGATGTCTTCCTTTACCTACTCCGAAACTTCGCTGTCTCATTTCTGCAGTGCGTTTATTTAAATTTGGTGAAGATGTTAATCATAAAAAAATATTAAATAAAGTCTGTGGCTATAATTTGAGTGGTTCTTTTTTACGCCACCAAATTCCGAAACTGTTTTAGGCTTAACATGGTTATTTTTGAAGGCGGTTTTATGTTTTTGTTAAAAGTTATCTTATTAACATTTTGTATTTTTTTAGGCATTTTCCATGCAAAGATTATTAAGTTATTATTTTAGTGAAGGAAAAATACGACCGCGGGCAGGATTCGAACCTGCGTCTTCTGGTTAAGTACACCAGACATCGTACTTGCTGTAAAGCATGTCATGTCGGTTGAGAATCACATTTTCAACAGATGTCACTGACGTCGCCTCAAAGACGTAAATTAAAAATGTGAAGGCAAATTTCGACATGGCGGGTGGGAGTCGCGGTGGCTTAGCGGTCATAGCGTCTGGTGTACTTAACCAGAAGACGCAGGTTCGAATCCTGCCCGCGGTCGTATTTTCCCTTCACTAAAATAATAACTTAGTTATCTTATTTCCAACTTTTGAGACCCGTATCCAAAACAGTGTTAAGTGAATGATGATAAAGAAAATTAACTGTTTGCCTCGCACAACTAAACTGTAGAATGAACTGTCGCCTTCAGTATTTCCGAACTAATACGACCTTCAAACTTTCAAGAAAAGAGCGTACACCCTTTTAAAAGGCTGTCAACGCACTTGTGACTCCTCTGGTGTTGCGGTTGTCCGCGGCGGCGGTAATCGCTTACCATCAGGTGATCCATATACTCGTTATTTACATACATACATACCATCACGCCTATATTCCCCGAAGGGTTAGACAGAGGTGTACTTAATGTACACCCACAGTTCGCCAGTATGTTTGGGTCCCATGTAATAGGGGGCGAGCCTATTGCCATTCACCGGGCACAAATCCAGACTCCGGCTGCTACCAAGAATTTCATAGAAAAACTTAATAACACTTTGCTCGACCTGGGGATCGAACCCAAGACCTCTAGCGTAGCAGTCGCGATTGGGACCACTAGACCAACGAGGCAGATACTCGTTATTTCCCATAAAAAAATTATGTTAATGTTTGTTTTGTTACAGGAAGTGTCCCACCCGCCAAGTATTCGTAAGAGAGGGGCGGTCACACTGCATCGATGCCTGCAATGCTGAAACTATGTGTGGTGAAGTCAAGGTTCCTGAAGAACACTTAAATGTAAGTAATAAATAACCAGATGGATTAATCAAGCGAATGTCAGTGGAGTCGCCGGGAGGAGACGCACTAGAAAGTAATAATAATACGTTTATTTGGTTTCCATTTGTACAGAAATTATGTGCAGGATTTACGTCAATGTAAAGTCATACATACATATAATAATAGTAGTGCCTGCTGGCATATCTACATGCCAGGATGAATGTATCGTCACGACCGGGGAAGTACTACCCTCCCACAAAATATCGACGTCAAGTAGCAGTATGCATGATTTTATTGGTATGTCAGAAGTATTGTGAGAGGAATTTTTTTTTTGTTAATTTCGTACAGTTTATGTAAGTATATTAGTTACTGTATTTTTTTTAAAAAAAGCTTACTAGCAATGGGGGTCACGCATTACTAGTATTCTTGCTAAGCTAATTGCTTGTGTTACGAGTGGGTTCGGTAGTGCAATGGGTGGGGTTCGAACCGGCAACCACATGATCGCAAGTCCGACGCCCTAGCCTGATATTAGAAACCTCAATATCATTTTTAAAGACCTATCCATAGATACATCACACGTATGGGTTTGATGAAAAAAAAATTTGTGAGTTTCTGTTTTAAGTATGGGGAACCCCCATTTTTTTCTATTTTTGTGTAAAAATCTTAATGCGGTTCACAGAATACATCTACTTACCAAGTTTCAAACAGCATAGCTCTGATAGTTTCAGAGAAAAAAATCTGTGACATACGGACGGACAGACAGACATGACGAATCTTTTAGGGTTCCGTTTTTTGCCATTTGGCTACGGAACCCTAAAAACACAAGTACACCGAACTTATTGGTGGGGTCCTTCAGAAAGGTCAGGTGCGTAGTACTCGCTACCGAGGCATGTGTATGACAAGATGTATGAATGTGGACGAAGCAAAAGAAGTATTCAAGAATCGGCGTTCTGTAGTTTCTTCGTACCATTGTGCCAAACCTTACCCACCCTTATTAGTTTATATTAATCAGATTTCAACAGCTCAGGGCCCCTAGACAATGTCACATCTTCATTATCGATGACGAAGTTAGATATCCGTAATGCATTGATTTGACATAATTTCATCACGTGACATATCGAAAGATTATGCCAATTCCATACATTTCAGATTAATGTAACTTCGTTTTCGATATGGAAATGTAGCATTGTCTAGGCCCCCACAGAACTATACCTAAATTCTTTGTCTTGTGCAATCTAAAGTAAGTATGTCGTACGGTTGTAAAAATAATCTAATATTAATAATAACCAAACTAATTCAAAATCATACTAATTTCGACGAGACCACAAATAATATAGTTGGTTGTCATTGGAGGTAGGGGTAGCCAAATTTTTTATCAGCCGATGGTGACATATTATATTTAAATACCCCAATGGTGTATACTTCGACTTTTGCGCCCGAGAGACAGTTGCCGCGGCTCCGGAAGTTTGTAGTTCACAGTTAATGCTTAGCAATGTATCAGCAACTCCTTTGGTATTTGTTGTGTCCACAGGCACTTATGAAAGAACACCTAGCTTAGGGTGGCTTGTTGAAGAAAAATAACGAAAACTGATAAAACAAATGCTCAACATCTTTAAAAAAATAAACAATTTATTCAAAATCAACTCTTCGTTTACTGTCTGCATCGATCGGCAATCCTTTTTCCCACCATTTTTCCGACGCCATTTTGTTATCAGGTAGACGACGCAACACAACTGATCCGCTTGTCGCAACAAAATCAGAATTCTGATTATTATTCTTCACGTCGTATTGATCGAATTCAAACGCTGCTTTTCTTGTAGTCAAATATTGTTCCATAGATTTCCTTTGACTAAACAAATCGTTTTCGGAAAAATCGTCGATGGTACTGTTGGAATTAATTTCCTTCGCACGATCATTAACATTGTTATCTTCTATAGAATTGAGATGAGATAGTAGTCTATAGGGGCGGCCTTTTATTTTCTGTCTAACTGGCTTATTACCAGCTTTATATCTTTCCGCGTACAAAGAACCGATTGTCGGTAGAGAAGCAGTCACATCACTATCTTTATATTTCGGTTCATTTTCTTGATTATATTTTTCATCCTCCTCACTAATTTTAGGATTAGGTTTTTGGTCCCTTTCTAGAGGGTATGCGTACTGGTTTGCGGTGTTGGATTTTACTGCGGCGTATCGGCTCGGTCCTTCTAATCTCACTGAGTAATCGGGCTTTGTTGATTTCTCTTTACGTATTTTGTTGTCGAATTCAGATTTTTCAGCTATTTCCTTTTGTTCTTTGGATTCGGATATTTCTGGTAATGATTCTTCTTCAGCTTTTTCTAATATGTCTTCTCGTGATTTTGCGTTCTCTTGTGCTGCGCTATCGAAGGCGTGTTTTTCAATGTTGTATTTTTGATTCTCTTCTGAAACCTGTTAAGAATAGAAAGAGATAAAATTCCCAATTGTGTTGAGTCATGTTTTTTTAAAGTTATTCAGATTCTTGCATGCCTGAGAGATTTTTTCGACGGCGTGTGTAGTCTACCAACCCGCAGTAGGCTAGCGTGGTGGGATATAGCCAAATCTTTCTCACTCTGAGAGGAGACCCGTGCCCAGCAGTGGGACAGGATATGGGTTGATGATGATGATTTATAGTCTGTTGCATTACTGGCTGCGTATCTCCTCTCTGAGTAAGAGGGATAAGACCATACTGCACTACGCTGGCGTTTATATCTCAGGTATGCAGGTTTCCTAACGATGTTATCCTTCACCGTTTAAGCGAGTGATAATCAATTTTCATAAATTGTACACATGGCTACTCATCAAGCTATACAAATCCAGTTGAGCCTATACTGGTTTTGTATAGCTTGATGTGTAGCCGTATCGTGTTGATACATTAACTATCAACACTATATTGTCTCTGTGAAGTTTTCAATTTTATGATTAAAACGGTGTGAGTTATAAAAATCGCCTAAACTATTTGGACTGCCTAAGTTGAATCAATCCCAGTTCGAATCCAACTGACTCTGAAGTCATGTGGGTATTAATGTAATTAATTATGAGGCGCCTAAACTGCGAAGGAAAACATCGTGAGGAAACCTGCACGCTTAAGATATTTTCTTGACGACGTGTGAAGTCTGTCAACTCGCAGTAGGCTAGCGTGGTGGACTACAGCCTTATCCCTCTCGTTCTGAGAGGAGACCCGAGCCCAGCAGTGGGACGATGTAATGGGTTGATGATGATGACGGATGAGGGTTTACCTGATGCGAGTTCTCTGGATTCATATCATTCTCTTCAGATAGATTCGTCGCTATGTTTTTCGTGGCGGTTCTTATAAATGCTGCTATTTGCTCCGCAAGCGATTCGGAGACGAATTTCCTTGCAAGTTTTTTGACATCATCCACATTCGCTGTCAGTAAGACGAATGTGTGTGCTATATGTGTTAGAAGAAGGAGATGGAGGCCTGTGGAAACATACTCATCACTACATAGTATAAAACAAAGTCGCTTTCTCTGTCCCTATGTCCCTTCGTATGCTTAAATCTTTGAAACTACGCAACGGATTTTGATGCGGTTTTTTTTAATAGATAGAGTGATTCAAGAGGAAGTTTTATATGTATAATACATACATATTTTAGTATAGAAAAGCCAATAAACCACGTGGGCGAAGCTGTGGGCGGAAAGCTAGTATTCACAATTTAACGTTAATAAGTGGATAATGTTGTTAGTAGTATAATAAGTATTTTGTTTAATCAGTAAGATAGTGTGTATCACATTTAATTATTATTATACTCCTGTTTTTTATCCCGAAATAAAAAAAATATAAAAAAAAATAACTATACATATAACAACTATTACAGTTTGTTCGAAATAACAAGTGGTTTGACAGTGATAAATTTTAATAGAAAGAGTCGGTGTAAATTTTTCATATCAATATACTTTTGTATGGAGCGCGTTGGGGAAACTGTACTCTTATTGATGCCATGAATGAGGTGGACTTGACCACATAGTACAGGGGACAGGGACCACAAGGTACAGACTGGTTTATTGTGTAAAGAACGGTCACCCATCCGTAGATAGACCGCGCACAGCTCAGCATAACGTTGCAGATCTTGAAGCTTGAGATTTTGAAGTGGCGGTAGCCTAATTCAATTTATTTCAGATCTTTGTCCATAGTAAATAAGTAACTAATGACTAGGGCGTCGGACTTGCGATCATGTGGTTGCCGGTTCGAAATCCACCCATTGCACTACCGAGGTGAACCCACTCGTAACACAAGCATTTAGCTTAGCACGAGGTGTTAACAGGAATACTAGTCATGTGCGACCCACATTGCTAGTAAGATTTTTAAAGAAAGAAAAAAAAAGATCGATTGCTCACTATAATAATTACTTAGCCACGTGCCCCTACGTGCCTCGGAGGGCACGTAAAGCTATCGGTTCTGGCTATAACGTAATACTAACTCATATTAATTACACTTACCACTTATGGAGAGTTTACATGAAATCAACATTTTAAATAAAGAATATTGTAAAAGAAAACATAAACATTACATTTATTTTTCCTACTTTTTATGATAAGAGTTATTATACAATAAAATTGGTGTTATTTGATATTGTTTATTGATTTATTAACTAGCATTTTCACTAGCTTTTGCTTGTTTTTTGATAGGATTTTATTAACTGAGGGTTTAAAGTAGCAACTTCATGTATCAATAATCAATCCATGATTCTCTGAGTTTGTTTCGACGTTTCTTCTCAGGGGTCATCAGATAGGAAACGTCGAAGCCATCTAGTTAAAAAAAAAAGAAAAAAAAACGACTTGTAAAAGTGTCTTAAAAGATCTATTTACAGAAATAAATATCATTTGATTTCATTTCATACATACATACATACACTCACGCCTTTTTCCCACAGGGGTAGGCAGAAACTATGGACTGCCACTTGCTACGACTCTTGCATATCTCTTTCGCTTCTTCCACATTCATACATCTTTTCATACACACGCGCCGGTTGCGAGTACCTGCACCTGACCTTTTTGGAGAAACTCGCCGATAAGATCGGTGTACGTCCTTCTAGGGCGACCTCTCCCGACGCTGCCACTAACATTCGCCTTATAAATTCCATTCGTTAATCGTCTTTCATTCATTCCCTCGACATGCCCAAACCAACTTAGCATATTACTTTCAATACGTGTCACTATATCAAATAAATATCATTTAATTTCATTTCAATCGAATATCAGTACTTTAGTCGAAGCGACTGCCATCAGACTTCCGCAACACAATTTCTGGTTAACACCGATATTTGAAGGATATACTGGTTGTAAGGCTTTTAGGCTTCTGACTACCACTAACGATTGTCATAGATGTTCGTATGACAACCGGGACCGATAGCTTTACGTGCTCTGTGAAGCACGGAGGGGCCTCGATGTATCTGTCTGACTGTGATCAGTGCAGTTATAACTTAGCCACAAGCCTATTAAGAGGATAGTATCCGCCCCGCGCTCCATACAAACGTAGTTTGGTCTTATCTTGAATATTAACAAATGAAAGTCTTTGGAATTTTGCAGTAACAATCTTATCATTAAAATACGTGTTCCTGTAGTATACAATTTCATTTCAATATACGGTTAAAAAGTTATACGAGCTCAAAGATTGGCAATTTTCGTTGAAAAACGGCCCAACTTTATGCTAGTATTTCTCGACAATGTATCAATACAGAAACATTCTGATTCGAAAGAAACTCAGATAATATAGTGAATATGTTTTTACAAGAGTTTTTTTTACGTATTAACAATATTATAGGAGTAATCTCCAAAATTCGGAACATAAGAAATACGCGTGAAAATGTTGCAAATGTATTGTTGTTTCTCCTCTCGGGCACGCGTTCGCGTCGCAAGGGATAGAGACTGCTGTAAGGATGTAGTAGTAAGTTTTGTATTCATGTATGCACTATGTAAATGTGTATTCTATATCATTTAATATTGGTTTCTAATAAACAGTCAGTCTTAATCTAACATTCGTGAGTGTCATTTCTCTCTATACCCGACCAACCTCACATGGCGACCCTGCCAGGATGCGAACCTGGAATCTTCTGATGGAACCTCACACTGCGACAACTGTGCAACATTGTTGCGTTCGCGAGGGTCACTCTTCTTAAGGCTGTGCGTCAGGGTTGTTAGGTACGGATGCAAAAAATTTCACATCCGCGGATGTGGATGCAGATGCGGAATATTAGCATTAATTCAGACATCCACATCCGTATTCGCATCCGCATCAATTAATGCGAGCTTTTACAGACGCAGAGTAAATAAGAATTGATTAAATTTTAATACGTTTTGTTTTATCATATTTTGAAAACAAAGCAGTTTTCAGTTTTACTGGTAAGCATTTTAAGTCTAGAGTTTTATAATGAAAAACTTTGTCTTTCCGAGGCACGTGCTGCTCTGGCCTCGCCCACTTTACCTGCACGTCATTACTTGCTTGCACTTCCGCATCTGTAAAAGCTCCGCATTTATGGATGCGGATGAGGATGTCTGAATTAATGCGAATATTCCGAAGCTGCGGATGCGAATATCCGTAACCGGTGTCTAAACTCAACTTGGATTGATTTTGAGTTAAGGTCACAGCACACATATCAACTTGGAAAGGGATCGTCACCCTATCGCCTTTCGCCTCGCCGTCAACCAGGCGTCAACTTAACGTATGTACGTAACCAAAGCGTATCGGCAGCTCCTGTACGTCAAATCGGCTACGGGTAGGCGACACCGCGCTTATGGCTCCCGGGCAAGGGTGGACGAAGAGACGTGGGCTCGGGTACGGAGAGACGTAAGCGCGGGAACCGCAAGTTGACCACGCACCGCATCGCGGTTCGGAGCCTGTTCCGAGGCGAGGCGATTACGATTTGTGTGCGTTGCAGTGTGGAGTTTCATACAAACAATACTGAACTGATCGAGACGATACGGTGACGATCCTTTTCCGAGTTGATATGTGTGCGGAGTCCTTTAAACGCTTCGATCGTTCCGTGTTGCTCGAAGGTTAAACGAGACGATTGTAATAAGAACAGTATTTATAAATAGGCTTTAGATAGAGCTAGTGTTTTGTTAAACAGATGTTACAAGAAGAATCGAAAAAATAGACAAAGATAGAAAGCGACAACCCCATTTGTATATAGGTACATATAAAGGAGTTTAATGTCTTTGTTTATTCATGTATAAACTACAGTTAATACTTTCTAGTGACGTGCAGTGATAACCTAGTGATATGACCATTGGACTGCTAAGTCAAAGGTCTCGAGTTCGAATCCAAGGCACGCACCTCTAACTTTTCGAAGTTATGTGCGTATTAATAATTAATTATCACGCGCTTTAACGGTGAAGGAAAACATCGTGAGGAAACCTGCATGCCTGAGAGATTTTCTTGACGGAATGTGAAGTCTGCCAACCCGCAGTAGGCTAGCGTGGCGGACTATAGCCTAATCCCTCTCGTACTGAGAGGAGACCCGGGCCCAGCAGTGGGACAATGTAATGGGTTGATGATGATGATGAATACTTTCTAACAGATTTCTTTAATTTTCAGCCTTGTTACGTATGTAACAGCACCGGACACAACTGCAGGGCGTTGCCGAGACAGATTCGGTTAGACGATGATATACCAACGGAGATCGATGGGAATTCCATCAACGATGGCACCGACATGCCAGGTGAGGAGGTAGTATGTAGTCTAAAGTAGTCGCTTTCATCAAAAATACATGCTTTAGAGCAGAGGTTCTCAAACTTATTAGCAAAGGTTCTCAAACTTATTAGCAAAGGTTCTCAAACTTATTTTAGAGCCCTCAAATTTATTTTAACTTTACCACGTCTTTAAAATCCACAATGATATTAAATATTACCTACCCTGTGCAAGAGTCGTAGCAAGTGGCGATCTAATAGTCTCTGCCTACCTCTGTAGGAGAAAGGCGTGAGTGTAACATAACATAACATAACATACCATCACGCCTGTATTCCCCGAAGAGTTAGGCAGAGGTGCACCTAATGTACACCCACAGTTCGCCGGTATGTTTGGGTCCCATGTAATAGAGGGCGAGCCTATTGCCATTCACCGGGCACAAATCCAGACTCCGAGCTGCTACTGAGAATTTCATAGAAAAACTCAATAACACTTTGCTCGACCTGGGGATCGAACCCAAGACCTCTAGCGTAGCAGTCGCGATTGGGACCACTAGACCAAGGAGCAGTCGTTCGTGAGTGTATGTATGTATATTACCCCTAAAGGCAGCGTTGCCACTTACCATCAGGTGAGCTGCTTGCTTATGTGTCACAGTTTTAAAAAATGATGGCTATATTACTACTAAATACCTATGGAATACAAATATGATCGTCCCTCCTCTCGCCTCCTCACAAATATATTAGAATTTGGTGCCCGACTATCCGCATTACATTTCTATGGAAATTTTGCAGAAGTCCAACTAATCTTTATACCTTCTTTCAGTGGCAACAGAAGAAGAGGAGTTCCAAGGAGTGGAAGATACAGATTTCGTTCTGTATGTGAGTGCAGTGGAGACAGAGAGATGTCGGCGTGGACTGACGGTGGCGTACGCGTCGCATTGCCAGCAGGAGTCGGCGTTAGACAGGTCAGGAAAGACAATAGTATACCGGGACGGTACCGGAATAATACTGCATTGTTATTGTGACGTGCGAAGGCGAAGTCTCAGTTTTGTTGTGGTAGGGCCACGCTGTTCGCAGCATGAATGTACCGGCTTGACCGGGGAAGTACCACACTCTCGCAGAAGACCGATGTCCGAGTAGTAGCGTTTCGCTACTGTGCTTTATTCGGTGGGCGAGAGGGACGGAGGCCCAATTCTTCCGTCAATCCCCTTCCTTCTTCTTTCCTCCTTCCCCTTCCTTTTCCTAAATAGGCTCAGCAACGCATCTGTAACTCCTTTGGTTTTGCAGATGTCCATGGGCGGCGATGACTCATTACCATCAGGTAGCTCGCCTGCTCGTTTGCCGAGTTATCCCATAAAAAAAACAGAAGGTGCGTTCATTACAGACCTCGGACCGACAGTCGTGTGTTTTTAGTCGGTAGGAGTCCGGCATAACCCTCTGCCTTACCTCCCCACGGGGCGGAGGACATCCATGAGGATTTCCACATGAAAAAAAAAGTCGATAAAGACAACTGAATAGGGCCTTATATACACCTTTCTGTCTAGATTAAAAGGAGCTGGTGGCTAAGTTATAACTTTGCAAAATTAAGCTACGCATGCCGCGGTTAGTCTGCGGATGGGTAACCGTTCTAACACAGCGAGACCTCTCGGTGCCTCGGAATGCACGTAAAGCCGTCGCTCGGTCCCGATAGTCCTACAGGCACCTATGACAATATTTTTGTATTTTTTATGTATTTTCCATACTAAGATTATAAAATTACGAGTATTTTAGTAAAGTAAAAATTCGACTGCGGGTAGGATTTGAACCTGCGTCATGTCGATTTTCCCTATTATACCCTTAAACATACGTGAAAAAAAAAAGACTTGTCATACATGCCGAAATGTGGTCTGTTTACTTTTGAATAGGAGGATGTATTTATTTTTAATGAACAGGGTATGGGTTTCATAGAAAAAATTTTTGAGTACGACGGTTAGAATCACCCCTTTAACGAGTGCAGATGACTAAATCAACACCTTGTATAAAAAGGTTGCATGTATGTATGTATGTATGTATCTTTATTAAACTTTTAAAAATTACATTTTTAAACAAGGCCCCACGAAACCGTTTTTACGTTTGTCTGTGGGAACAGAAAACAACATAAGCACTAATTATTATAAGTCTTAATTAATGACTTCTTTGGTTAGAAGACAGCAAGTAGTTCGGTGCGTATACAACAGTTAGAGGGACTTAAGGAGAAATTCCTTAAGCAATTTCGCAAATTTACTTTTTTTGGTTTCACTTCTAAAACTGGAAGGCAATCTATTGAGAAGGTAAGGTATTCGTTTATCCGAAGTTCTGTCACCGTAGTAGTTTCCTACTCTGGGGACTTCAAACTTGTTCATAATACATGTTCATACTACTGAGTGGAGTCGACACAACGGCAGACGACGTCGCGGCAGGCCTAGAAGGAGATGGCGGGACAAACTAGACCTTTATTGGAAGGATTGGCCGCAAAAAGCTCTGAACCGAGAGGAGTGGAAGGAGAGTGGGGAGGCCTTTGCCCTGCAGTGGAACGACAATGGCTGATAAAAAAAATCTGACAATATCAGCTTAAAAAAGTTGATTGCTAAACAAGGGTTTCTAACGTGTTTACATAAATTTTCCTTTATAACCAGGCCGGTAGCTGGTCACGCGAACTTTTGCCCAGGCGAGCTGTCCACCAAGTACCGTGACCTGCCCTCAGTGCTTTCCACGGTCAAACACGAGATGCTGCACGCATTGGGCTTCAGCGTCTCTCTGTTCGCGTTTTATAGGTAAGTCGCAGACTTATGTCTCTATTCATTATTCTTATACAGACTGACTAGTAAGACAGTAGCGATATTAAAGGACAATATATTTGGCACTATTTTTATAAGTGCAGTGATAGCCTAGTGATATGACCACTGGACTGCCAAGTCAAAGGTCTCCAGGTCGAATCCAAGGCACGTACCTCTGACTTTTTGAAGTTATGTGCGTATTAATAATTAATTATCACGCGCTTAAACGGTGAAGGGAAACATCGTGAGGAAACCAGCATGCCTGAGAGATTTTCCTTGACGGCGTGTGAAGTCTGCCAACCCGCAGTAGGCTACCGTGGTGGACTACAGCCTTATCCTTCTTGGACTGAGAGGAGACCCGTGCCCAGCCGTCTGACAATGTAATGGGTTGATGATGATGATGATGATGATGATGATGATGATGATGATACTTGGCGATCATATAATAATAAAGAAAACAAGCCAAGTGCGAGTCGGACTCGCGCACGGAGGGTTCCGTATCATTACGATATAAATAAAATAAAAAAGCCATTTATTTCTACTACTTAATAACGAACAGTATTTTTTTTTTAATACTTACTAGAAAAACAACAAACAGACAAAGTATGGGGAACCCCCGAAATTTATTGCTTTTTAATTGACTACTTAGTAAACTTAACTATGCTATGTATATAACTAACTATGCTATGGGTGGGGTTCGAACCGGCAACCACACGATCGCAAGTCCGACGCCCTAGCCATTAGGCTACCGCCGCTTCTCGATTATTCTCGATTATTATGTACCTATATTTACTTATCTAATGTGGGACTGAATCAACGTTATTAGCGTCGCGCGTCGGGAATGTATCCACACTTTATTTAGTTATTGGGATTTTCTTTTTAATCAATTAACTTTCTATTTTAATTATACAGGGTGTTTGGTGCATCGTTTGCCAAATGGAATTGGCCGTCAAAAGAGGTCATTAGCTATCTCTTCAGGCCCAATAACTAATTCCTTGTAACACTGGTTTTATTAGATTTTTTTTGATTGAAGCTTTAATGCAGAATTCTGGATTTTTACCAAATAAAGTTTCAAAAGATGTTATAAATCAAACCGGTGTGACTAGGAATGAGTTTTTGGGGCTGATGAGATAGCTAATAGACTCTTCTATCGGCCATTTCCATTTGGCACACGATGCACCAAATATCCTGCAAATTAGAACGAATCGAATACTCTGAGTCGAATCGAGTACCGAGTATTCTCATTGAGTATAGTTTTTGTCGCACCAGTCACCCTGTATATTTATGCATTCGATACAGATACAGGGTGTTATACATATAGGTGGTAGTTATAATAAATATAAACAATTGTGGACCCTGTCAGGCACAGCAACATTGTCAAACGTAGTAACAAACAAAAGACTAATGTTTCAGAGACGAAAATGGTGAACCGTTGACCGAGAGGCGACCAGATACTGGCAACCCACCTTTGGACGAAGAGTAAGTATTTATTATACTACAACATTGACAGTGGCAGTGCCGGAAGAGGTCGCCCTAGAAGGACGTACACCGATCTTATCGGCGAGGCTCTCCAAAAAGGTGCATAGTACTCGCAACCGGCGCGTGTGTATGAAAAGATGTATGAATGTGGAAGAAGCGAAAGAGATATGCAAGAGTCATAACAAGTGGCGGTCTATAGTTTCTGCTTACCTCTGTAGGAACAAGGCGTGAGTATGTTATGTAACATTGTTTGTCCAAAAATATTTCGTAAATGAAATTCAGTTGTAGTCTGTATTTGTGGACCATTTTGCTTTGTGATAGGAAAAAGAAGACAAAAGCAATAGTTATGGGAAATTTTTGGACTTTTTATATTTTGATAAATATGATTGTATGATGACTGCCTCATTAGTACCTGTATTGGCCCTAGGCGCGACTGCTACGTTAGAGGTCCTGGTTTCGATCCCAAGGTCGAGCAAAGTGTTATTGGGATTTTCAATGAAATTCTCAGTAGCAGCTCGAAGATTGGATTTGTACTCGGTTAATGACAATAGGCTCGGCCCCTATTACATGGGACCTAAACTTACCGGCGAATTGTAGGTGTATATAAGTACACCGTGCAGTGATAGCCATGTGATATGACCATTGGACTGCCAAGTCAAAGGTCTCGAGTTCGAATCCAGGGCACGCACCTCTGTCTTTTCGAAGTCATGTGCGTATTAATAATTAATTATCACGCGCTTAAACGGTGAAGGAAAACATCGTGAGGAAACCTGCATGCCTGAGAGAATTTCTTGACGGCATGTGAAGTCTGCCAACCCGCAGTAGGCTAGCGTGGTGGACTATAGCCTAATCCCTCTTGTTCTGAGAGGGTGACCCGTGCCCAGCAGTGGGACGATGTAATGGGTTGATGATGATGATGATGATGATAAGTACACCTCGGCAAAGGCGTGATAAGATGGATTGATTATAAAAATAACATAACATAACATAACATACCATCACGCCTGTATTCCCCGAAGGGTTAGGCAGAACTGTGGGTATAATGTACACCCACAGTTCGCCGGTATGTTTAGGTCCCATGTAATAGGGGGCGAGCCTATTGCCATTCACCGGGCACAAATCCAGACTCCGAGCTGCTACTGAGAATTTCATAGAAAAACCCAATAACACTTTGCTCGACCTGGGGATCGAACCCAAGACCTCTAGCGTAGCAGTCGCGATTGGGACCACTAGACTAACGAGGCAGTCGTTATTATAAAAATATCCTTCAAATTTTCAGACTACAAATTCACAAATGGTCTGATCGCGTGGTGAAGAATGTTACGAGGAAGAACTGGATGATCAGAGGTGGTTATATGGATAGAACCTTCCACATGATCGTGACCAAAAGAGTTGTTAAAGAGGTAAGCCACCTCCCGACTTTGTGATGATGTTTTTTTTTTCCTAAATTATTGTTAGTTATTAATACAGGTTGACTGGTTAAACAATAACGGTAGTTACTTAAGCAAAGTATTACACGGTATTTTTTTTTTTTTAAAGAAACCTTACTACTCTAGTAATGTGGGTCACACATTACTAGTATTCTTGTTAACCCCTCGTGCTAAGCTAAATGCTTGTGTTACGAGTGGGTTCACGTCGGTAGTGCAATGGGTTGGGTTCGAACCGGCAACCACACGATCGCAAGTCCGACGCCCTAGCCATTAGGCTACCGTCGCTTCTCGATTATTCGATTATCATTCTCGAAATTATGTAATAAAAAAGGTTATTTGTTTTTATATTGTTTTAGATAAATTGACTGCCTCGTTGGTCTAGTGGTCCCAATCGCGAATGCTACGCTAGAGGTCTTGGGTTCGATCCCCAGGTCGAGCAAAGTGTTGTTGGGTTTTTCTATGAAATTCTCAGTAGCAGCTCGAAGTCTGGATTTGTGTCCGGTTAATAGCAATAGGCTCGCCCCCTATTACATGTGACCTAAACATACCGGCGAAATCTGGGTATACCTCTACGTAACCCTTCGGGGAATACAGGCGCGATGATATGTTATTCCATTCTTTGTATGGCGGTTTCAGTTTACAAGGTGGCAGAAAGGCGTTCGAAAAAATAACAAAAATTAAAAGAAATAATTATTTCCAGGTGCGAGAACATTTCAACTGCTCACAATTGGAAGGGGCCGAGTTGGAAGACCAGGGAGGCGACGGAACAGCCCTCACACATTGGGAGAAGAGAGTATTTGAAGTTAGTAGTACAGTAATACAATACATACACTCACGTCTTTTTCCCATTGTCTTGTCTGTTTGATACGGTTTGGCACAAAATTGACTGAAAACTTTTTAACTATTTTTTAACTGAAAAGAAAATTTCCTAGTGAAAGAAAAATTCGCTGTCAGGCAGGGTTTGAACCTGCGTCGCTCTGGTTAAGGGCACCAGACGCTTTACCAACTAAGCTACCGAGACCACTGCCTGCGATGTCGAATTTCTCTTCCACATTTTACGTCTTCAGGTGACGTCATAGTACATTATTAAAATTACAGCCGAGGCGATATTGCTACAAGAAAGCAGAGGCTGTAATTATCAAAGCGCACGTATGTCATACGACGTTTTATAACACATTTGCGAGGAAATAAATAAAACTCGGACTTTCTTAAACGAATAAAAAAAAGCGCACGGAATAATTTTTACTTGTCACAAATTAGCGATGCGCGCGCATCAGTTTTTCTTTTAGGCAAAGGCACAAAAACAGCCATTACTAATACAGTAAATTCATATTTTTTGTGTTTTGTTACAGATTGTTGTAACAAAACACAAAGGTAGAGGTTGTAATTTGTGGTCAAAATTAATAAAATAAAATAATTAAATGATTATTATATTTTATCTGCCAAAGTTAATTTTATTCATAAAATGTTGACCACTTTCCTGACTTATTTAAAAAAGTACCGTTCGTTTTAGATGGAGCATCTTGATAAACCGTGCGTTTTACATTACAATAACGCACAATTGCGTAATGATATTGAAATTAGTGAAATAAGAGACCCTTTACGAGTAAATGTGTTATAAATTATTATTACGTTATGCCTGCCTCATTAGTCTTGTGGTCCTAAGCGCGACTGCTACGCTAGAGGTCCTGGGTTCGATCCCCAGGTCGAGCAAAGTGTTATTGGATTTTTCTACGAAAATCTCAGTAGTAGCTCGGAGTCTGGATTTGTGCCCGGTGAATGGCAATAGGCTCGCCCCCTATTACATGGGACCTAAACATACCGGCGAAATGTGGGTGTACACCTCTGCCTAACCTTTCGGGGAATACGGGCGTGATGGTATGTTACGTTATCTTAATTAGTTGAAAAGTTCCTGAGATAGAAGTTAACCTTTCTGTTGTATGCAGGTCCGTAGAAAGAAAATATTATCGCTGCTGGTTTATGATTACATGCATACTATTCGTCCTTAAGAGCGACGCCGCAGGCAAAAGCTAGTTATGACATCTGTTTGACACATTTTTGACAGCTGTCATTTTTCACAGAACGAAGCAATGACCGGCACACATACTCAGAACTCAGTCTTCAGCCGCATAACTTTCGCGCTCATGGAGGACACTGGCTGGTACCGTGCCAACTATGAGCATGCGACCCCCCTTGATTGGGGGAGGGGGCTCGGCTGCAAATTCTCTATGGTCTCCTGCAAGCAATGGCTAAACTCACAAAGGTTTAGGTAAATTCTTTATTTTGGGACGTGGAGTAGCCATGGTGCCACAATGGGCCATTAATTTAATAGTGTGGGATATAATGGTTCATTGTGTAATTAAGTTGACCCAAATCGGGGACAAATTTACCAAAAATGGGAAGTGGACAAATTTGTATCAAAGTTGAGTCATATTAAGTACATATTTGTCTCATTCGTGGGATCACCGTTTCAAAAGTGGGTCATATTTGGGATCACCGTTTCAAAAGTGGGTCATATTTGGGATCACCGTTTCAAAAGTGGGTCATATTTGGGATCACCGTTTCAAAAGTGGGTCATATTTGGGACCACTATGTAGCAAGCCTTATTATGTTACACGTTTTATAAATTGACTGATTAATTGAAATAACGACGATTAAAGTAGGTATTAGTAAAAATTCTTATCCATATTATAGAAATATACAAATACCTTGGCTACTCCCCAACGGGTTGTGTGAGTTTTATTAGCAGTATTAATAATTTACTAACAATATCATGAATTAGAAAAAAAATGGTCAAAAAACCTAATTGGTCCAGCCGTTCTCTAGTTTCGCTTAGTAATGTCTTATATTGTATTTAATTAAATTTTCTAACATTTTCTTACAAGCAATTTCACGGATAATTCTACTTTGGAGTAAGTATAATTTTTAAGACTAATTTCTAGATTTTTTTTGGTTTTGTTTGGTTTTTCTGGAATGCGATAAAGAATTTGAAACATGACACAAATTAATGTTTTTATTTGATTTGAATTAAAGCATTACTGAAAAGCGAAGCTTATATTAGAATAACAAGAGTTTTGACGTTATTTATCTAATGAATCGAGAATTATAATGAATCGAGTGTACATTTGTATTTGATCTGTACTAACTTAAACGAATTAATTTTGCAAGCATTACTAACCAGACGGTTTCAAATGAGTAAGTATCCATTATTTTTACATACCATCACGCCTGAAATCCCCGAAAGGTTAGGCAGAGGTGTACTTAATGTACACCCACAGTTCGCCGGTATGTTTGGGTCCCATGTAATAGGGGGCGAGCCTATTGCCATTCACCGGGCACAAGTCCAGACTCCGAGCTGCTACTGAGAATTTCATAGAAAAACCAAATAACACTTTGCTCGACCTGGGGATTGAACCCAAGACCTCTAGCGTAGCAGTCGCGATTGAGACCACTAGACCAACGAGGCAGTCAATCCTTTATTTTCATGTTAGAATATTACAAAAAATGAAGTTTCATGTGACGTCGATCGATCACTCATTCACTCGAGTCGGACTTGCGATCTTGTGGTTGCCGGTGCGAAACCCACCCATTGCACTACCGACGTGAACCCACTCGTAACACAAGCATTTAGCTTAGTACGAGGGGTTAGCAAGAATACTAGTAATGAGGGACCCACATTGCTAGAGCTTTTTTAAGAAAAAAAAATGTCTATACAAAGTCAATGTTTTAGATTTTTTTAAACTAGATGCCGTCGGCATTTCCTTAACTCTTCGGAGAGTACTGGTGTGATGGTATATTTGACCTTTTTAGTCCGGAACTTAACGGCGATAACCGTCACGCGCTTTAACCTTATTTAAATGTAATGTACAGTCGCGAGCACATCAGGTTATACAATACTGACAAATTTCTCGGATAAAACTGAACAAATTGACCTCGAATAGTATACTATAGTACGCGCATTATCATCTGAGTCGTCGGGTCATAAAAGTCAAAACAGATAGGAATGTGCGGTCAGGTGCGTAGTACTCGCAACCGGCGCGTGTGTATGAAAAGATGTATGAATGTGGAAGAAGCGAAAGAGATATGCAAGAGTCGTAGCAAGTGGCAGTCCATAGTATCTGCCTACCCCTGTGGGAAAAAGGCGTGAGTGTATGTATGTATGTATGTATGTATAGAAATGTGCAGCGCGCCCGACCCTAGTATCGATAAACGGCTACATGTGCAGCGCGCCGGACCCTAGTTATCGATAAACGGCTACCTGCGGAAGGGACTTGCAAGAAGCTCTAATTAGAGATCACGCGCCGCTTATAATAAATTTGGCAGAAGACGAAGACTCTGATCATGAAGGCTCCGATGAAGATTAATTTTATTTTCTCAATAATTATATAATTTAAATCTTTTTGTAATATTAACGGCTAATTTAAGGGCCACAACATGATCTACTTTGTTTCTTGTAATAAACTTTCTTTCCCTGTGTATGAAAATACTGTATATGTATAAATTTTAAATATAGTTTAATATCAAATACTGTTACAAATTTTTAATTTTGTGAATAAGATACGATAATAAACGTTACTTATCGATAGTATGTCTTTTATTGTTACGCCTTTCACTAGACGGCTCCATAAGACCCATAGGTGCAAGCGAGATAGATATAGAGAAATGATTTATGGCCCTACTCAGATGATAATGCGCGTACTATAGTAATGAGCGACCCACACGAGAGCATTATTACTTCCCTTCCCTTAGTTTTTTTTATTTTTATGTTTTACTTCTTATAATGTTCTCTTTTATGACGTCTAAATGAATTATATAATGTTTCTTTCTACTTAACTATTAATTGTGATTTTGTGCACTTGATGTTTTGCATGCCGCTATATTCTGGTCAAAATACTTGTATCTTATATTTGTTTGTAACACCATTTGTCACAGTATTTTTGAAAATAAATATTCTGCTTATTTTTTATTAGTTTTTAGCATTAAATATTGCGGAATGTTCACGAAGATATGAATTTTCTAATAATGAAAATTTCATAGTGAAAGAAATTAAAATTCGATCTCAGGCAGGGTTTGAAGACATAAAATGTGGAAGAGAAATTCGACATCACAGGCAGTGGTCTCGGTAGCTTAGTTGGTACAGCGTCTGGTGTACTTAACCAGAGAGACGCAGGTTAAAACCCTGCCTGAGGCCGAATTTTTCTTTCACTATGAAATTTTCTTTATTAGAGAATTCATATCTTTGTGAATAAATATTGTGATTCTAATTCTTCTTAGCCATCCCTTCCACGGGCACTTACAAACTTCCATGTAATATCAAGTCTTGTGCTAAAAATACTTTCTTCCACAGGCGCAAAAACCCAGCTCCATTCTGTGAGAGAATAAAGGGCAATCCCCTCAGAACTGAATGTTCTCCGCGCCGCACGGCGGTAGTGCTGTGCAATCTTGTGAGACACGACACTATCCTGCCTAGAGCTTATCAGGTAAAACATTCAATAAGTCATCAATGTTTGTCATGGAGATTTCCCATAATTGGTTGCCTGATTTTTCCTGAAAAACGGCAACATTTTATGGGAAATCTCCCAGAACAACACGCCCCGCTCAATCAAGAAGCCTCCATCACAAACATTGGTCCTTCGAGGCGGATTCTTAAATAATAGTATTGTCTCGCTGGCGTATCTAAGTGCCAGCGTGAATGTGTCGTCACGACCGGGGTAGTACTACCCTCCCACAGAATATCGATGTCAAGTAGCAGTATGTATACTGTTGCGCTTCGTACGGTGAGTGTGGAGCGCCGGAGGCCCAATTCCTGCCTCAATCACCTTCTCCTTTTCCCATTCCCCTCCTTTTTCCTAGGCCTACGCTTGGCCGCTAGTTCGCCTGATGTTTAGCGACACTTGATCTAAGATGGAGCACGCTTGCCTAGAAGAAACCGATTCACTCGAGATTTAAAAAAGCCCATACTATATCTATCGGGGAAGACCCACTCCAGAAGATCATTCCAGAATTATTTTTTTTTCTCTAACAGCAGCCAGCGGCTTGTGTTTTCTTCGCATTGTATAGATAACGCTAAGAGAACACAACCAGTCTTTAGGTGGCAGCTGTCATTCAAATTCAAATCGTTAATTTGCGGACGAAACACTTCCGCTTGCTCATCTGCTACAGTTAATAGTCTCGGCAATGCATCTGCAACTTGGTATTGCAGATGTCCATGGGCAGCGAAGACTACATACCATCAGGTAGCTCGCCTGCTCGTTAATCCAATAAAAAGTGACTACCTCATTGGTCTAGTGGTCCTAAGCGCGACTGCTACGCTAGAGGTCCTGAGTTCGATCCCCTTGTCGAGCAAAGTGTTATTGGGTTTTTCTATGAAATTCCCAGTAGCAGCTCGGAGTCTGGATTTGTGCCCGGTTAATGGCAATAGGCTCGCCCCCTATTACATGGGACCTAAACATACCGGCGAACTGTGAGTGTACATTATGTACACCTCTGCCTAACCCTTCGGGGAATACAGACGTGATGGGATGTTGTATTTGAAAATAATAACAATTTTTTTTGTGAGGCTCGTGGCTTTGTAATAACTGCGCTGATCAACAGATCTGCGAGGTTAAGCTTCGTCTGTCGAGGTCTCGCGTACCTCAGAGAGCACGTAAAGCTATCGGTCCCGGTTGTCATACGAACACCTATGACAATCGTAAGACGTAGTCAGAAGCACAAAAAGCCTAACAACCAGTCCGGCTGCGAAGGTCTGATGGCGGTCGCTTCGACTAAAATACTGATACAAATGAAATGAAATAAAGATACATATACAGCCGGATCTGGTAAAACTGCTTCATCGTAATCATCATCATCAGCCCATACTCGTCCACTGCTGGACGTAGGCCTCCCCTAGTGAACGCCACAGAGCCCGATCTTCGGCTTTCCTCAACCAGTCACTGCCAGCTGCCTTCCGCAAGTCGTCACTCTATCTGGCCGGCGGGCGCCCTACACTACGCTTGCCTAGACGCGGTCTCCACTTGAGAACTCGTTTGCTCCAGCGTTTGTCAGTTCTCCGACAGATGTGACCGGCCCATTGCCACTTCAGCGTGCTAATCCTTGAGCTATGTTGGTAACTTAACTTAAAACTGCTTAACTAAACGTTTTTTTCCAGCATTTCGACACTCTGCCGAATGTGGCCCCGGGTGAGGAGGCTCACTACGGCGGGTCCGTGTCCCTCGCAGACTACTGTCCTTACCTTCAGGAGTTCACGTGGAGACATAAGAGTGTTTTGGTCAGAGGCAGCCGCTGTTCCTACGAGGAAAATACTCCCAGTAAGTATATCGCTATAAAGTCGACGCTTGCAACACTAGATAACTGATTCTTGTACATATCCGATGATGATGAAAGATGTTGCGGATGCGGATATTTTGAGATTTACATCCGCGGATGCGGACGCGGATATTTTGAGACTCACATCCGCAGATGCGGACGCGGATGCAGATCTTTTGAGACTCACATCCGCGGTTGCAGATATTCTGAGACTCACATCCGCGGATGTGGACGCGGATGTAAGTAGTGTAAATATGTTTTTCTGGGGAAATTAAGTACATACATTTTTTTAAAAATTGATGAGCTTAGTACTTACTTTCTTAAATGTTATTATATACAAGAAATGTTTATAAAAAAACTTATAAATTGAAATAACTCCCGAAAGTACTTACTAACCTAACAGGCACATGCAAGTAACACCCGCTCCCGCTGGGCTTCGTTCTTGCAGCAATTTGCATAGATCCGCATCGATTATTGTGGATGCGGATTCTCAAATCAACGCGGAAGTTCCGCGGTTGCGTAAGCGGAAGCTGCTCTAGGATTACACTTTCTATTTATATGTTACTAGCTTAGCTTTCCGCCCACGGCGTTGCCCGCGTGTTCGTTTCAATTTGACAGCAAAATCCCCATTAAAAAAAATGATCCGCCATTTATTGAATTCATTTGTAACAAAAAAATGTGTTATAATATGAAGAACTGCTCGATCGATTTTGTGCAAACTTCACATAAACCATCTACTAAATAGTCCGAACAAAGCCTGAACATTTGGTTTGGATAGGTGAGCCCGTTCTTAAGTTATAAAATTACAACGAAAAGTGGCATTGATTTTTATATATATTGATGAATTATTTTAAGTTTTTATAAAGACGTCCGTGAGCCAAATAAAAATCCTCTCTTGCAAGTTTGATGGAAAGTTCTCTTATAACGTCTGGTTTAAAATAAGCTGTCAAAATATATTTTTTTACAGAAACTGATGTTAACTTCGCCTTAGAAAATTATGGCGCACATTCCAAATGTTTCGATCACAGTGATAGAGTGTGGGAACAAAAATCATGTAGACAGGTGAATATAGAATTTTAATATCTATACTAATATTATAAAGAGGTAAAGTTTGTCACGTTGTAGGGGGTAATTCCTGGATTTACTGAACCGATTTTGAAAATTATTTTACCAATAGAAAGCCACTTCACATACATACATACACTCACGCCTTTCACGACTGTCACTTGCTACGACTCTTGCATATCTCTTTCGCTTCTTCCACATTCATACATCTTTTCATACACACGCGCCGGTTGCGAGTACTACGCACCTGACCTTTTTGGAGAACCTCGCCGATAAGATCGGTGTACGTCCTTCTAGGGTGACCTCTCCCGATGCTGCCACTAACATTCGCCTTATAAATTCCATTCGTTAATAGTCTTTCATACATTCTCTCGACATGCCCAAACCATCTTAGCATATTCCTTTCAATACGTGTCACTATATCATCTTTCAGTCCGCAAAGCCACTTTATTTGTGAGTTTTATAAGCGGCCAACGAAGCAGGCACGGGTCATAATTATCTTAACATACTCTCACGCCTTTTTCCCACAGGCATAAGAACGCCACTTGCGTTTTTTTGCTTGAATGAAAAGGTCAGGTGCGTAGTACTCGCAACCGGCGCGTGTGTATGAAAAGATGTATGAATGTGTAAGAAGCGAAAGAGATATGCAAGAGTCGTAGCAAGTGGCGGTCTATAGTTTCTGCCTACCCCTGTGGGAGGGGGGCGTGAGTGTATGTATGTATCTTTATTTTCAAGAACCGTAACATTACCACGCCTGTATTCCCCGAAGGGTTAGGCAGAGGTGTACATAATATAATCCCACAGTTCGCAAGTGTGTTAAGATCCCATGTAATAGGGGCTATTGCCATTTACCGGGCACACATCCAAACTACTCAGAATTTAATAGAAACACCCAATAACACTGCTCGACCTGTGAGTCGAACCGAAGACCTCTAGCGTAGCAGTCGTGCTTAAGACCACGACTATTGTGGCAGTTGCAGGAATATAAGCAACATTTTGTTTGCTAAAGACGTTGCACTATATAAAATATTATAATTTTATTAGTACTATTACACTTGTGTAAATATTTACAATAAATCATTTATTGATCGACTTGCATAAAACATTACGACTATATTATACTAGCGGCCCGTCCCGGCTTCGAACGGGTCGACATTTTTTTCTTGCAATTAAAATAACCTATATTAATCGGTGATAATGTAGCATACAAATGGTGAAAGAATTTTAAAAATCGGTCCAGTACTTTTTGAGCCAATTCGTTACAAAGATTCTTACAAATCTTTCCTTTTTATAATATATATTATAATTAGCTATAAAAATGTAAATGCGAGTACTTACCTACTAAGTACTGTCTGGACTTTAAAAGAGACCATGATTCTCTGAGTTTGTTTCGGCGTTTCTTCTCAGAGGTCGTCAGATAGGAAACGTCGGCGCCATCTAGTTTAAATAAAATATAGTTTGTTCGAAATAAGTAAGCTGATCCGAAGTTGTGTGCAAGTGGTTCAGAAGTGGTAAATTTTAATATAAAGAGTCTGTGTGAAGATACTTAGAGTCGTATATGTTTCAAATTGCAAATTATTTTGTTTAATAATTTCGATATTTATGTATTAAAACACTTAATTAAACGATTTTATCACCGCGGTAGTTCGGAACGGCTAACTTCCGACCGGCTTACTTATTTCGAACAAACTGTACGTAAAACTGACGGAGCCTGGTCGACCCTCGTTTTTTTTGCATGGTAGGTCTTTCGTAATAAATGAATGGTGCCTTTATGGCAACTGGAAATTTTTTTATTCACAAGAAACTAATTCTTTCTCTCTCACGTGTTACATTATTGATCTTTTTTTTTCAGATTAGAGAGTGGCAACATTGGGGCTCCGGTTGCTATAAATACAAATGTGAAAGCGGTCGCTTGCATATAGTGGTAAATAATTATATATTTTGTTTTTTAATGACTGCCTCGTTGGTCTTGTGGTCCCAATCGCGACTGCTACGCTAGAGGTCTTGGGTTCGATCCCCAGGTCGAGCAAAGTGTTATTGGGTTTTCCTATGAAATTCTCAGTAGCAGCTCGGAGTCTGGATTTGTGCCCGGTGAATGGCAATAGGCTCGCCCCCTGTTACATGGGACCTAAACATACCGGCGAACTGTGGACGTACATTAAATACACCTCTGCCTTAACCCTTCGGCGAATACAGGCGTGATGGTATGTTTGTTCTTTAATGTGGATGCGTTCGTTTAGTCAAAATTCAGTATTTTTTCGCAGTTTGTAGATACCAAAGTAGATAATAAATAAGAAACATTAGAATGTTTTGTATAAAGTAAACTATTTCTAGGTTGGCAATTATTCCTATACGTGCTTCCACGCCGGTCAAGTGTTGCAAGTAAGAATAATTAAGAAGGGCTGGCTTCATAAAGGTGGGGTAGTCTGTCCCCCATGCAGGGAACTCTGCGGAGAAGAATTTGCTGTAAGTACCATTAATCTTCCTGGGATTCTCCGAATTGACCTTATATTTTGATGGTATGTAGTCATCGCCGTCCATCGACATCTGCAATACCAAAGGAGTTGCAATGCGTTGCCGAGCTTAAGAAAAAGGAACGGGAAGTAGAAGGAAGGGGACTGAGGGAGGAATTGGGCCTCCGGCGCTCCACACTCACCGTACGAAACGTAACAGTATGCATACTGTTACTTGACGTCGATATTCTGTGGGAGGGTAGTACTTCCCCGGTCGTGCCGACACAATCATGCTGGCTTACTATTTTTACTTAACCCGGTAAATGTAGTTTGCAAACCAAGTGTGCAAAAAAATTTGCGATTTTTTTTAACATGGAAATTCGTAAAACTATGTTTTTCCTGCTCTAATTTGCAAAAATTGTAGGGAAACGAAAAAGGATGGCAATAATAGTCATATATGCACCTGCACACTGCACATTTTTGCATAGGTTGCATTCTAATCGTGGGAGAGGTTAAATAAGATAATTGTATTTTTTTTTCAGTCAAGAAATGAATACTGCAAAGGCGGTGAAGAACCTTTGCCTCCTAATTTGTATCCAAATGACGTTTTGAAATGCACAGCTGTCAACGTCATGCCAACCGCCATTTTAATATCAACCATCTTGATTTTATTACACTTTATAATCAAATAGAACTAATTTATTTTTTGTTTTCTCTTTTTAGTGAAAAATTCTGACATATTGAGAAATATTTATTTGTATATAAGTTTGCGAAAATCATGTTGTTTTAAGGTGACAAATACTGGGCATAGAATTCACTATCAAATTAGTAGCTAAAGTTCGTTATCTGCTGAATATAGGCCTTTCCTATAGATTTCTATAACCGATTATATGTCCCCCGCATCCAATTGCAATTTAGCCCGCAATATTGCAATTTAGCCTACGATATGGGCAATTTAGACTACGATATGGGCAATTTAGACTACGATATGGGCAATTTAGACTACGATATGGGCAATTTAGCCTACGATATGGGCAATTTAGACTACGATATGGGCAATTTAGACTACGATATGGGCAATTTAGACTACGATATGGGCAATTTAGCCAACGGTATGGGCAATTTAGACTACGATATGGGCAATTTAGACTACGATATGGGCAATTTAGCCAACGGTATGGGCAATTTAGACTACGATATGGGCAATTTAGACTACGATATGGGCAATTTAGCCAACGGTATGGGCAATTTAGCCTACGATATGGGCAATTTAGCGTACGATACAGACAAATTTAGTTTTAGTTATGAGCAACTTAACCTACAATCATCATCATCATCATATCAGCCAAATGAAGTCCACTGCTGAACGAAGGCCTCCCCCATAGACTTCCACAACGACCGGTTATATGCCGCCTGCATCCAACGACTCCCAGCGACCCTTACCAGGTCGTCCGTCGCATATTTTTGAAGGTCGTCCCACACTGCATTTTCCGGTGCGTGGTCTCCACTCGAGAATCTTTTTTCCCCAACGGCCATCAGTTCTACGAACTATGTGCCCAGCCCACTGCCACTTAAGCATGCTTATCCTTTGAGCTATGTCTACAACTTTCGTTCTTCTACGGATCTCCTCATACCTGATTTGGTCGCGTAGAGAAATGCCAAGCATAGCTCTCTCCATAGCTCGCTGAGTGACCTTGAGCTTTCTTATGAGGCCCACACAATATGTATGTTTTATAATATAGGCTATGTTTTAGCCTGCAATATGGGCTTGCAGTCTATAACATGGGCATTTATCCTACAATATGGGTAATTCTGTGCACTTTATGCAAGATACATTTGTTCATATACCTAGTTAAATTAATTTCTATAGTTAAATTAATTTCTAAATTTTTTTAGCAAAGATGATTATTTTTTTTCTTTTAAGATTTGGCTAAACAGCAATTATATTAGCTAAAAACTTTGTGCCCAGTATTTGTTGCCTCAAAGTTGTCAAATTGATTGACAATTTTAGTCAAAATCTTCTTAACATAGCTTCTGTCTTTTAAGGATTTATTTTTAGAATTTTGATGGATTTCGAAGTATCGATATCGCAGGTCGGTTAAGAAATGTGATTTCATACGTCAATATCTTTATTTTATATTGTTATAAGACTTCGTTGTATTTAATACATTAGTATTCGTTTGAATGAGAGAAACGTTTGTATTGTACTGCGACTCGAATTTTGTATCAATACAAGGCTAGACTATGGAGGTATTTCCTACTACATGTCTTTTAGCTAGGTTGCAGAGGAAGAAATATATAACCATGATTTTTTAAATTCTGAGATATTTGCAATTTTTTTAATGATTTGACAACTTGGTTTTTTTTTTAGAGAAATGTTTTAACATTCCTTCTTATTTTTTTAAATATTTGAAATAGAAAATTAGGTATATACAGTTTTATTTTGCATATCTGTAAAAAATCGGGTTATTTAATTATTTCTCTAAAATTTTATGACTTTTGGCATTCGGAGAAAGTTTAAACTTGTACTTTTTTTTAATAGTTATTAAAGTGTGATTGTAATGTGAATATATTGTGTGTTGCATCTGTATAAAGTATCATTTGAAACGCTACAGACTATTAATCTATATAACTTAAGCGGCGGTAGCCTAATGTCTAGGGCGTCGGACTTGCGATCATATGGTTGCGGGCTCGAAACCCACCCATTGCACTACCGACGTGAACCCACTCGTAACACAAGCATTTAGCTTAACACGAGGGATAAACAAGAATACTAGTAATGTGTGACCCACATTGGTAGTAAGCTTTAAAAAAATCTATATTTATAATTTATTTTTTGTAAATTACGTATAATTCTTTATGTCAAGTACGTCTTATGAAATTGCTTACGGCAGTCCCTTAGCTTGCCAAGTAGGCTAGGCTATTTTTACAGCCTCATGGAAATGATGATAAATAGATCAACAAAATACAAATTGGTTCATACCTCAATATTTTGTTGTGGTAGGGCCACGCTGTTCGCAGCATGAATGGGCCGGCTTGACCGGGGAAGTACCACACTCTCGCAGAAGACCGACGTCCGAGTAGTAGCGTTTCGTTACTGCGCTTCGTTCGGTGAGCGAGAGGGCCGGAGGCCCAATTCCTCCCCCAATCTCCTTCCTTCTCCTTTTCTCCTTCCCCTCCCTTTCCCTAAATAGGCTCGGCAACGCATCTGCAACTCCTTTGGTTTTGCAGATGTCCATGGGCGGCGATGACTACTCACCATCAGGTAGCTCGCCTGCTCGTTTGCCGAGTTATCCCATAAAAAAAAAACCTACTCTTAAATAAGGAGAAGTAAGAAGTTATACAGGGTGGAAGGGACATCGACGCACATCCGGTTACCACGATTCAGTACATGATTCTGGACCCCCTTGCGTAGATATTTTTCGTCGGTTATGAAAAAACATCTGGATTTTCATACAAAAGTGCAATACCTACACGGTCAAAATGTATGGAACAGCTGATTTTTTAAAACATAACCGACGAAAAATATCAATATTGTATACTTTTTAATTTCATGGCGTACTACACTGATATGTGGCGTCAAGTCTTATGCGCCAAAATTCTATACTCGTTTTGTGGAAAAAGGACAGAGTATTCCCTTTCATTCCCCACAAACTTTAAAAGTTACAAAAACTTTAAGCGGTTCTGTCGTAGAACTTTATTAGTCGATTCAAATATTTTTTCAGGATAAACACTGTTCATAGCTATCAATCTAATAATTTAATGATAAAAAAGTCGAAATGTCAAATAAAAAATAAATTTGGCAGGTTAAGCGGGGTTCTAAGCCTGAATACATGTTGTTTGTATCGATAAAACATAATTATACTATGAATTATTTATTCTTAAAATATCTTCTATTGGTAAAACCCTGTCTCTTGGACCAAGGATTGTAAATAGTCATTTAAGTATACTTAAAATTAAAAAAAAAACGCTATTATTTATTTACACAAAAATATAAATACTGGAAAATTGTAAATATCGTCAGGTTAAAATCAATATCGCGAAATTGATTGTAAACAGTCGAAAGATTGTGAACACACTGCTTACAGTATAACGCATTATTTTTCGGAAGATTACAATCTATCGAAGTGAAACCGTCAAATTGTGAAATGGCATGCGCTGATTTTATACATATAGAAAATCGTTTAAATAAACTAAATACATAATGTATGCAAATATAATTAAGGTACCTAATCAATTTTGTTTTTATTATTTATATTTTATACATGAAATAGTTTATTTAAATAACATTTCTATATATTTATTATACTTTTGTGTAAAAAAACTTATTCTTTATCTTAAATGCCATAATTTAAATTATTTCTTGTTAAATTAACTGTACTTTTAACCAGTCAAATAATCTGTGCTGATCTGATCAATTACTTTTCATATTTTTTTTATAAATTGCATGTTTGCGCGCGCTTCGACAATAGGTTAGAGTTGTGTTGAATGTTTTTTTTTGTGTAAGTTCAATATATATAGAGCCGAAGAAAAAAAAAAACAAAATTAAAATTGGTTAAAAACTATGAAAGTATTAAGCATTTTATTTTATGCAAGAAAGAGAGCGCACTATAGCACGTTGTGCATCACTCCGTGCGTTCGCCATACAAATTATATACTGACAATCTTTTTGGGGAAAAAGGACAGAGAATCCTCTAAAATCTTCACATTTTTTTTTCAGTATACGTTTTATATTTAAAAATTCACAATAGGCCTGTTATTTTGTATAATTTCGATTTTGTAAGAACCCAATTGTCCATTAGAATAATTTATATTATGTAGTTACCAATTCAAATGTAATAGATCGATTAACTCACTCAGTCTCTCTATACATCGTAAATATAAAAAATAAATGACAACGCATTTTTAATGAAATGAATGATATTTATTTCTGTAATCGTCTTTACCAAATGACGACAAAATTTAAACATGTTGCGAACAGCTACTTATCCCACTCACTCTTTCAGAGTTAGATACATGTTTGCAACATGTTTTGTCATCAGTGGGAACGCGGCGTTAGAATATTATCACTCTCAAAAAAACTGTGAGCTTCTGAAGTTAGCTGTGCCAAATGGCCGCTTCTCTCTTTGGGCCGCTGAATGTTTTGTTTTTCGCAAATTGTACATCTCTAACATATTCCAGTGTTATAGTAATAAGAAATGCGACATCAAAATATATCGTCGTCTATAACAAGCTTAAAGGCGGGGCAAATAATATGACTGGTAACAAAAAAAAAATTAACACAAATTCATCATTTCTATTGACGTAAGTCACGAATGACGTTAGATTTTGTTGTAATTGACAGATCAGCATTCAAAGATAATAAAAATAAGATTAATTATTTTAAAAAACTTGACTTAATGCAGGATGTTAAGAGCAGACATTGTGAACATTGTATCTGTCGTCACAATTTCATAAGTAGATAAGTTATTTTTAAGTGAAAATGTTTTTATCAATTTTAAATTTGTCAACGTGCTACTTTGACAACTTGGTACTTTGAAAACGTGTCAATTTGGCACTTTATCTAATAATGACAACGTGTCGCTTTGACAACTTTATCAATGTGTCACTGACAACGCGCTACATAATGTCACTTTAACGACGTGTTAAATAAACAACATGTCACCTTGATGACGTGTCACTTTAACAACGAGTCAAATTGCCACTATCAATATGTCACTTTAACAATGTATTACATTGACAACATCTCACTTTAACAACGTGTCACTTTGTTTTTAGACATTTTTAATATTTGTATGGTTCATTAGATACCACTCTTTCGTCAAAATAACGATGGCATTATAGCGTTATTTATCTCATATTCCAAGATTTCAATTTTTGTGAAAGGAAATCTAGACTTGTGTGACGACAGCAACAAATACCTCCAGTTTTAGTTTTGCTATTGTTCTGCCCATCACTACTGCTGTGTAAATATAGTACTTAAGACATTTGGTGCTTTAAACATTATAAGTTCTCATTCCTATTTTTTTAAGTCATATTATTTTATTATGAACATAATCTTACCAACTATTTCTATTCAAGGATACATTTAAAACTAAGTCACATGACGAGTACTCCATGTAAACTTTCCGATATTGATGCCTACTACAAATACATACCCATGTAGCGACATCTAGCGCGCTATATGGAATTACGTCGAAACAAATCCTGAATCGCGCAAGCAATATTTACCGCGCGATTACCATATTATACAACTGCCCGAAATCAACTGTTGAGCGGCGGCCCGCCGGGCAAAACTTCTGCCTGGTTGATCCTCTCTTTGGTTAAACGGACAGAACATCGCTTCACGCATGCGTGATGTGATGACGCGTGAACACACGGCTACAGATCAAGCTATACAAATCCAGTTTAAGCTGATCTCGCATTGTATAGACTTCCCATACAATGAGAAGCCAGCGTAAACTGGTTTTGTATAGCTTGATGTGTAGCTGTGCGTACATGCACAAATGCGTGTGTTAAACAAGTAGGGTTGTCTCTGTGTCTATAAGTGTGCATGTGCGCATGTGATGTTATCTTGCTTCACGCTCGTTCACTTGTAACCTTGTTAAACCTTGGTCACTTCACACGCTCCGATTTTGATGCGTGTAAATTGTATAAATATATGGTAAATTGGATTAAATCAATTTTAATTTTAAATCGATAAAATAGGGTATAAGTCTATATTTATACGTCTGTCTATATATATGTAAAAAATATAAATAAATCTCTCTCTATACACTTATTATGTAGTTGTAGTAGGCGTCGACATCTGAAAGTTTATATGGAGTGCAAGTCTATGTTATTAGCAATTTTTTGTTTGAATGTACTCGTTTTCAAGAAAGGAGGGTTTATTCAAAACTTCAATTCGAAATTCAGCTTTTATCATTACGATATGGTGAATCTATTATCTTGCAAATAATCTAAGTTGAAAAATTATAGTATAAACAAGAGATTGTGTATAAATATTGATGTGGATTGTAAAAATATACGCTACGAAACGTTTTGTATAAAATAAAGAGTATTTTTAAACAAATAAAATGTTTTTTTCTACTTAAAGGAATATACGATCGCCGAAACAAACTCATTCGTCATTCGTCATTGGACGACCATCATCATCAAGCCCTATATTGTCCCACTGCTGGGCACAGGTCACCTCTCAGAATAAGAGAGGTTCGGTCATAGTCCACCACGCTAGCCTACTGCGGGTTGACAATAGAAAACTTGGGCCCCTAAAAGGTCTCTGAAGTCCTTAGATATAGGCAGATGTAGACATGTATGTGTGAGGCTATTTGTTCAGCTGACAATGGTCGTCCTTTGGATAATCTTGATATTAAGTTATTTTAGTGAAGGAAAAATACGACCGCGGGCAGGATTCGAACCTGCGTCTTCTGGTTAAGTACACCAGACGCTATGACCGCTAAGCCACCGCGACTCCCACCCGACATGTCGAAATTTGCCTTCACATTTTTAATTTACGTCATTAAGGCGACGTCAGTGACATCTGTTGAAAATTTGCTTCTCAACCGACTGACATGCTTTACAGCAAGTACGATGTCGTACGATGCCACCTTACCTTATATCTATCTTTTTGTATTTTTTAGGCATTTTCCATGCAAAGATTATTAAGTTATTTTAGTGAAGGAAAAATACGACCGCGGGCAGGATTCGAACCTGCGTCTTCTGGTTAATAATAATCTTTGCATGGAAAATGCCTAAAAAATACAAAAAGATAATCTTGATATGATTTTAATGTGAGGGTGTTTCTAAAAATGCGTGCTGATTTACGCATCTGGATAATCCAATTGTAATAAAAAGAAATATGTATATCAAGAAATGATAGTCATGCTTTTTTAATTGATTTTGTTCATAAATTCACATCACAAATGGATCAATTAGCAACAATGCATACCTAGATATTTTTTTTGCTTTTTTTTTATAATGCTTATCCTTAAAAACCCTACATATTCTAGGTTTATGAATGAAATATGGACTGTCTCTTCTTGTAATCAATTGAATGACATAAATCTAGAATGCGTCATAAAACTACAAATAACGAAACACAAAAAAAAATGGCGGGCCAAGCGATCATGTTCATCTTAATATCCGTGACTTTTAGCCAGTATTTTAACAGGGACACCTTCCTTTGGAGCGTCTTTCGCCAGTGTGATCTTCAGAGTATGAAATATTGACGAAAAATATACTTCAGCGGTATCTTTGTCGACGTTCGTTATGTTGATGCAAATGAAACTAATCATTTGTGAGTCTTTTTTCTGGAAACATAAAATAGACTACTTACTTTAAATAAACAGAGTAATTTTAATTGTGCAAATGTTTGAATACCAACTCAATTGTGAATAATTTATTGTTGCAGTCGCAGTTTCTATTGTCATGTACCTAGAATGGCCTGGCTGAGCCTAGAATGGCTGTACCTAGAATATTATAGCCGAATAATTCTCAGATCAAATAAAAAGTTAAGATGGAACTTTGCGAACAAAGAAGTGAGGCCGGCTAAAACTACGCCTAACGGTGTAATACACACAATTACACGCACACACGTATACCGAAACTACGCCTTGGGGCCTAGTCAATGTCACATCGTTATTATCAATAACGAAGTTAGTTATCGGAAATGTATGGAATTGGCATAATCTTTCGATATGTCACGTGATGAAATTATGTCAAATCCATACATTTCGGACATCTAACTTCGTCATCGATAATGAAGATGTGACATTGTCTAGGGGTCCTAGACAGTCCTATCTTGTCAGTCGATCTATCAAAGTATCGAAAGATCGACTAACAAGATAAGGCGTAGTTAACTAATTCATTAAGTGGGTGTAATTGTGTGTTGTACATCGTTAAGCGTAGTTTTAGCCGGCCTCACTTCTTTGTTCGCAAAGTTCCATCTTAACTTCAACCAAACTTCAGACCAAAATTCAAAATTTTTTTCAAACACCAAAATGGTGTACCTAATATGTAGAATTTAGATTATATTATAACAGCTTTACATTTATCGCTATTCATGCAATTAAACTATACATTTTTAAATTTAAACGCGCAGTTATTTCCATATCGTTGTAATAAGCAGAGTTGCAACATACCGGTAAAACGAAATTCCAATGCTTATGCCCTTCAGGTATTGTCACTTCCTCGTCATAAAATACCTTTGCAAAGTCCCAATTTTGATCACCTGCCATAAAAATATTAACATGTACACACGGCTACACATCAAGCTATACAAAACCAGTTTACGTCGGCCTCTTACTGTATGGGAATCCTTTAAAATGCGAGATCACCTACGCTGGATTTGCATAGGTTGATCTGTAGCCGAGTGTACAGTTTGTTCAAAATAACTAAGCTTGTCTGAAGCAAGTGGTCGACAGTGGTAAATTTAAATGAAGAGTCGGTGTTAATGATAAATGATATTTATTTCTGTAAATAGATCTTTTGAAGACACTTTTACAAGTCGTTTTTTTTTTCTTTTTTTTAAAATTAGATGGGGCCGACATTTCCTATCTGACGACCTCTGAGAAGAAATGTCGAAACAAGCTCAGAGAATCATGGTCTCTTCTAAAGTCCAGACAATAGTTATATATCATAGATATGCGAGTTTTACAATGTAGGGCAAAATCTGAACAGACCTTTTAAAGAAAGAGCCATAACAGCTTTGAGTGGACCTGTCCTAACTGACGGCACGCATACATCAGTCCTCGTGTAGCTCAACCATTTTTTAGGGAGCTCAACGATCCGTCGCACGACGATACCAGATCAGGGGGGCCCAGACAATGTTACATTTCCATATCGAAAACGAAGTTAGATTAATCTGAAATGTATGGAATTGGCATAATCTTTCAATATGTCACGTGATGAAATTATGACAAATCCATACATTTCGGATATCTAACTTCGTCATCGATAATAAAGATGTGACATTGTCTAGGGGCCCTGGGCCCCTAGACAATGTCCCTGGCCCCATGTCCCCTGGGACATATTGAAAGATTATGCCACTTCCATACATTTCAGATTAATCTAACTTCGTTTTCGTTATGAAAATGTAACATTGTCTAGGCCCCCTGCGAGACATTTGCGTAGGTCATGTGAAACACTCAAAGCTGTCAGAAAACCTGTATTATATGCTGTAATAAGTCAGAGGTTATTAACTGTGTAGTAGGCCCTCATCTTACTCTTCGTCGCGAAATTTTTTAGAGCTAGTCATAAAAATAAAAATTTCTGCACCTGGCAACACTGATCACATCAATCATTCGTTCTTTTCGCGCTCGCCAAACGTCGCGCAAAAAGTTGTTTTTATTGTAAAAAACTTATATTTAAGTGTTTATATTTGATTTTACAAGTGTAAAATTGGTTTAAGACCATGTTAAAGTGTTTTAGAGTTAGTATGGAAGAAATGAAGAGGAGGAAATTGGATTTTTGGAGAAAAATTTTAGTCAATGAAATATGACAGGTGAAAAATCAAAGTTGTATGCATAAATTTTGTCTGAAATTAAGGGTAAAATGTGTGACATCTTACCACCTTTTCGTGGAAAAGGCTATATTTAAAAAGTTTTTATTGTTAAACTGATTCAGACAACAAATTTTGTTAGCAATTTCGAGTGTCGATCTTGCAGCTCTTCCGTTGGAAGAGTACCTACAATTACTTCATTCTGAAGTTTTGATGAGATAATTTACCTCAAATGTATACAATATACTGTATATAATCCCCTGTTAGGGGAAAAATCACTAAATGTACGCCTTGAGACTTGTACAGGCGATATCCCCTAAGGCTACTCTCTGACCCATAATATATTATGTTCAATACTCTAAACGTTTGGGGTGTAAGGTGAGTATACCTATGAGAGGAATAATACCTACCAGAGTACTAGCATTTTCGTTTTCAGTCTATCTCCTTATGGTCAAGTATTAACTTTTGGTACCTATTAGTTTGGGTCAAGTGATAACAATAAAGTGTAATCAAAACTCGAGGTAAATTATGCTCTAACACTAGTGAATCATGTAGAGGTTGTGAAAACGAGAGTGTCTACACAAATATGAAATTCAAAAGTACTTATCAATCTGTACCTGTATAAAAGACATCCTTCTTAAAACTATATACACTCCAAGGCCTTAAAATTCTATACCAGATGCCCTCACGGCTTAACTCTATGATCACTAGAATTATTATGGTCATTACATAATTATGATGGGACGGGAACTATTGACAGCTGGATAAAATATTGGCAAAAGACATGAATAAATAAGAAGCAAAAGGCTTATAGACACAACCAGGCCTAAATTTATAAAATCAAAGATACTTTTATACCTTGAAAAATACTGTTATGCCAACGGAGAGCTATAGAATCTAAGCTCCACTTGTCAATATATCCCTTAAGCCTTTTTCTGGGTAAAGCCTTATAACCCAAAGGATACTTAGCAGGCTGAAGTTTTTTCCTTGAGAACTGGTAGAAACTGTCAAGACATTATACTATTCAGAAGTTACAATAATGAGTTATAAAAGTATACAACACAACACAAAGAAGACACCGAGGATTCAGATGTAGCAACCGAATCACCCTTAATCAAAGCCAAAAGTACATTCAAGAAATGTTACAAGATCCATGTACATTGGGAATAATACAAATGATGGCAGCAGACCCAATACATATGAGATCAGGGTGGATACCCCATGAGGTATATCTTACATGCTGTACCAAACACAGTATCTGTAAGAGGTAGGTACCAGCCTATTAATCAGTTATCCTAGATAATGAATACAATTCTATTGTCCTTTTGCTTAATGTGAAACAAGTTCATCACATTACAATTAAATTTTAATCAACCAAATATCTTATTGGTATATAATATTATGGTGTTCATAATTAACAAGCACAAATTGAGATGAATGTTGTTTATTAATGTAAAGGATTTTCTTATTATTTAACCAAATTTTAAAGATTATTGGTTATAATCTAATGATGTGTTATGATTAAACTATGTATTATGATGAACTCCTATGAACTTGGGATGTTTTCATACAAATTATTTTATACTATACATATTATGAAAGCTAGGTTTGAGTGGAAGATATGGTCTCGAGGTTCCTGTATGAGGATGAGAGAATATATAGTGTTATATTGAACACAAAACATCCATATACATATATTTTTTTTTTTAATGCTAGGTAACTTTTTAATGGTTGGGTAAACCATCAAAATTAAATAACCTGTTTTGGTAAATCAACAGCAGGAGAGAGCAGAACAGAGGGACTGTTCTTATATAATACTGAAACCAACCATGGAATGTTCATATATCTATATATATTAGGACTATGTTTATGAGGTCATCTATCTACTCAATAGGTATAGGTATATTGATACCTTGAATCATCATACAATAGATGTCTAAATCTAAGAATAGTATGACTATTAGACAACCCATGATTTAGTTTAAACATGTAATATGTAAACAGATTATAATCTGTTTAGCTGTTAATTAGCAGCACAGATCTTAGCATACCTAAGGTTTTATTGTTACTTAACTTTTATTTATTTAGACTTTTTTACACTTTCCTATCAAGGAATACTTAAAGATTAAGGAATCTTCAGATAAAAAGAGAATTCACTAATACATATATTAAGAACCTTTATACCAGGTTGAATTACAATATGAGGTACTATTTTAGTATTTCAAATACAACATTTTCAGCAAATAGCATGAGACCATTATAAAGGTCTGAGAGTAGAATAGAATATGGAACAGTACTCAAACTAAAATAGTAATTGGAAATAAAATCATTTGATGGACTTAGTGGTTAGTTGATAACTATAATAAAATTAACAAAAGTAACTTTAGCTACTTTTTGGCTAAGTTCATAGGTTTTCAGACATAGGTATCTGAAAATTGAGGGGAGCACAAGCCAATGTCATCCACAGGGTTTTTATGCTGGTCGAAAATGATTTGCCTACATAGAACTTTGTTCTGGTTGAGATACCTAATACATATAGACCTACCAATTCAGAGGCACATAACTTTTTCCTTAAAAATCTTAATAAGCATAAAACAAATTTTAAATGGTACCTGTATTTAGCTTATAATATCTTAAAAGTGACTCCTTCAATATTAGTAAGTCAGTACTTGTATCTGATGGATTGAATATAGTCTAGATGCTAAATCAAATTGCTCAAGATAAACTAGCAATGGTGTGAATAGAATTACTTGGATTATAGGACTGTGCATCAAATAAGTAGACTAAATGTCAACATTTTATCACAGTTACTGAAGAGAGATGGAGACACATAATATTATAATATTGCCGTTAGCCTGTGTTCAAATAAACACAAAAGTCATACTTTTGTGTAAATGTAGATAAATTTTACAGACTTTTCTAATTTTTTCCAGAACAATTTTTATAAAAAAAAAAAAAAAAAAAAAACCCAATAACAAGTTTAAAATTGCAGAATAGAATTTTCTTTAAGTTATGAGTCATAATTATGTAGGATATTCCTACCTATCATTTGCATAGAAAACATAATTCAATGTTTTTCTATAAGATTTTAATAGAAAAATGTAGGTGGGTACTCTCAATTTATCTTTATAAATGCATTTTCGCCAGTTAGTAAGGATGGCACTAAATATCTTTCATATTGTGAAATCTAATCAGTTAAGAATACTAGGCTTTGCAACAAAGCCACAAATTCTGCTATCCTCACTTTTAAAACTAGTAATAGTCTTATAATAGTCTGTATAGTATCAGAGGTTTTGACATCCAGTCCCTTTGTAAGATTTTCTTTTTTCTTTTGTCTCCTAGTAGAACAGCACCCCTCCACAATTTACTTCAAGGGATTCTTGCTTCTTTGGGATGATCAGGAAAGCCTTAAAGAATGATTTGACTATTTCAAATCTATCAATCTTTTGTTATTTAAATAACTATCAACAAAATCACCTACTTATAGTTCTTGCCTATGACATAGACATAGTAAGTGAATAAAAGGAAATCAGGATTTTAATGATGACAATCAAATGACTACTTTTATAATTTTCGGTGCCAGATATATCTCCAGTTTTCAAGACAGATCATACTTTAACAAGTAAGATTAAAGTCAGCTATGCAACAGCTTAGTTTTTTGTTATCTTGGCTTAAATTAATAGGTAAGTGAAGATAAGAGTTACCTACTTATGTAAATATTTTTAACAAGAATAGGTACTTACTTTCTATAATGCCAAGACATTTAGAAAACATAATACTCGGAAGTTATATAGGAGGGGTTAACACTCTTATTTAATAAAAATAAAAAAAAATAAAAAACTATCCTGGCTGTTCTAGGAAGAAACAGTTGAGTCAGTCAAGACTCTTCCTGATTTTCAGTTAATCATGTAATTGTGTACCTTCGATACAATATATTATGTACTTAGGACAAGTAAGACATACTTGTGGTCATGATTCATACACGCAGGCATGAAACGCATCAACAATGGAAACCTAATGGAGTATATTAACATTGGCCACATTGGCTTATCTTGGTAAAAGAGCCATAGTAGTCTATAAATTTACAGTAGATTACTACCCAAATACTTTACCTTGGGCAGTCGCAGTTGATCTGTAAGTTATATCTTTTATGGTTGATTCTATAGCTTTACAGTTTTCAAATATTTTGTTCTAAGTACATTATTTATTTTTTAATAACATAGATTCTTATCAATATTTATAATATTGCTGGCGATCTTTAAATATACACAAGGTGATCTGGTGATCTTTTTATTTTTGATAAACTTTTAGACAAAGTTACTGTAGGTTGTAGTAAGTGAGACCTACTTATTATTTTGATTATGTGTTATTATGATTCTCTGAACATCTACACAGTTAATAACCTCTGACTTATTACAGCATATAATGATAGGATTAAACGAACTTACCTGTAAGTGAAGTTCTATCCTGATTATATGGAGTAATAAGTCAGAGGTAGAGGGTCCCGCCCTCCCAAAAATTACAAACTTAGTACCTACATATGTAATTTCATGATTCCCATTACAATTAACTCCGCTCTAAACTTAATGATTGATGTGATCAGTGTTGCCAGGTGCAGAAATTTTTATTTTTATGACTAGCTCTAAAAAATTTCGCGACGAAGAGTAAGATGAGGGCCTACTACACAGTTAATAACCTCTGACTTATTACTCCATATAATCAGGATAGAACTTCACTTACAGGTAAGTTCGTTTAATCCTATCATTATAAATCTTATATAGTTAGAGCTAACCTACATAGTACTCACATTTACATTGTTAAGACCATTGAAGTCGTATATGTTTCGCATGATGTGATTATTTTTTTACTAATTCAATTTAAATTATTAAAGAGAATAATAAAAAATGTGAAATATATAATGACCCCAATTGTCTTCACATCGACTCTTTCTATTAAAGTTTACCACTGCTAAACCATTTGCGGACAACTTCAGACAAGCTTAGCTATTTCAAACAAACTGTTGATAATTTGGATCGAAAGTTTGCGCAGGCGAAGAAGAATCAAAAGCGCAACGAAACATTCTAACCCCGCGTTCCCATTGACTACAAAATATGTTGCAAATATCTATCTTACTCTATCTAACTCTCAAAGAGTGAGAGGGATAGGTAGCTGTGTCCAACATGTTTTGTCGTCCTTGGGAACGCGGGGTATGATTTAAGACTTACCTAAAGAATAGTCACATGTATAGTTTGAAGCGTTTATAGAAGACAAAATAGTCAACAAAGTAGCCAGGAACAGGCTAAATAAGTGAATCATTGTGTTTTGTAAAATACACAATGAAATTCAAAATAGGAATGCGTGAATTATTTACGGGACCGTTAATTTTTATTCAATTTATTGTAGAAAATCGATTCTATGGGTTGACAATTATGGTTGTGGCGGTCCAGGGATCTAAAAAAAACTTCATTGAACAGAAGTTTAATTCCAACTGAATCTTACAAACAATGCATAAAACATGGTCCCATTTCAAGGTTTTCTTGGGTTGTTTAAATCCAACTTTGTCCAGTGCAGTTGTATCTATCCAAAGGATGCCTGGAAGAAATCGCACATCGCGATAAGCCCGCCCATTTTATGTCATTTATTGCAAGAACTTTGTATATTTATCTATATTATATGGTGTACGCACGGGTACACATCAAGCTATACAAAACCAGTTAACGCTGGTCTTTTATATTATACGAAGCCTATACAATGCGAGATCAGCTTAAACTGGTTTTGTATAGATTGACCTGTGATTGAACTGCGTGCGATTTTTAAGCAAAAGTATTAAAACTTTTGCTCAGTCGTGAATAATCGTGTAAATACGTTATTGTTAATGTCGTAATTTCTACTGCCATGTACCTAGAATGATAACACATTCTAGGTATTTTGCAGGATCCGGATAATTTGGGAAAAATCAAGACAAAAATAATTTCGCGACGATGCTGATGGTTTAGCATTAACCTACATACTCCTCCCTCCCTAGAGAGCTACGTACAGTCGGGACTTATACGCAGGACCTGGAATGCTCGGGAGAAGCTCGATGTTGAAGCGGGATAGCGGACAAGTGCGACTTGTACGGCTGTTCGGTGCGCGTGCACTAAATAGCTCTGACCTTGCGGTATGCGAAGTATGTGGCGCCTATTATTAATGTGAGGTATATGGGTAATATTTAGGTATATACCTAGGTCATAAGTAGTAGGACTGATTATAGGAATGTCTAGTATAATTGTCTGTATGATGATTTCACTATCTACCTTTGATATTGTTTTTTCATTGTCTGAGGATAATTTTAGGGTAACTAATTTTTTTAAGTTATTTTAGTGAAGGAAAAATACGACCGCGGGCAAGATTCGAACCTGCGTCTTCTGGTTAAGTACACCGACAAGAGACAAGACGCTATGACCGCTAAGCCACCGCGACTCCCCCCGCCATGTCGAAATTTGCCTTCACATTTTTTATTTAAATCTTTTAGGCGACGTTAATAATCTTTGCATGGAAAATGCCTAAAAAATACAAAAAGATAACTAATTTTTCTGTTGTGTTTTATGTTTTATTTTTAATTCTTAATTATAAAATTATTCTAACGGATTTCTTCTACTTGTGTGGCCATTAAAACGGCGTAAAGCCTAACCCTGTGTCAATTATTTCTTTTTATTTCTAGTTCCAATAAACTACTTATTTGATTTGATTTGGTTTAATGGTATTATTGTAAGCTATAATCGCGTTACGCATTAGGATACTTTTGTCGGTTAATTTTTGTAGTCTAATTATTTCTCCAATAGTTGAGTGAAATCTTTCGATTGGGGAATTTTAATTCGAGTAATAAAGGATGAAAAGGATGTAAGGGGTGTAAAATGTAAAAGATGAACGAACAAATGAGGCTAGGGTTGTCATACATAAAATTTTATGGTCGGCAAACGAGCTGGCAATCCACCTAATGGTAAGTAGTCATCGGACATCTGCACATCGACGAAAGATCGGCCACAAAATATTGTCCGTACTTAATTAATATTTTTATGTTGTATATAAAATCAGATTCTTAATTAATAATTAATTAAAGACTGTAAAAAATATAATTAGGCGATAACAGTGCTTTAAATATTTCATTTAATAAACAGTAAGACGTTGTTTTAAAATGTATCGCTTGTTCTTTATTTTGTTTGGTAAATATTATTATATTTTTTATATTTATTAACGTTGACTGAATTGAATACTGGCACAAGTCAAAATATTTTGGGATAAACCAGTTGGTTCTTTCATGAATTAAATTAAATAGGTATGTACTATCTCTTTAGGGATGTGTCCCTAAAGAGATAGTACATACCTGTGTGAACAGACGTTGCACATGGGGGTCCTCAAGTGGTCAATTAAGGGGACACAGTGCCGACTCCAGCTAACTATATTTATGTTTTGACACAGTTTGTATAATACCTATATCACGCAATATGTCAAAATGCTGGTTTTGTTAGCAGACTTCATATGACACGCTGTGGCGTCTATATCAGGACAGATGTTCGGTAGCTGCCTGCATACCTAACTCTTTTGATAACTGTAACTCAACAAAAAAAATGGTATGTGCACACAGATACACATAAAATTATATGATTCGAGTTTCACTTGGCCTTTCATAGTACGGCAAGCCTATATAATGAGAGGTCAGCCTACAATGGAATGGTATAACTTGGTGTGTATCCGTCTGTACACACGATGACACATTAAATCATCATTCAGTTGCAGTAACAGTGATTTAAGCAGTGCAACTCAATAGCTTCCCGTGTTTTCTCTTGTACGTAGGTAATTTTGAACGAGGATCTAAAAATTCCAATATTTTGACTTGTGCCACTATTAGATTCAGTCAATAACATAAGATTTTTTTCCAATCATGTGTGATTCAATATGAGTTCATACTGTAAGTAAAAAAAATAGCTACCTATTCAACATGGGGTTCAATACTAGAATATTAAGCTGATTACAGGTCTTTTCGTCTTCGAAGGCATAAACTCCAGCCCCTTACCGGAATCCGAGAATAATGAGAATAATGAGAGTACATCGGATGACGAAACAACCATCGACAGAGAGTCATCAGAAAAAGACGAAACACAATCCCGAAAAAGATACGCTAAAAAAAAGGTTGACGATACAGAGGTTTCAAGCTCCTTGGAGAGCTTAGTTGTGGCCATAGACACAGGTGTCAAAAAATTTATGGCGGGAAAAAATACACCAGACATCATTGATACTATTGCAAAAACCTTGGTGGATTTCGCAAAGCACGCTGATCCTATTTACAGAACAAAGGGTCAAGCTTATGATATAAGTAAGTAATATTGCGCCCTTCCAAATGCCGTGACAATACGGCGAGTAGGTATGACATAATTACTCTGTCGTCTCCCCAAGCGGCGAGCGATGAATGCCATGTAGCAACTGTTAGTAGCAACAGTAGTACCTATGGCTTACGTCAGTAATGCGAGTACAGTTTGTTCAAACTAACTTAGCCGGTCTGAAGTTGTCCGCAAGTGGTTTCTTCTTCTTTTGGTGCCTCTCAACCTGAAGGTTGGCCATTAACTCTGTATATTTTCTCTTTATCTTTGGCGAGGTGGAACAGCTCAGCAGCACTCGTGAATCCAGCCCATTCGCGAATGTTCCTTAACCAGAACTTTTTTCTTCGACTAACACCGCGTTTCCCCACTTCTTTGCCCATCATTATAAGTTCCAGCAAGTTATATCTCTCGTGCCGAAAGACTTGTCCGAGGTAAGGAACTTTGCAAGCAGTGGCGTAGCATTGGTCACAAGCACCCGGTGCGGATCCCGTTTTTGCCGCCCTTTTATTTTTAAAATGAATACCAAAATATGTAGGGCATGATAAAACTAAACTGAAAAGTGAAGAAATGTTCTCCCAAAAAGAAAAAACAAAGTAAAACATGCGAAACTGAAACGTGATTGAATAAAAAGAAGACAGACAGAGTGACAGACCCTCGGTCATTACGATGAAGTACAAAGGATTGACAAGGTCAGATGTTTATTTAAATGAAAATTGTTACAAAGTAAATAACTTTCCTAAATAATAGTTATTGGAGAACGTTGCATTACCCATGCAGCAAAGATTTATGGGAACAACATGAAAAAATTAACGAAAAAAGCTTTTTTTAAATTATTTTTTTGTTTTTCTTGACCACCACTGAGATGCCGCCCCCGCCAAAGTGCCGACCGTTGCGGGCCGCACCTACCGCCCCCCCCCAAGCTACGCCACTGTTTGCAAGTGGTTTAGCAGTGATCAATTTTAATGGAAAAATTGGCGTAAAGACTTCGTAGATATATGTTTGTCATTTTTTTATTTTTTTCTTTACTAATTTCGATATTTATTTAAGCTATTCTACCAGAGCTGTAATTCGGATTGGCTAACTTCAGATAAGCAGAGATATTTCGATCAAACTGTAGTAATGAGTTCGATCAACACGAAAGAAAAAATAAAGGAGATTGTGCAACCGAAACAACGCCTTTAACAATATTGCCAAACTTTATCGAAATATGTTCACTTCACATTTGAGACTTAAGTATAATTTTATTGTGTTTATTAAAATTTGTATGTTGCAGTGCCCTTACGGGGTTTCATGTTGTACTTGTCCATATAAATATAACACCTATTGTAACACATGAAAGCAATAAAGAACTTGAAATTAATGTACTTATCTATATTTTCAGAGCCCGAAGTATTCCAGTTTCGGACTGGCAAACCTTCTGTGATGTTCGAAATAAACTCTAAATCTATAATCAACGTGTTAAAAGACGTTTTACAATCTAAGGTTGTCCATAAGTATCTAGACAAGTTCTCCCAAGAGGCTGCAATCATATATCGTGCTTTGAAAACAGAAATGGACAAGACGAAGTCACAACCGCGCCCCTACCAAAGACCGCATAACTAGCTGGAGAAGCATAATCATCATCATCATCATAATCCATAGCCTGACTTCACCTATTGTTGGGTATAGGCCTCCCTAAGTTTGTGCCATCACCACGGTCCCGTGCCACTCTCATCCAATTACACCCAACGACGTGAATTATGTCGTCGTACAATCTTGTTCCTAGACTCCCGACACTCCTCCTGCCATCCCTCGGCCACCACTCAGTCGTTGCCCTACTCCACCTGTCGTCACTCCGTCTCGCTAAGTGTCCTGGCCCCACTTCGACCTTAGACCGTTTTCGGATCTTGATGTTTGGAACTCGGTCAATTAGTTTGATGCCTATGGCACGCTCCATCACAACAAATACAGCAATAAAATTATTATTCGCTTGATGTTTTTATTTCATTATAAATGTTGTCATCTTCCCAATCGCTTTTTCTCTAGTTAACTACAAGTTTAGCATCAAAAAATATTCTTTTATAAAAAACGACAGCGGTAATCGGTAGGTTGGTTGCTACTATACAACATCCTTGCTTCCGTTAGCCCAGCAAAAAAGTGCTGAAATGGAACACTATATTCACTATAGCACAAACCTCGTTAGAAGATAACATTAGATGCCTTATTGTCAGAAGATTACATCTCCAAAATGACGACTGGGCGCATTAGCAATGTGCAGTGCTTATTAAATAAATAGTTACATACATACATACATAGACTCACACCTTTTTCCCACAGGGGTAGGCAGAAACTATGGACTGCCACTTGCTACGACCCTTGCATATCTCTTTCGCTTCTTCCACATTCATACATCTTTTCATACACACGCGCCGGTTGCGAGTACTACGCACCTGACCTTTTTGGAGAACCTCGCCGATAAGATCGGTGTACGTCCTTCTAGGGCAACCTCTCCCGACGCATAAATAGTTACATGTCGTTATTTGCTCGTTGCTTGTCTACGTCCTACCTACTATCGGTATCATCAGTTAATGCGACTTTGTGCGCGTGTACATACATACCATCACGCCTGTATTCCTCGAAGGGTTAGGCAGAGGTGTACAAATGCACACCCACATTTCGCCAGTATGTTTAGATCCGTGTAATAGGGGGCGAGCCTATTGCCATTAACCGTTCAAAAATCCAGACTGAGCTTTCTGAGACCCTGAATAAGAATTTCATAGAAAAACCCAATAACACCATGCCCGACCTGGGGTTCGAACCCAAGACCTCTAGCGTAGCAGTCGCCCTTAGGACCACTAGACTAATGAGGCAGTCAGTTGTGCGCGTGTTGTTACCATAATATTTATAAATGTTTATTTAAAAATAAGTTTTTTATTTTATGGTATCACCCTAAGGTTAATTACCCAAGTGATAAGCTGGCCAAAATACACCATAGCATGAACTTTTCCAAAGAAATGATTCTTACTAATCAAAAGTAGGTGCAGAAAACATAACTTCTTATGTGCTCGACTGTACATTTCCGGTCGATTCATAACATGAACTGTTTCGTTTCAATAACTGTAGGTTACAAGCAATAAGCTAACAGACATTATAACTCTATTGACTATGCCGGCCAGGGTCCAAACAAAAGTGCCCATCATTCTTTGGTTAGACATTGTTATGTCTAACCTAACCTAACACAAGTATCATAAATTATAATGCTATAAGAACTGTCTTCATCATCATCATGATGATGAAAAAAAAAGTCAATTTGTTAATTTTAATAATTTATGACGACGAGCTTTATCGAGTTGAGTATTTGAGTCATAAATCTGGGGATTCTGTGGTTGGTGATCTGTCTTTGGCACAAAGGCCTCTGGCCATGCCAAAAATATTACAAAAAAAAGTGATCTGTCACTCTCAGCTGTCAGTCAACGTCAAATTCAAATTATCAAGAAAATGAAATTGTTGATTTGATTTGTTGAATGAATTTATTGTTTTTATATTATCCGATTTGTTTTAATGAAATAATTACCAAAAGAACGTGTTTATCAATAGCACCTCTATACATTTTCAATTATTTAATAAGTAAAAATGCGCAGCGCTTTCGCTGGGCACATAGATGAAATTCCGTTTATTCTTGTCGACAATTTCGAGAATGATTTGACTAAAGACGCCTATTTCCTGAGCCATTATCACGGAGATCATGTCTTTGGCTTGGCAGCCGACCTATTTCTTAGAAGACTGAAAAAGAATAATACGTTTATATATGCTTCTAAAGTGACTGTTGCGATCATTATAGAGCAATGCCCAAGATTGTTCCCTTTCTTGAAAGTTTTGGAGCTGGGTATGTATTTATTCATTATATAAGAGGAGACTTCTGCTCGTTGAGTTAAGAATACAAACTTCATTCTAAGAATAAATTCATGTTATGACTCACCACAACCAAGGCTGGCTGTGTTCCAATGGTTGTTCTGGTCAGTGTGTTTCTGCTCGGCTCCTAAAATTCGTAGCGTGATGTTGATAGCCCAAGTTACCCTGTATAACGTCAGCTACCTGTTAGTGAAAGTCCTGTCAATGTCCTGCTCTTTCTGGGATTTTCTGGAACAAATAGAGGGACAAAAATGTATAAAATAGTATTTTTGTTAAAATATGTACGACCATTCTTTCATAATGCAATTAAGAAAAAATCTGTTATCTTGACACTACAAATCGACACTTAACTTAAATTTATACAGAATGATTCACAAACTTTTTCTTTACAGGTTCCAACACATTATCCATAAAAACAGATGACAAAGAGGAAATTTTGTCTGTGACCACTTTACCCGCTGCCCATTCACTAGGCTCCGTCATGTTCCTATTCGAATACAATAAAAAGAAGATCTTATACACTGGAGACTTCAGAATATCCAGAAACAGTGTCTCAAAATACTCACATTTCCATTCTAAAGGGAAACCGATACACTTAGATGTGATGTATGTCGATACAACATTCCAGAGTTTTCCTTCGTTCCCGAAAAGGTCCGAGGTGGTACGGAATGCAGTGTTCCATATCAGGAATTGGTTGAATCTAAACGAAAGGAATCGGGTTGTCTTGCTGACGTCAGCAGGCTTTGGATATGAATGTGTATGCAATGAAATTTATAAAGAAACAAAATTGAAGACTTATGTGGAGGATTCCTATTGGCGTATTTATAAGTAAGTTTTGTACCAACCTGATCTTTACTTGGGCACCAAATTCTTTTTTATTTTTGATTTTCACAAATTGTTCGCCTATAACACATTATTATTATTATGTGTTAGTTTATAAACAACTTTTTTTTTTATGTAGCCTCTTTCGTGTCCCACTGCAAGGCAAAGGCCTCCCCTAACTTCTTCCAGGATTGTTTATCCTGGGCTTCTGTATACCACGTTGGCAGAAACCGATGATATCGATCGGTTTATAAACAACTAAGTACTAAAAATGTTGCTTAAAAGTCATTATGGTAGAAGATTTTGCTGTAAAATAAAGGATTCAGGCAAAATATACAATTTACGCTACTTTCTGCAATAATAACAATTTTTATGCAAAACTTGTAGTACTCAGTTGTGAATAAGTATTAGTTGATGTTGCAATTCTTACTGCGATGATCCTAGATTGTGTTTTTTAAAAGACCAATTAGCAAATCAATCAGTTTTTTTTATAACCCTGAAAATTGCATTATATCTCGACCACTTTTCATCTTTCACTCCCAACTAATTCAACTTTCAAACAAAATGAAAATCAATTCATCCGTTCGGGAGCTACGATGCCACAGACAGACACACACAGAGACACGTCAAACTTATAACACAATTAAAAAACAATAATACACATCTAATCATAATTATAGTTTCTTTTTTGTTACAGCCAATTTCCTAAAGAAATATATGGTATAACCAACAACCCAACATCTAGAATATATCTATCAACTAAATACCGATATAAAGAAGAACCAGATACCTTCACACTCCAAGTTTACTTCTCCGCTTACAAATGGGGAGATAGGAAGAATATTGAAGAAGAATTCCTCACAGTCAAAGACAACAGAATAGAAGTATGCTTCTCTACGCATTGCGGTAGAGATGAGTTGATTTATTTTATCAACTATTTTAACCCGGGGAAAATAGTTGGATTTCCGGAAGACTTTGATCCAGATATAACCATAAATGTATTTGAAGATGGATTATCAAATGCGGTTTTAGACGAGTTTAGGATAACACCGAAAAAGAGGAAGATGGTAAGAGAAAGAGATGTAAGAGTGGGTAAGAGAGTGAGTAAGAGTCTTTGCAGAGAAGCTTTAGATTGGTGATTGTACATTTTGTACGGCGTTAACATGTTCCAAGACGCCCAAAGAACGGTAACGTTATCTATCAGTATTGTGACTCAACTCTGCCCTTGAAATAATTACCTACAGATGCGCGGTACGTAAACACGCGAATGGGCTGCCCGCCTAGAGTATATTAGTTCATCCAGGTAGGTATTTTACTCAGTGGAAAAAGCGAAATATCTACCATTTAAAAATTTATAAATTACGTACTAGTAGTATATACATTATTTAAAGTCTTAACTTTCAGAGTTTTCAGGTACATAATTTAAAAAATATTATCTTTGGGTGCGTTATTGAAGCATTCAAGCAACTAAAAACAGCACAATATAGTCTTTAATTGTTATTTTGCTATATTAAGTAAGTTGTACTTATTTCATCCAAATATTCACAAATAGCACGCTTACTGCTTTCAAAACCATCACGCCGTTCGTTCGTCACTGCGGCGCATTCTCGTCTGTTTGGTTACCAAGTGCATACCAAACTCGATGCGCGTAGGTATGACTCGCGTTCCAACGGTATGCATGAAGATAGAATACCGTTAGATACAGTTTGTTCGAAATAAGTAAGCCGATCGGAAGTTAGCCGTTTCGAACTACCGCATCGATAAAATCGTTTAATTAAGTGTTTTAATACATAAATATCGAAATTATTAAACAAAATAACTAGAAATGTGAAACATATACGACTCTAATTATCTTTACACCGACTCTTTCTATTAAAATTTATCACTTCTAAACCACTTGCAGACAACTTCCGATCGGCTTACTTATTTCGAACAATCTGTAGCAATGAGTAGCATTGTCGATCCCTTAGTCATATTCAATATACTGTATAGGTACTGTTGATTTGTATCCATGGCATAATGTTTTGTAATTATTTATGTATGAAATTAATATTAGGAATAAGATTGCTTTGGTTTATCGCGGATGTCAAAGATGTGATATTAGGCTTAGAATTTGATTCAGATCTATATCTTTTTTACCAAAAATTTACTTAAAAAAATATATATTTTTTTGTTAAAAGAGACTTGTTCGTTTTATTGGCTAGGATATTAAAAGTCTAAACATAATGCATTGTGATATACCTACTTGGGTAAAATAGGTAACTACATACTTTAATATGATGGTGCGTTTTTTAAATATAATATTTAAAGAAATATTTTTGGTTTAATTTGTTCATATGTTTTAATACTTAGCCCTTAAAAAATTACCACACCAATGTGTGAATTTGAAATAAAAGTATTCCTGAACCCAAAAATCAATACCATTTCCCGTCACAAAGCGAGTGCCTTTGCCTACAGAGTTCACGGTAGCGGGCGGAGGAATTGGTGGTTCCTATACCTAATTCTTATAACGAAAATCACAAGGGATTTCTATGTACATACGGCTATAGATACATGAAGCTATACAAAACCATCTTTTTATATTTTATAGGCATTTTCCATGCAAAGATTATTAAGTTAATTTAATAGTGAAGGAAAAATACGACCGCGGACAGGATTCGAACCTGCGTCTTCTGGTTAAGTACACCAGACGCTATGACCGCTAAGCCACCGCGACTCACTTACGTGAATCGGGCTTCTGAGCTGTGTCGTCGGTCTCCAAAAGTTTGTAATATCTGGAGTGTTCTCCACGTTACGACCTTGTAAATAACACCTAAGGTTACCGATTCAAAAATTAATTAATCTATTTATTAGCTCCACTAAAAAAAGCAATAAAGCTTTGCCTAAAGATAATTAGAAGTGGATTGTTAGGTTACTAAGAATAATTGGATTTTAACGAACCAACTTTCTGATTAGTCGAAATTAAAAAGTCAGTGTTCCCGTCATGAGAATGCGGCTGACATTAATATTTTTTACGCAAATATTAATAGTTGTAGGTAAGTACCAATTTCATCATCATCGTCATATCAGCCTAATGAAGTCCACTGCTGAACGAAGGCCTCCCCCATAGACTTCCACAACGACCGGTTATATGCCGCCTGTATCCAACGACTCCCAGCGACCTTTACCAGGTCGTCTGTCCATCTTGTTGGAGATCGTCCCACACTGTGTTTTCCGGTGCGTGGTCTCCACTCGAGAACCTTTTTGCCCCAACGGCCGTCACTTCTACAAGCTATGTTCCCCGCCCGCCGCCACTTACGCTTGCTAATCCTTTGAGCTATGTCGACAACTTGGTTCTTCTACGGATCTCCTCATTTCTGATTTGGTCGCGTAGAGAAATGCCAAGCAATGTTCTCTCGATAGCTCGCCGAGTGACCTCAGCGAGCAATTAGCGAGGTCACTCAAGTACCAACAGAAGCGGCGGTAGCCGGGCTAGGGCGTCGGACTTGCGATCTTGTGGTTGCCGGTTCGAAACCCACCCATTGCACTACCGACGTGAACCCACTCGTAATACAAGCATTTAGCTCGAGGGGTTAACAATGTGTGATTGCTAGTAAGCTTATAATTAAAAAAAAAATAGGTACTACACTGAGTCTAAAACTACAAAACTTTACTTTATACTTTTTAGATATGAAAAGGTCAACAATGAAAATATTAGAGTAAGTAACAGAGATTCAAAATACCTATTTATCTAAACACTGAATATAGGTACAATACCTGAAAGTACTTAGTAATACTTTAGTGAAGGAAAAAATCGACTGAAGGATTCGAACTTGTGTCTTCTGGGGGTCTAGACAATGAGACATTTTCAATATAATTAACGAAGTTAGATTTTCAAAATGTATGGATTTGACATAACTTTATCACGTGACATATCGAAAAGTTATGCCAAAATTTGCTTATGCTAATTTCGTTATCGATATGGAAATGTACCATTGCAAGCAAGTTTGCTTCTCAACCAACATGACATGCTTTACAGCAAGAACAATGTCGTACGATGCCACCTTACCTTTTATCTTTTTGTATTTTTTTTGCGTGGAAAATGGATAAAAAATACAAAAAAATTGGCTGCATGGAGTTACTGAATCGATTTACAGCGGTTTTTAAGCGTTAATCTTTTCTGAAGCAATACACGATATGTGACAGCCTAGTTATACGACCATTGGACTGCCAAGTCAAAGGTATCGGGTTCAAATCCAAGGCCATAAAAACCTCTGACTTTTCGAAGTCACGCGCATAAACGGTGAAGGAAAATATCGTGAGGGAACCTACATGCCTGAGAGATTTTCATGACGGCGTGTGAAGTCTGCCAACCCGCAGTAGGCTAGTGTGGTGGACTATAGCCTAATAATTATCCCATTGCCCCTCTCGTTCCGAGAGGAGCAATGGGATAATGTATGGGTTGATGATGATGAATATGGCAATGCCGATTCTCTGGTCAAAGTATAGGCCAGCCCTTGGGTCACGTGAAGCGTTTTTCGGGCGTTGGGAAATGCCCTAAAAAGGGAATTGTACCTATATTTTATTACATACATACACTCACGCCTTTTTCCCACAGGGGTAGGCAGAAACTATGGACTGCCACTTGCTACGACTCTTGCATATCTCTTTCGCTTCTTCCACATTCATACATATTTTATTTTAGATAATAAAGTTGTGTATGTAATTTTAGTGTGCTAATGCTAGTTTTTTTTAGGAACACGCCTAAGAGAGAAAATCCGGCTTTCGTAAGAGATCGTAAAAGAAGTAAGTAAGTGTGTTTAAGATAAGGGGGTGGGGGGAGGGTGGGCAATTGGCTCGCCCCCTATTACATGGGATCTAAATATACCGGCGAAGTGTAGATGTACATTAGTATACCTCTGCCTCACCCTTCGGGGAATACAGGCTTGATTGCTTAATATTTTTTTTGTAACATTAGCGTTGAATAAATGACGGCCTCTGTAAGAAACGGCAAGAAAGGTATGTTAAGATGGTTTGGTCATGTAGAGAGAATGGATGAACGGAGATTGACGAAACAAGTATATATGGCGAGTGCGGATGGACGAGTTGGAAGGGGACGACCTCGGCGAACGTTCCGCAACCAAATTGCGGATGTTCTTAAAAAAGGCCAGGTTCCGAGCACCCTGAACCGACGGTCATGCATGAAGAGATTACCTAATGAATGTAGATGAAGCGAAAGTAGTGTGCCAGGATCGTAGCAAGTGGAAATCCATAGTCTCTGCCTACCCCCATGGGAGACAGGCGTGACAATATGTATGTATGTATGTAGAAAATCATGGTCTCTTTTAAAGTTCAGACTGTAGTAGTATCAGGGATGCAAGTTTAACAATGTAGGGCAATATATGAAATGAAATGATATTTATTTCTGTAAATAGATCATTATTTCAAAGACACTTATACAAGTCAATGTTTTACATTTTCTTTAAGCTAGATGGCGCCGAACGACGACTGGGAATATAAATATTATATAATATTATACGAAGTGGTACTCGTCGGTCTAGTGGTCCCAATCGCGACTGCTACGCTAGAGGTCTTGGGTTCGATCCCCAGGTCGAGCAAAGTGTTATTGAGTTTTTCTATGAAATTCTCAGTAGCAGCTCGGAGTCTGGATTTGTGCCCGGTGAATGGCAATAGGCTCGCCCCCTATTACATGGGACCCAAACATACCGGCGAACTGTGGGTGTACATTAAGTGCACCTCTGCCTAACCCTTCGGGGAATACAGGCGTGATCGTATGTTATTTTATTATACGAAGAGGCATTTTGAAGAAAGAGCCATAGCCTTAAAGACGTACAATTTGCGATAAACCAAAAAAACATTGAATTTGGCGTCCAAGGAGAGACGATCATCTGTAAATAAGCGGCGGTAGCCTAATGACTAGGGCGTCGGACTTGCAATCATGTGGTTGCCGGTTCGAAACCCACCCATTGCACTACCGACGTGAACCCACTCGTAACACAAGCATTTAGCTTAGCACGAGGGGTTAACAAGAATACTAGTAAAGTGCTACCCACATCGTAAAAAAATAACGGCCTCAGGAAGTGTTATTTTTTTTTCAGATCTAATAACTAAACCGGAAATGCCGTCAACTTGGCAAAATCGTTTCCGCCAGTTATTTGATCCCGCATGGATGGACTACTGTGATCCCTATCACTGCAACGATTACCACCGAATCGCTTGTGGACTGAACAGGAGGCGAATGAAATTCAAATGGTTTCAGAGCGTGTGTCATGTACTCCTTAACAACCAATGTTCTAACTTTCGCGGATCTCTGAGTAAGTTTAAGGATCTAATCAGATCAGCGGAATAAAGGCGACAGTTTATCTTAAGATGAACACACATACATACTGCTACGAGCTGGGGTTCGGGATAAATTAACTACTTAACACCAATTTACAAATAAACACTTCAATGAAATTCACTAAAACACAACAGAAATCACCACGTCGCTATAGCTGTACACTACACTCAACAATATAGCACAATTAATCACTTGTTAACTGACTTCGATCTTCACTTGTTCGCTTCCAACCCAAGACTACTGCTTAGCCCTAACGACCGGTATTTATACGCGCGATGAAGATTCCAGAGTCGAAAAGTCGCGATTAGTCCATAAAAATCGTGTAGGTACCTAACCGCCTATTGTTTCCGGGCGTCGACCCGTGACCTTGGCCTTGAACTGTTATTATTTGTGAGGGGCGCAGTCGGGTACATTCTTTTGTGTTTCGACGTGCTTCTATGACGGATCTTGAACCTTCGTGGCCTATCCACGTTTTTCTATTAGTTACTCGGCGTAACAATACTTACACTCCAGTGGTAACGATCGTGACTTAAGTTGTACGGTCGTAGGTTCGAACATAGACAGGCGTTTTACTTTGTGTAACTATTTCATCACCACTGCTCCCAAGAACGGTGAAGGAAAACATCGTGAGGAAACCGGCATGTCCTAGAACCAAAAATTCGAAGACATGTGACATCTACCAACCCGCACTGGGCCCGCGTGGTGGATTACGGCCCACTCCCTCCCACCGAGAGGAGGCCTGTGTCCCAGCAGTGGGGACATTATAGGCTGATTACGCTATACATACACTGACGCCTTTTCCCCATAGGGGTAGGCAGAAACTACAGAACGCCACTTGCTACGATTCTTGCATACTTCTTTTGCTTCGTCCACATTCATACATCTTGTCATACACATGCGTCCGTTGCGGGTACTACACACCATTTAAGTACCAATATATTCTAGGTAACCGAAAACCGATGTAGAGACGTTTGGTGTAAATTGTAATTTTTCGCCGAATCCACAATTTTACTCCAAAATGTTCGTAGATAACGATTTTTAAGCAGTTTTAATACTCAATCGTGAATAAGTTATTGTTGATGTCGCCATTTCTACTGCCATGTACACACGGCTATACAATTTCAGTTTAGATTGTCCTCCCATTGTAGAGGTTTTCCGTACAATTCAAGACCAGCCTACACTGGTTCTGTATAGCTTGATGTGTAGCCGTGCGAACCTGGAGAGTGCTATAGCCGAATAATTTGCAAGAACCAAAAACAAAATTGAATTTTAATCTGACGCTTTAATCTTAAACATAGGGGCGAAGTGGTGACTGAACAACATTAGTACACCTCTGCCTAACTTCGTGGAATAATGTCGTAATGCTAATTTCTAGAATATGACCTTGTGGAAACTCGGTTCTGTCGGGCATACGTAATGTTCCTTCGCCATGGATGTCCCAAGATGGAGGATTGCATTGACGAGTTGGCTCCATTGTGCGGGATGAGCTCCATCGATGGACACGTTGTCATGTTCAAGAACCAATGCTTCATGGATGCTGTTAATTGCAGGAATTCCACTTTCCAAGGTAAAACGAAATTTCGAAGACATACTGTCTTATCTATACTAAGAGGTCGAAAATGGCCCGAATGGCTTCGAGACAAGTTCCTTTTTTTTGCTTGACTTGGCGGGGGCACACCCGTGCCCCCAGATATTGTAAAGTGGTAAAGTTTGTGAGGTTTTAGGGGGTAATCTCTGGATCTAAGTACTGAACTGATTTTGAAAATTCTTTCACCAATAGAAAGCTACATTATTGCTGAGTGGCATAGTCTATATAGGTATTATCCCGTAAAATGAAAAGAAAAATATCTATAGTCCACGCGGGCAAAGTCGCGGACATAAAGCTAATAGTCTATACATGTAGGTAATAAAATATAACATCGGCATGTCTGTACATTATAAATATTGAAAAAAAAACGAACTAATTTTGGCAGTCTTTATTAGAGAAACAGAAGCCAAAATAAATTTGTTTATTCATTTTTGCTATTCTGTATGTTTGTACACGCATCACGCAAATACTACTTCACGAATTCGGATGAAATTGTCATACTTCTATTGGATTACATAGGACTTAGCATACCGGCGAACTGACTCGTCTGAAGCGGACTGCATCATTAGTCTAGTGGTCCTAAACGCGACTGCTACGCTTGAGGTCCTGGGTTCGATCCCCAGGTCGAGCAGTGTTATTGAGTTTTTCTATGAAATTCTCAGTAGCAGCTCGGAGTCTGGATTTGTGCCCGGTTAATGGCAATAGGCTCGCCCCCTATTACATGGGACCTAAACATACCGGCGAAATGTGGGTGTACATTAGTAGCTACACCTCTGCCTAACCCTTCGGGGAATACAGGCGTGATGGTATGTGATGGTATGTATACCGGCGAAGTTCGGACTTCGGTGTACATTATCTGATAAGTAAAATAACTAATATATATCTACTTATATTATTTTTCAGAATACGATCATGTTTATATGGATATCTGCGAATATACAATCAAATATTCCAGCCCAGATAAATTTAAATATATTGAATAAATTCATTAATAAATTGATAAGGAAAATTTCTTGTATTTTTTTGTTAAAACCCCTCCCTCGCTTGTTTCCCCTTCTTCTTTGACGATGGTATGTTACCTATGTTATTTTGCCAAAATATAAGTCCTATCTGCTATTATAATTATTACTAACTATAACTCCAGAATATTTTATAGAGGCATTATTTGCAAAAAAAAACAAAAATTGGTGCCCAAGGTAAAAGCAAAAGATATTTAAATAGATCTTTTAACGCTAATGCGTGAACTCTGCAAACGAGCAGGCGAGATACCTGATCGTAAGTAGTCATCGCTGCTCATGGACATCTGCAATACCAAAGAGTCGCATATTGCAGATGCGTTGCCGAGCCTATTTAAGGCAAAGGTAGAGGAACGAGAAAAGGAGACGGAAGGTGACTGAGGGAGGAATCACTGTACGAAACGCAATAGTGTGCATACTGCTAATTTACGTCGATATTCTGTGGGGGCTAGTACTTCCACGGTCGTGCCGACCCAATCAAGCTGGCACGTAAACATGCCAGCGAGGCACTAATACTACCAAAAACTACTACTTTAAAATCTATTTCAAGTTTTATATTGATACACCGTCTACAAGCCGAATTGTTGTAAGAAAATCGTTTTGTGACGCTAGTTAAACTACAGGCGATAGTAAACATACATTTTATTTATCAAATACCCGTAACAATTTGTTACTTTCAATTTTTATTGGACGAAATTGGTATCTCTGTTGTAACTTCAATCGATCCTTGTTACGGATGGGTTTCACTCTTACAGGTGGATGTAACCTGTCCATATCGTAGAACTCTTCAGATATCAGCGTCCGTGCTAGTTTCTCTGCTTCCAATTTTTCTTTCATTAATTTCGATATCAATAATATGACTTCTCTGATACTCAATTCTTTGTCTTCGCCGGTTTTTTTCGTGGCGTCAAGTAATGCTGAAAAAAAATCGTCAACTAAATACTTAGGTACTGCAGTACCGGATAATTATGTTAAGTGTTGTAAAGACATGGCCCAATTTAAGCTACCTACTGGCTCAGGCGTTAAACGCGATCATGTGGTAACCAGCCCAAATCGACGCCATTGCACTATCGACGTGAACTTACTCTTAACACAAGCATTTAGCTTACCTCGAGGGGATAACAAAAATACTAGTAATGTGTGACCCACATTGCTTGTACGTAAGCATAAAAAAAACATTGTCATTGTACATACATACATACATACATACATACCATCACGCCTGTATTCCCCGAAGGGTTAGGCAGAGGTGTACTTAATGTGCACCCACAGTTCGCCGGTATGTTTAGGTCCCATGTAATAGGGGGCGAGCCTATTGCCATTCACCGGGCACAAATCCAGACTCCGAGCTGCTACTGGGAATTTCATAGAAAAACCCAATAACACTTTGCTCGACCTGGGGATCGAACCCAGGACCTCTAGCGTAGCAGTCGCGATTGGGACTACTAGACCAACGAGGCAGTCAATTGTCATTGTAAAACTTTTTTTATTCAGATAGGCCTACGTTTGAGCGCTAGTTCGCCTGATGTTACGCGACACTGCGATCTACGATGGAGCGCCTTGCTAGTGATTAAAAGACACCCAGATTATACACTCGGGTAACTCATTCCACATTTCCGCAGTGCCTATGATAAAAGTGGGCTTATTAAAGCGTTTCGTTCAGGTTTTGGGGTTTCCACCATGAAACAATGTCGGTTTTTCCTACTTCTGGCCGTCCGAACGAAGAAAGGGCAAGGGGGAATTTAAGGTTGTGGAGATCTGATCATGACACTCTCCGAAATGTACGAGTAGTTAGGTACATAATGTAACTATAATTTCTCACGAATGTGAACATCAAATATTTATAATAACTATTTATATAACTTACATATTTGTAATACCAACAATCCAAACATGTATTTTATCATTTTTATATTACACAGGAACTCATATAATATTTATATTTTTTTCTATAAGTTGTCCATTTTGCAAAATACGTATTACAATTTAATTACCTACTGTTGACATTTAAAAAATAAAAAGAACGCAATGTATGACCCTATATGTATAGGTAAGTAGATATATATACTAAGTTACCTATTTGTATACATTCGTTATCAGACTGTCGATAAAAAAAGTGATAAAACATTTTTTTTACGACATTTTTTTATAAAAATATTATAAGGTATTCGTTCATTTTTCTTGTCAAACTATAAGCAAAAGCAACGCGCTGACGAGAAATTAGGATATCCTTGCAAATGGGTCATGGACTAGAAAAGAGGCAATCGCTCCGCATCGGTTCGATTTCGAAAATCTATTACGCTCCTGCAATGTTGATCGCAAGTGGTAGACAAGCGAACCGAACGATAAGTCGAAGCCATTATTCGATAGAAATCAACTTATTGGCTATGGTTTTGTAATGAAACGTTAAATTCAAGACATACATTTCTGTCGATCGTCGGGTATGCCAATTCCATACATTTTGGATTTATGAAATTTCGTTGTCGATACTTAAAATGTGACTTTGTCTAGGCCCCCAGGACCAACAAATATTATGTTACCCACGGCCAGTCACCCGCACATCAGGTTACTACAAAATGTCAAATTTTCTCAGTCGATTTTGAACTTATAAAAAAATAATCATTGACTTTTTAAGGTTTAAAATCATTTGGAGAAATATGACAGTTTTGTATAACCTAGGTGCCTAGACAAAATCACATTTTCAGTATCGACAACGAAAGTAGATAAATCCGAAATGTATGGAATTGGCATAACCTTTATAAAAGTCACGTGATAAATCGTTTTTGATCGCTAAGTGCTAGGACTGTCGACTCGAATGTCGACTCGACTGTCGACTCGTCTTTAGGCTCAATTTCCAACTCGACTTTCGACTCAACTTTTGGCTAAATTTTCGACTTTCGACTTTTAACTTTCAACTCGACTTTCGAATGTCGAGTCGAAACTCGAGTCGACAGTCGAGTCGAAAGTCAAGTCGAAAGTCGAGTCGATAGTCGAGTCGACTTTCGACACGATTTTCAACTCGACTTTTGACTCGACATTTGACTCGACTTCGACTCGACTTTCGACTTGACTGTCGACTCGACTTTCGACGTTCGACTAGACGTTGACTCGACTGTCGACTCGACTTTTGATTCGACTTTCGACTCTATTTACAACTCAACTTTCAACTCGATTTTCGACTCGACTGTCGACTTGATTTTCGACTCGACTTTCGACTCAATGATCGACTCGACGATCGACTCGACTGTCGACTCGACTGTCGACTCCACTGTTGACTCGACTTTCTACTCGACTTTCGACTCGACTGTCGACTCGACTGTCGACTCCACTGTCGACTCGACTTTTGACCCGACTTTCGACTCGACTTTCGACTCTATTTACACCTTGACTTTCAACTCGACTGTCGACTCGACTGTCGACTCCGCTGTTGACTTGACTTTCTACTCGACTTTCGACTCGACTGTCGACTCGACTGTCGACTCGACTGTCGACTCCACTGTCGACTCCACTGTCGACTCGACTTTTGACCCGACTTTCGACTCGACTTTCGACTCTATTTACACCTTGACTTTCAACTCGATTTTCGACTCGACTGTCGACTTGATTTTCGACTCGTTTCGACTTTCAACAATCGACTCGACGATCGACTCGACTGTCGACTCGACTCCACTGTTGACTCGACTTTCGACTCTACTTTCGACTCGACTTTCCACGTTCGACTCGATGTTGACTCGACTTTCGACTCTATTTACAACTCGACTTTCAACTCGATTTTCGACTCGACTGTCGACTTGATTTTCGACTCGACTGTCGACTCGACTGTCGACTCGACTGTCGACTCGACTGTCGACTCCACTGTTGACTCAACTTTCGACTCGACTTTCGACTCGACTTTTGACTCGATTTTCAACTCGACTTTCGACTCGACATTTGACTCGACTGTCGACTCGACTTTTGACTCAACTTTCGACTCGAGTTTCGACTCGACAGTCGACTTGACTTTCGACTCGACATTCGACGTTCGACTCGACGTTCGACTCGACGTTCGACTCGACTGTCGACTCGACTGCCGACTCCACTGTTGACTCAACTTTCGACTCGACTTTTGACTCGATTTTCAACTCGACTGTCGACTCGACTGCCGACTCCACTGTTGACTCAACTTTCGACTCGACTTTTGACTCGATTTTCAACTCGACTTTCGACTCGACATTTGACTCGACTGTCGACTCGGCTGTCGACTCCACTGTCGACTCCACTGTTGACTCAACTTTCGACTCGACTTTCGACTCGATTTTTGACTCGATTTTCAACTCGACTTTTGACTCGACATTTGACTCGACTGTCGACTCGACTGTCCACTCGACTGTCCACTCGACTGTCGAATTGACTGTTGACTCGACTGTTGACTCCGCTGTCGACTCGACTTTTGACTCGACTTTCGACTCAACTTGACTCGACTTTCGACTCAACTTTTGACTCGACTTTTGACTCGACTGTCGACTCGACTGTCCACTCGACTTTCGACTCGACTTTCGACTCGAATTTCGACTCGACTTTCCACGTTCGACTCGACGTTGACTCGACTGTCGACTCGATTTACAACTCAACTTTCGACTCGACTTTCAACTCGATTTTCGACTCGACTTTCAACTCGATTTTCGACTCGACTTCTACTCGACGTTTGACTCGAAAAAATTTAAAATATTCATTTATATTTAAGTGTCTTTAAAAGATATATTAACTGCCTCATTATTTGTCGAGTGGTCTCTAGCGCGACTGCTATGCTAGGAGTCCTGGCCTCCTGGGCTCGATTTCCAGGTCGAGTAAAGTGTTACTCGGTTTTTCTATGAACTTCTCAGTAGCAGCTCGGAGTCTGAATTTGTGCGCGGTCAATGGCAATAGTTTCGCCCCCTATTACATGGGACCTAAACATACCGGCGAAACATACGCCTCTGCCTATGTCTTCGGGAAATGCAGGCTTGATGGTATGTTATTTACAGAAGTAGATGCTGCCATAGAAAAGAGAGACGGTTCCAGAAGATGCAAGCATTCTTTCTTAAGATCCTCAGGAGTTTACTAAAGGAGTTTGGGGAAGTATTACATTTCTTTGATTGTAAAATTAAGCCAAATTTTAAACTGATATATATAGTTTATTAATGTTTATATAATTAACTACATATACCTAACAGTATGATAACTTTTTTGTTGCAAATTAAAATGTCTATCTACACTTCTGTATTGATAAACGTGGGGTAACCCAATTATTATGCGTGTACAGTTTGTTCGAAATAAGTAAGCCGATCGGAACTACCGCGGTGATAAAATCTATAAATTTAAAACGAAGTGTTTTAATACATAAATATTGAAATTATTTAACAAAATAATTAGAAATGTGAAACATATACGACTCTAATTATATTTACACAGACTCTTTCTTTTAATATTTACCAGTTCTAAACCACTTGCAGACAACTTCCGATCGGCTTACTTATTTCGAACACACTGTACTTCGAACATAATACCAGACGTCGCACGCGACACCTAGCGGTCAATTTAATCATAGTCTTCATCATCGCTATCCTTAGTTGTAGGTTTTGTGTACAGAGGCCGCTTTGGAGACTTTGTTGACCCTGAAATAAACAAAAAATAAATGAATGTATTTAATACTCATGTCATATACAGGGTGGAAGCGACATTACCGCATAACCGCTTACCATGAATTCAGTACATTATTCTAGACTCCCTAGCGTTCGATAAAATTCGTCGTCGTTTTTTTTTGAAACTGCTTTTGCCTACAAAAGTGCAATACAGACAGGCTGCGTCACGGAAGAGATAAAGAAGATTGGAATGGCCATGTGGGCAGGGCAGGCGCGCCACAGTCTTGATTAGAAAATCATAACTCGCCCGAATCATACATTCGCCGCGTTTAGTGTGCTTATGACTACTTCAGAGAACAGAGCTCCGCTTTAAACTGCCGTGTTGTGTTATTCTTACGTAATAGACAAAATGTCAGACCGCCAGTATATAGCGAGGGGGTATATCTTTCCATCTGTAAGTCAAAAATAGCATTTATTTGCAAAATAATTGGTAAAAACATAAAAATATACTGATCACTATGAAATTCGAAACATCAATCATATTATTGCAACAAGTTACAAATAAAATACATTGCCCGATGTGTTCTCGCTTAATCAACACGATGTCGTAGTCCGCTTGCAATGTACTGCATGCATTGCGTTCTCTTCTCTTCAACCATAGCCGTTGTTCGTCGTTTGCCGGGGTTGGCCGTGAGTGATGCACGGCGTACATCTATCGATATGGAGGTGACCGTGTAGTTAAATAAAAGCATCGATAGAATTCTCAACTATATTAACGTTTGACAAAGATTATTTTTGAAATATTAAATATTTAATTGATGAGAGTATATTTTTAGTTAGATGTATTTTATATTATATGAATCATTGAATGAATGAAGATGAAGCGGCATAGACCATTTTATTTTACTTCGATTTTAATTCTGAATAGATACAATATAGTCTAGTCAAATCTAAGTCAAATACTATACCTACTATTTTATTTAAGTTTTAATATTTGATTCTATTCGACATATTATTCATGCAATTAATTATAATAATGTTATGTTATAACTCTATTATGTTATGTTACATTTCCCCCAATTGCTTAATGATTACGTTTTGTTCAAGGACATAGTTTCTTTTAAATTAATTAATATTAAATAAAAATAGTTCTTGATTTTTATGTTCCCCTTTTACTCATTCAATATACAAAAAAATAACGGACAGTATTTATCGATAAAAAATATCAGCTTTTCAAGCACTAGCGTATGCTTGTTGCGAGTGTGTGTCTTATGCCTACGGGAGCTTGGTGCTAGTGCCTGAACAAATTGCTGCCCACCGCTTTATGTGTGTGTGATTTGATTGTGTGCGAAAAACTTGTAAAGATAATGTTGCGTATGTTTGAGAATTGAAGTAGTGGGAGTAAAGCGGCGACACTGGTCTTAGAAGAAAATAGCAGCTAGGGCCTTTCCAACCTTATTTATCTCTTCCGTGGGCTGCGTCGACCACAAATGAATTGGGAAAAGGGCAGGAAGATGATGATTTAATCAAATAAACTCAGAAATAATGTTAGTTAATGGCAATAGTTTCGTCTAAAAATATACCAGTAAACTGTTGGTGTACACCAGTCTACCTCCGTCACCCTTCAGGGTTAGTCTTACAATGGTATGCTATGTTATGCACTGTACTACTGAACCCTCGTGTCAAAAAACTATGACAGTATCACGTACCTTCAAATTCTGACACTTTAATACAAGGAGGTTTGATGATCTTCATCTGCTCCCGAAATGCGGCTAGGTAAGACATGTCGAGTTGCCACCGGTTGAAAATTCTCTTCAAACCAGCTCTTATAGTTTTGAAGCTATGATTTGCCTCTGAAAAATGAGAATAAACGGAACAGTCGGTAAACAGTCGAGCCATCAGGTGGTATTGTGGTCTTCGCCACCAATGGATACATGTGTAGCGACATCTAGCGCGCTACATAACAACTACGTCGAGCAAATCCTGAATCGCGCAAGTGGAGTTTACCGCGCGACTCACATATACACAACTGCCTGACACCAACCTTCGGGCCGTAGCCCGCCAGGCAAAACACCTGCTTGGTCGGAGGATCCTCCCTTTGGTTGGAGGGGCAACACATCTCGCCTCTCTACACATGCAATACCAGCAGGATTTCTGGTTACGGTCAAAATTAAAACTTCGAGTGCTTTTACAAGCGTTTATGAAACGTTATTGATTCTAGTTGCACGGTTCCAAAAAGTTGATCCTATGGAGAGAATCTGGCAAGAAACTCCATGGACACTCTTCTAAGTATACTTAATATTATAAAGAGCTTCAGTTGATGAGGTTGTAAAGGGTAATCTCTGGATCTACTATACTGATTTTGAAACTTCTTTTACCAAGAGAAAGCCACGTTATTTGTGAGTGTCACAGGTTATAGGTATGGCCTTACGAAGTGGGCTAAAAAACTTTATTGACGATTTTATGTACGATTCCAAAAAGTTGATCCTATGACTCCGGCAAGAAACTCCATGGTCACTTTTAAAATAAAAGGTGTTATATTATTCACTACTATTTAAATACATTATTGGGATAACATAATGTGAGCATATTTTAATATAATGTCATTATTGGCCTAAAGTTAGGATCATTAAAATTTGAATTATTGGGCCGAGTCTGAATCGCCCATATAGACGTATTTAATATCAAAATCAATTGGAATTCAAACACTTTTTAATGATCTCTCTCTCTCTTTTCCATTTAAGAAATCATCTCTTGTCGGTAGAGCATTCGCCACGGTTCTCGCAGTAATATCAGGAAATTAATAAAACTTTTTAATTCTTAGATCATAGTAGTCAGTCAGCGCAATTTTGGACGATTTTGTTTCGAAGAAACCTAGATTAATGGTATCCAAATCCGAATAATAACACAATTTAATGAAAATATGTTTGAAATTTGAATAATTCTTGTATTACATTTGTTCACGACGCACCGCGCGCGTTGGTTTAAAAAACGAACAGTGTGCGTGTATTATCGATTTGTGTGTGCGCGTCCATATACGATAAGTCGACTTCGCCCTTTAGTGTCGTCACGTTGGCAGAGCCGGCTTAGCTCATAATTATTGGCCGTTTAAACAAACTTCCGGAACAAAATCATGAAAATGTAAATAGAAAATAATTTGTACATAATAAAATGGCGGTTGTGGAGGATGGATGTCCCACATCCATCCGGGAAAGGTTATATAAGTAGGGGAATGGTGCCAAGCGACTTCACTTGTTACGTGCTCCCGGTCCTAGCAGGTACACTGCACTCGCTCTGTAATTCTGTAAGTTGTGTGATCACCTTGACCACCCGCATCCACCCTGGGTGGAGTTTGTGCCTGTGTTAATAGTTTATCGACTTTTTCTTTCTGATTCCCCGGAGACCCCTCAGTAACCTCCTCCCCTAAACAGCCCACTGCTCAACGTGGATCCCCCACAACATTTATATCACCGTTTCGGACTTAAAAAAGTATCCAAGTGTTCAAGAATACCTGGACTAAGGACGTTGAATAGAGCATTAACGGCGTTAACATCCCAATTAAATATTTTGATATGTAAATTACTTATTTCATGAATTTTTTTTATTATTTCTGCTCTTGTACTCTCTGATGTGTTCGTACTTAGTAACTGAGTTAACCTGAAATTGAAATAGTAAAATTAAAAAACATATATTCAAATCATCAACTTCAACTCGTTTGCTGTTCAACTGTTGGTCAGAAGTTTCCTCGGAATGCGAGGAGTTAGGCTATCGTCAACCACGATGGCCTAATGGATATTTTTTTTATGGGTTAACTCGGCAAACGATCAGGCGATCTACCTGATGCTGATGGTAAGTAGTCATCGCCGTCCATAGACATTTGCAAAACCAAAGGAGTTGCAGACGCGTTGTTGAGCCTATTTAAGGACAAGGGAAAGGAGGGAGAAAAGGAGAAAGAAAGGGACTGGGGGAGAAATTGGGCCTCCGGCGCTCCACACTCACCGTACGAAACGCAACAGTATGCATACCGCTACTTGACGTCGATATTCTGTGGGAGGGTAGTACTTCCCCGGTCGTGCGGTTCCTGCTGGTATGTAGACATGACAGCAAGCACTACTACTACGATATCGTGGCGTAGTGTAAAATAGATGATTTGGCCAAAATTGACAATTTACACTATTAACAGCAATTGAATTACGACGATCTACCATTAAAGATTATTTACAGATATAACATTATCATTTACTTACTTAATAACGGTTTCATCTTTAACACCACCAACTTTCTTAAAAATGACACTATCGTTGTAGCTTTTGAAATACGGTGTAATAAAATGAACGCAATGCGCCCATTTTACAGGCTTATTATCCATTTCTTCATCATTCATGTATCTTCTTAGATATACGTCTGCTGGAGTAATTTTGCTTGTAGTGTATTGAATTTTAGGAGTTTTTGTAGGGCGAAATGTACTTCTTTGTCTTATCCGACGTTTACGTTTAGGACGTAGTCTTAACCGAGTTTCGTTTCTATGTTCACTCGTATTAGTAACATTTCGTATATGATGTTTGTGTATATGATTCTTATCATGTTGTATGATAGGTTTTACTGGTCCATCGTCAAGCGGTATACCGACGAACTTGTAAAAATCTTTTAAGACAGAAGCACCTGCCGGGGGAGGATCAGTTCTTATTTGTTCATTCTGAATTTCAGCCAATAATTCATGTTTTAATAACTCCATTCGTGTTTCAGGGCTTATAGCTGATTTAACTGTGTCCTGCTGTCGTAATGCTGAAAAGAATAGTAGCATGGTTAGCCAGGATTACTTCTCCATTGAAATTTTTACTTGTCACATTTTTATCGAATGTATTTTTTTTATTTATATTTGTTTGCTATGGTTTTTTATTTAATTCTCAGTGGCAGATCAGTTTATATTCATGCTCATACCAAATGTATACACACTGTTTTTTAACATATGTTTTATAAAGTAGTAATATGGGGCATCCCCTTGGATTAAGCAATATTCCACCACACTGGCTTGCAGACTTTAAGTGAGTCTCTATACAACACTAAAGACATTGGCCCGGAACAGTCTGGATTGGTATAAAATTTAGCAGAAACTTACTCAATATAATTAATAAGTTAATAAAACTGTTAACCATCTCTAATGTTTCCGCTTATATTAATAAAAAAAGAATTAAAGATATTAAAAAACAACAAATATTTTTTAAAGCATAAATTATTCCACACATTTTTGAATTCCAATGCTTTGTTAGAGTTATAAATATTATTTTTATTATTCATCAACTGCAGATTATTTACGATTCCAAAACAATAATAATTACAAATTAAAAAAAATGATTGAAATCATTCAATCGTTTTTCAATATTTTAAAAAAATGTTACGGTATTCATAGCATAGCTTTATATAGCTCATAACTACAGCTGATGATGATGATGATGAAACAAATAAAATCCATTTTTTTAACTGTTGAAATTCTAATGTTACTTAAAATTAAACTAGAATGAATTACGAAGCGGCGGTAGCGGCTAGGGCGTCGGACTTGCGATCATGTGGTTGCCGGTTCGAAACTCTCCCATTGCACTACCGACGTGAACCCACTCGTAACACAAGCATTAAGCTTAGCACGAGGGGTTAACAAGAATACTAGTAACCCACATTGCTAGTAAGCTTTTTTTTTTAAAAAAAAAATGAATAAGTAAGGATAAAATTGCGAGGATGGCTGAAGGTTGTCAATGAATCAGCCGTCTGGATTTAGGATGTGGACAAGGTTTAATACGAAGAAATAAAATATTACGGCTGAAATATTCTGTTTATTATCATGATGGCCATCCAGCTGTATAACTTACATAAACTATAACTATACCATTTAATCAAAAACTCGTTAAAGTTCAACCTAAAGCATTTGATTGTGTTAAGCATAATAAAACGATGAACTGAACTGAAATAGCTAAAAGCAATTCGTTTTTCTTGATAAATAGTTTAAATTTATTATGATGATAGAAGTTCAGTATTCTCATGTATGCATCTTCTAGATGAACAGCATTAGTTTATGCAGGTGTTCCTCAGGGAACAATGCAGGGACCTTAACTGTGGACACCATACAATTCGCATAAAAGCATTATTGTAAGAACATTTCTTTACTTTTTGCAGTCGGGTGCTTCTACAAGACCATTGAGTCAATGAAGTTCTACGTACAGATGGTGCTTATATTAATTACCATAAGTGGCAACGCGAATTTGATATTAAAGATGGCGATCGCAGTAGATTACTTGGTAAATCGAGCGAACCAAAGGTCTTGGGTTCAAGTCACGCCTGTGGTACATAAATTTATTGTTTTTAAGTACTACAATAATGCGACGATCTGTCAATTACTGATTGGTCAGTTCATTATGAGGAATATGTTTTTTTATGATGTAAGTAATATAATTTGTAGTATTTTGAAATCTGCTTCTTTCAAAGCTAGATATTCGTAAATGTAAATAAATCATATTGAAAGTTATGAAATTAATGATAATAATTATGATGTGGACTTCAATCTACGGCCAAAGCAGAAGACAGGCTCGAATCGTGCTTTAGCTTGGATTAATTTCATAATTTATTATTTATAAAAGTGCGTAACATAAAAAAAGTTATTAAAACATTTGATTTAAAAATCTTGGTATTATGTTTTGTCAAACGCTTGAATAATTTTAATCATTATGTTTAGAAATAATTTCGCGATGTATAAATCTTTATATAGCTTGAAGAAATTGGTCAGCATTTTAGATTTTTCCTTTTAAAATTATTTAACCAATTTGAATAAAATTTTCCAATTTTCATAAAACATTTTGGATTTTTCTTGGCAAGATGAAAAGTGCCGTTCTTTTTTTTGTTATTATATGTAAGTATATATAACCTTATGACGTACATAAACTCACGCCTTTTTCGTATTGGGGTTGGCACTATTTTGATTGCCTTTATTACAACATGCCTTTATTACATGAAACCTAAATTTCCCAAAAATTGTGCAAATACATTAAATAGTTGAAGTCGCAATTCCTACTGACATTGACGTTGAATGTGATATAGACGTAAAACTTGCGAAAAAACAAAATCAAAAGTCCAAGGCGGGACAATCCGCCTTAAAGGAGGGAAAAAATGGTTGAGAGGAAGGGTGTAAATTTAAAAAGTATCAATGAATATTATCAAAATATATTTCAGCTATCCAAAGACACTTTATATCAACCACAACGCCAGAAGTGACAGAAAATGTAGAAACACGAATAAAACTATTAAAACAAGAACTGCTACATGAAATCGAAGAAAATCGTAACCCGCCGAGGGCTTATCCTTTCTCGGACCAATATTCTGAAATGTATCAATACGTGAATGACGATAACGGTCCTCTGAAACCAATATTGAACTCCGATAAGCGGAAACTGAAAGAAAAATTTAAACTTCCTGAAATTATAAGCACAACTACTCATAAGTACATACCTAGTGATACTTCCGTTGATGCTAAAGATGACGGAAAACCTCTAAGGACCAAGATTCATAAGAAAAAACTTATCAAACAAGCCCAGTATTCAAAACCTACAGATATATTTTACAGAAGAACAATGATTTTGGACGATCAAGAAAGAAATAAGCCGCAGAAATGGACGCACTGTGTTGACTTGATAACGCCGTTTCTTAAAGGTTTTCGGGAGAACGTTACTTCTAAGTTCGTCATGGCCACCGATGGTACTATTGTCAGGTATTTATTCTTCTTTTTTAGTCTTCGCGGGAGAATGACAATTTATTGTTGGTGAAGGTTGGTGAACTAAAGAGTACTCTTAAGTGTACTGTACTTGTTTGTTATTTTTATACAGATAATAACTACTAAACAAAAAATTTAAAAGCCCCCCGACTATTGCATTATATCTTGACCGATTTACATCGAACATAGCTAAGAACACTCCCGACTAGTTCACCTTCAAACAAAAATACTCTTGACTAAAAACTATTGTCATATTAATGAATATTTAAGGGAAAACAATAACATTACATACATACATACACTCACGCCTTTTTCCTACAGGGGTAGGCAGAAACTATGGACTGCCACTTGCTGCGACTCTTGCATATCTCTTTCGCTTCTTCCACATTCATACATCTTTTCATGCACACGCGCCGGTTGCGAGTACTACGCACCTGACCTTTTTGGAGAACCTCGCCGATAAGATCGGTGTACGTCCTTCTAGGGCCACCTCCCCCGACGCTGCCACTAACATTCGCCTTATAAATTCCATTCGTTAATCGTCTAACAATAACATTATATTTTATTTAAATTGTTCTATTGACATGTTATAACATTTGCACAAAATGTTCTATGGCAGAATACGTGAAAGAAATGTATGCCTATAACATCTAATATTGTACCATATTCTCGCGTATAAATAATTTGAATTTGAAAAAAAAAAAACAATTTATAATCAGTTTATCCGTTCGGGAGCTTCGATGACAGACACACACGCAGACGCATTGAGGGTTAACAAGGGCCATTTAAAAAAGGTTTGAAAGTTTTTTTTTTATTCCAGGTTGGCACAATTACTGAGCATAAACGTTTCGGATTCCACTAAGGATGACATTCGCTCGATTTTGTATCAAATCAGTAACCTGCAGTTACGGATATTTCAGTGGGATATCTCAGCTATTAAAACAATATTCAACATCATCATAAGAGGTAAGCTTTTTCCACTCGCAAATGTCTTACTGAACTTACTGAACTGCGACGGCTCGTTGAGCTCCCTAAATACTGGTTCAGTTACACGATGACTGACGTATGCGTGCCGTCAGTTAGGAAAGGTCAACTCGAAGCTGATATTGCCGTTTCTTCAAAAGGTCTGCCTACATTGTAAAACTCGCATACCTATCTAATAATATTACTACTGTCTAGATTTTAAAAGAGACTATGATTCGACTTTTCGTGTAAGCAGAGCCATCTAGTTTAAAAAATGAAAATCGTTGACTTGTAAAAGTGGCTTTAAAGGATCTAGTTATTTGTTATTTATCATTTCTCGGCGAACGTACCGCAACGAAATTGCGGATGTTCTTAAAAAAGGCCAGGTTCCGAGCACCCTAAACCGACGGTCATGCATGAAGAGATTAATGAATGTAGATGAAGCGAAAGTAGTGTGCCAGGATCGTAGCAAGTGGAAATCTATAGTCTCTGCCTACCCTCATGGGAGACAGGCGTGACAATATGTATGTATGTATCATTTAAAACTACATGGAACTGGGCTGGACATGTCAGCCGCATGTCTGATGAGTTGTGGGCAAAACCACGACAATGTGGATGCCACAGAATACCAGAAGACATCGCGGTAGACCCAGAATGAGATGGCGGGATAAGCTTGACTCTTACTGCGTGGGTTGGATGCTGAAGGCTCTCAACCGGGAAGAGTGGAAGAAGAAAAGGAGGCCTTTGCCCTGCAGTGGGACGATCACGGCTGATAATAATAATAGAACTACATTACGTAGTATATATATATATTTCCAAAATAAAAGTAGCCTAAATTACTCCTTATTTCATCATCTATCTGCCAGTGCAAGTCTCGTCAAAATCAGTCGAGCCGTATCAGAGATTAGCCAGAACAAACAGATAGACAGACAAAATTGAAAAAATAAATATTTTGGTATATGTACCGTGTATACATCCATACGCATTTAATAAAAAGCGGTTATTTTAATATTAGGTACAAACAGACACTCCAAATTTATTTATTTGTATTTGTATAGCTGTACAAATAAGTATATTACATTATACAGGTTATTTAAATAAATTCGACACCAGTCAACTTATTCTGTGTTTTGAAAATATATTTTAGATGGAACACACGATTTTCGGGGATTGAAAAATGGAGTGAAGGCTATATTCAATAATTGGAAGCTGGATATATCGGATCTCAATACTTTTCTAAAGCAGTCCAGAATTTTCCGACCACCGTGCATAAAAGTTTCTGAATTTGAAGGTAATTAAGCTTATTCACAAAGATATGAATTTTCTAAAGAAAGATTTGTTTTTTTCAATTGAAAGAAAAATTTGATCTCAGGCAGGGTTTGAACTTGCGTCTCTCTGGTCAAGTATACCAGACGCCTTACCAACTAAGCTACCGAGACCACTGCCTGTGATGTCGAATTTCTCTTCCACATTTTACGTCTTCAGGCGACGTCATTCCGAGTTTTCTTTCATTACAAAATTCATATTATCTTTGTGAACATTTCGCATTATTTAATGCGCAAATATAATAAAAGTAAGCAGTTAATTAAGCTTATTTTCGTGTGCCGGTTAAAGGGTGTGAGCAGCTTATAGCCGGCCTTCGTGGAAAACTATGGAGGGGATTTTCAACAGTGGATCTCTTTTGACTGATATGTATGATGATGATGATGCTTTTATTTATGCCTTTTCATCGTTTATGCCGTAATGCACATTTTGCCGTATAACACAGAGCATGCAAATATAAAATGGTTATAGTCTACAAAGTTAATTAATTCCAAGCACACAATTTTCTATAAGTATTAATACATCATTAACAATGTTCCACACTAAACAAGTATTATGTCCAAGAAATTAGTCTATTGTAGCATTTTGCATGTCAAGTACTCTTGTATGGAATAGAAGCATTTATCCTTTAACCACAAAAACAGTTGCTTTTTGAATTTAATGTTGGGTAAATCCTTGACACCCTTTGGGACATGGTTATAAATTCTCTGTTCTGATTCCTGGAAGGACTAACTTGTCCGGATGTGTATTAAAATTACAAACAGTTTTTTTAGATGTAAAAAGTTCTGAACTCATCTTTACAAGTACACAAATTTCATTAATTAATTATCCGATACTGGGATCTAGAGGGAATAGAGGTGTTGGTTTTGATACCATGGTCGAGTAAGGAGTTAAATATTGGGGTTTTTCTAAGAAATTCTCAGTAGCAACTAGCAGCTCGGAGTTTGGGTATGTGCCCGGTGAATGGCAATAGGCTCGCCCCCTATTACATGGGACATAAACATACCGTCTTACCCTTCGTGTAATAGGTATAAAGACGATGGTTTGTTACTTTTTGACATTGTATACACTCACGCCATTTTCCCACTGTGGTAACTGTGGGTGTACACCTCTGCCTAACCCTTAGGAAAATACAGGCGTGGTAATGTTATGGTTCTTGAAAATAAAGATACATATGTCGGAGATTCGTTATCTTCACGGTCACACATTGTGGGCATCAGCAGGGATCCGGGCGAGAAATAAACTCCTTGTGGGTCACTAAATAATTTATTTCGTAAATAAGGTAAATCACAATAGAAATTATCACTATTTACTTTTAACACAATATACACAGTACAGTTCCTAGGCCAGTGTTACTATTAGAGCGATCAGTACAATACTAACTCTAAAAACAGAATGCACTTTTATAACATTTTTATCCCCTCTAATCTAGGCTCTGTACACGTCACTTTGACGTTTGTGTGTCGTCGACGATCCGTACTCATGACCCGGATGCGACACATACATACACTCACGCCTTTTTCCCACAGGGGTAGGCAGAAACTATAGACCGCCAGTTGCTACGACTCTTGGATATCTCATTCGCTTCTTCCACATTCATACATCTTGTCATACACACCGGTTGCGAGTACTAAGTACCTGACCTTTTTGGAGGACCTCGGTGATATTTTATAATTATAGTTTTTTATTCCAGGATCTACGCTGACCACAAAAGTGGTAAGATATATGAAATCCACCACCAAGAAATGTCCAGAAAGTGAATCTGAATGTTCCGGTTAAATAATTAAAACATATTGTAATATTAATACGTATTTCAATATTAATTACGGCGACGGCCGAATGGCTAGGGCGTCGGACTTGCGATCATGTGGTTGCCGGTTCGAACCCCACCGATTACACTACCGATGTGAACCCACTCGTAATACAAGCATTAAGATTAGCACGAGAGGTTAACAAGAATACTAGTAATGTACAATCCACATTGCTTGTAAGTTTTTTTAAAGATGAAATAAAAAATGGGGATGATGATGATTCAAAAAAATTGATTATAAATACAATTATATTAATAACGCAACTTTTCCGTTAATGCTAGCCGGTGGATTGCCAATAGATTTCAAATTCTCTGGTTCTCTGTCTTTTTCAGGAATCGGTTCATTAAAATTGTATTTTTCAGCAATCGTTGGCAATTTTGCGTAATAATTTGGACTGCTCATCTTATAAACCTCTCTTGTTGGTATCATGGTACCCATTTTAATTTTCTTTGTAACTTTCCCTTTGACTTTTGCAGTTGTTGTTATGTTAGGATCAAACCTTGTCTCTTTCTCTTCGTAGGAAATGCTTTCAGCTTTCGCTTTGGGTTCTGTTGTTGTTTCTGGGGTTTCATCTTCATACTCCATGGCTTGTTGAGGTCCTTTATCGCCTAATTCCTCTACCAAGGATTCGACATTTGCTGTTGACACAGTGTTTATAATCATAGGATTAGGTTTGAGTGTTATTACTATAGGAGCAAATTTCACTGTTTCTTCGCCTTCACTTTCAAATACTTCCTCTTTACCTGGCGTAACGTAATCTTCGTAACTGTCATTGGATTTGAGTAAATCAACAGCTTCGAATATACCGATATTGCTGTCTTGAGTGGTTGTCTCAATTTTCTTCATAGTCGAAGGTCTTTGTAGCAAGGGCTCAGCTGATTGTAAGCGAGTCAACTGTTTCTTTTTAATTCTTTTCTGTTGGTAACGTATTGGCTGTTTTCTGTTCGTTTGCAACAAACTTTGTTGCTGACTATTTGGTTTAACTGTGATTTGAGGAGCATATCTTACATGTTTCTGGCCAGCTATTGGTATTATAGCACCCTGATGAGGATTCATATACATATTCTTCGTCAAAACGTTTTTATTTCGATCGTCAATATGTTTCTTTTTAAGTAAAACCTGTCTTCCTTGCCTCTCATAATTATTATTATAATTACCATCTTCATAATGTGTGTCTTCTTGACCCTCGTTTACGGGACTTTTGTAATCATAAACGGGTGTTTGTGGAGGCGCGATGCGAGCTGCTAATTTCACGTTTCTTTCGGAGGCAGCAGCTTGAGCTCCGCGGTTAAGCAATTCAGTTTGCAGTCTTTCCTTGACCTTTTCGACGATTTCGTCTAGACTCATAAGTGGAGCGGCTGCTATTGGCGCTGCTAGTGTAGCTGGTGGTGCATTTTTCATTTCAAACCGTGGTGCATTTCGTGTAGGGACCACGCGTTTAAATCCCTCTGTAGTAACTTCATAGGAACGTTCTCGACTATCATAAGAGTATTCCGCCGCATCTCTTTCTTTTGATGGATGCCTTAAGTTCACCCCCGATCCCTGTGCGATTTCAATGATTTGATCGGCTAAATTTTCTGACACGAACTTCTTGGCTATGGTCCGAAAGTCATCTAGATTTGCTGCTAGCAAGACATAGCTATTGACAGCTGCCAGCAGGTTTGAAACGCAGCCTGTAAAATAAAATCAGCTGGTTTAAGTAGCTGTTGCTTGACTCCCTCGTTAGTCTAGTGGTCCCAAGCGCGACTGCTATGCTAGAGGACTTGGGTTCGATTTCCAGGTCGAGCAAAGTGTTGTTGAGTTTTTCTGTAGCAGCTCCGAGTTTGGATTTGTGCCCGGTTAGTGGCAATAGGCTCGCCCCCTATGACATGGGACCTAAACATACCAGCGAAGCGTGGGTGTACGGGCGTGTGGTATGTTATGTTATGCAGGTTTTCAGGCTTAGACTACTTATAACATAATACCTTTAGTACAAGTGGGATTACCAGCTATACCATACTCTCAAAAACAATTTCACGTAAAAAGTTTATATCCGAAATGGTTGAGCTAGGACAGGTCAACTCAGAGCTGATGTGGCCCTTCCTTCAAAAGGCCTGTACAGATATTTTAAAACTCGCATATTTGATAATAAACTAAGTTAAAAGTGACCATAGTTGATTTACTATTTAATTTATTAACGTCCGGGGAAGTACTACCCTCCCACAGAATATCGACGTCAAGATGCAGCATGCATACTGTTGCGTTTCGTACGGTGAGTGTGGAGCGCCGGAGGCCCAATTTCCTCTTCAGTCCCCTTTCTTATCCCTTTCTCTTTCCCCCTCCCTTTTTCTTAAATAGGCTCGGCAATGCATCTGCAACTCCTTTGGTTTTGCAAATGTCCATAGGCGGCTATGACTACTTACCATCAGGTAGCTCGCATGCTCGTTTGCCAAGACGCTCCACCATAAGTGCCCATACTCTAGCCGCAAAAGAATTTAAAAAAAAATACTTATATACTTACAGATCAGAAAAAACAATTCCATTTCAAAGTTAGATCTATATATTGAACTACATAATTTATATTTATAAAGGGCAATAAAATATTTTTATTGAAATACAATGTGAAATAAGTGCGTTCAAGATTTTTTGAATTATTTATTGGATATTGCGTTGGAAGAAATCTGCGACTGTGGCGACGCATATATATGGTTCACATTGAGATAATTTTCTTGTTAATATTTAGTGAAAACCTAAGTTATATGGTTGAATATCAATGTCGTCCATTTCTTGTCAATTTTGGTGGCGAATATTTTTCTTCAGTTTTCGTGAAAAATAGCTATATTAAATACTTTCTATTCTTATACTACTTAGGACCTTATTTTGCAAGAAAACTGAAGAAAAAAATATCCACCAAAATTGACAAAAAATGGACGTCGTTGATCACCCTATGACCATTTGACCGATCGAATTTGCGATCATGTGGTTGCCGGTTCGAAACTCACCTATTGCACTACCGACGTGAACCCACTCGTAATACAAGCATTAGCTTAGTACGAGGGGTTAACAAGAATACTACTAATGTGCGACCGATATGGCTAGTAACCTTTTTTGAAAAAATCCTAGGCATGAAGAATGTAAATCTCTTAAAACGTTGAAGGATAACATCGTGAGGAAACTTATACGTAGTATATGGTATATATATGACATAGTATCACAGCTGGGCACGGGTCTATTTAATACTTTTATCAATTAACCCGGTAAATGTAGTTTGCACACCAAGTGTGCAAAAAAAATGAGTTTTTTTTATAATGGAAATTCGTAAAACTATATTTTTCCTGCTCTAATTTGCAAAAATTGTAGGGAAACGAAAAGGATGGCAATAATAGTCATATATGCACCTGCATACTGCACATTTTTGCATAGGTCGCATTCTAATCGTGGGAGAGGTTAAGGGGAGAGTCCAGATTATTATTATTATTATTATTGTTATTTATTCAAGTAACAAAGACTCATTTTTGTTAGTAATACATTGAAACTTATCCTATGTTAGTAGTTAGATAACAATCTATACTATAGTACAAAAACCTTTGTTGATACGAAAATCACCGCTACAACATTCCATGTGAGATGGCACAGCAGTGATTAACGTATACACAGTCCAGCCTGTCTGTGATCATGGCCGGAATGCTGTTGGAACTAGCCCGCACTCTGCGCACCAGAGATGCACACCGTTTGCGCATTAGGGCGTAAAAGCAATCCACCCTCGCCTCAGCAAACATCCCCGATGCACTGCAGAAGCGTGGCAGCCCCAACAGCACCCTGAACGCGATTATATCCATCGGGGAAGACATGTAGAAACTCATTCCGCATTCATTTTCACTCATTCACTCATTCAGCGGTAGGTACACGTGATAAAAGTGAACTTAAAGCTATCTAAGCTTTATAATATATATACACTCACGGTTTTTTCCCACAGGGGTAGGCAGAAACTATGGACTGTCACTTGCTACGACTCTTGCATATCTCTTTCGCTTCTCCGACATTCATACATCTTTTCATACACACGCGCCGGTTGCGAGTACTACGCACCTGACCTTTTTGAAGAACCTCGCCGATAAAATCGGTGTACGTCGGGCGACCTCTCCCGACGCTGCCACTAAAATTCCTATAAATTCCGTTCGTTAATCTTTCATTCATACTCTCAACATGCCCAAACCATCTTAGCATATTCCTGAGTTTTATAATGTGTAGTGAAGAAATTATCACAATAGTTAAAGTTTTTTTTTTTTTATTCTTACATTGACTAGTTATAATAATAAATGTAAAATAGTACATTATTTCGTCCAAAATAACTTTTTATATAAAAATCTAATTCATTCTGAGGTCAGACTAGCGATTTCGTTTCGATGTTGCTCCGGAGTTAAGACGATTGCGTTTTGTTTGCACTCCTCACTACTCGTATTTTGCTAGGTAACATATCTGAAAAAAGAAAAGTTATTTAATATACAGCATAATCAGTCTATAATGTTCCCACTGCTGGGACACAGGCCTCCTCTCGGTGAGAGGGAGTGGGCCGTAATCCACCACGTGGGCCCAGTGCGGGTTGGTAGATGTCACATGTCTTCGACTTCCTGGTTCCAGGACATGCCAGTAACCTCACGATGTTTACCGCTTAAGGAGTAGAAGTGATGAAATAATTTATACAAAGTATTAAGCTACGATCTTAAGTTGCGGCCGTGATCACTGGGCCACCACCGCTCCTAATAATTTAATATATAGGAACCTACATATTGTCACATCTGTTCTCCTTGAGTGTAGGCAAAGACAATACATTTCCACTTGCAACTTATGAATCCAGTTTACACGGCCCTCTTAGTGTACGGAAAGTCTATACAATACGAGATCAACTTAAACTGGAATTGTATAGCTTGTGTGTAAACAACTTTTGCGTGTAAGAGCCATTTCCCTTTCAGTGCGGCTCTCGCCAAGGGCGTAGCAAAGGGGGCGTAGGCATTAAAAAAACAATTGCAATATGACTGAAGTCCTTAGTCCAGTCACTTGCTTGTCTGATCAAACATTACTGCTTCGTTCTTATTAGGTACAATTGCCGTAGAGTAAAGGGCATGAACTACAAGTGTGAAGCGTCACAAATCATGCTTTACACCCACTATTTATTTATTTATTTACAAGCATACACAGACAACTTTACAGTGTAATAACCAATACCGCAATACGTTGCAGCGTTTAGAGTAGGCAAAAGAAACAAAAACAGAATACCACCAAGTGTGCAAAAAAAAATGCGATTCTTTTTATCATGGAAATTCGTAAAGCTTTATTTTTCCTGCTCTAATTTGCAAAAATTGTAGGGAAACGAAAAGGATGGCAATAATAGTCATATATGCACCTGCATACTGCACATTTTTGCATAGGTTGCATTCTAATCGTGGGAGAGGTTAAGGCTCAGCAACGCATCTGCAACTCATTTAGTGTTGCAAGTGTCGATGGGTGGCGATGACTACTTATCAACATGTGGGTCGTTGAAGTCAGAACACCGCCAATTAGTTCCCAAATCCTTCGCTCCTTAATACGTTTGATAAAACCAATTTGTAAGCAAGAGAAAGAAATAAAGAAAACATTTATTTGCACTGAATACAGGTGGTACCAGATTTAACAATGGTGCATAGTTCAAGCTATATTCTGCCTGTAATAGGCATGCAAAATTTATAACGATGTATTGAGAGCGGCACTGTACGAACTAAAAGAACGAACGAATTCACTGAGGAGCTGTGAACTAAACTAGCCGCTCCTCGTCGCGAACTACTATTCGCAAGAGTAGTCATATAATCATAAATCGCAAACTTACCGTAGCTGAGTTCCCTTCCCAACCGTGGAGAAAAATTTACATTCCTGCCGAGCCGAGGAGAGAAGTACTTCGTCCTACTGTCAATCTGTTCGGGGTCCTGTCGGTATCTGAAAGAGGAGAGGAAGATTTAAAAAAACTTTAACATAATCGCTAGATGCATAGCTATAAGTGTTATTGGGGTTTTCTATGACATGAGTAGCAGCTCAGGGTTTGGATCTGCCCGGTTATTGGTAATAGTTTCGCCCCCAATTACATGGAACCTAAATAGCTCAGTATACGGCACGCTAGCCTATTGAAAACTCGCAGTAGGCTAGCGTGGTGGACTATAGCCTAATGCCTCTCGTTCTGAGAGGGTGAGCGGTGCCCAGCAGTGGGACGATATAATAGTTGATGGTGATGAAATTATCGGCGAACTCTGCCTAACCCTTTGTGAAATAAAGGCGTGAACTACTACACTCCCACAGAATATCGACGTCAAGTAGCAGTATGTACTTATGTATACTGTTGCGTTTCGTAAAGTGATTGTGAAACGCCGGAGGACCAATTTCTCCCTCAGTCCCCTTCCTTCTCCTTTTCCATAGACAGCAACGCGTCTCCAACTCTTTTGGTATTGCAGATGTCCATGGGCGGCGATGACTACTTACCATCAGGTAGCTCGCTTGCTCGTTTGCCCAGTAATCCTATAAAAAACACTTACATGTCTTGATCAGGGGGAGTGGCAGGCATGTCATCAGCGATTCGCCTGCCCAGCCGTGGTGTAAACTCGACATTCTCAAACGCCTTTTCATCATAAGACAAACTCCTTCCCAGCTTAGGAGTGAAGATTACTTTCTTCGTAACTGTAAAAAAAAATTAGAGGTTCAAATAAGAGTGTTTATGAAACGAATATAGGTAAACATTAGTTAGAGGAAGTTTGAAAGTGGCCCGTGAGAGAAAAACAAAGTCTTCCGCTGCGTCTGTCTGTCTGTTCGCGATAAACTCTAAACCTAACATAACATACCATCACGCTTGTATTCCCCGAAGGGTTAGGCAGAGGTGTACTAATATACACCCACATTTCGCCGGTATGTTTAGGTCCCATGTAATAGGGGGCGAGCCTATTGCCATTAACCGGGCACAGATCCAGACTCCGAGCTGCTATTGGGAATTTCATAGAAAAACCCAATAACTCTTTGCTCGACCCGGGGATCGAACCCAGGACCTATAGCGAAGCAGTCGCGCTTAGGACCACTAGACTAATGAGGCAGTCTAAACCTACTGCACCGATTTTCATGCTGTTTTCACCAATAAATAGAGTGATTCAAGAGGAAGGTTTATATGTATAATACATACATAATATGATACAGAAAAGCCGAGAAACGCGGGCGAAGCCGTGGGCTAGAGAAGAAGGCGGAAAGCTAGTTTGAAATAAAAAGGTGTTCAATTGAATGTCATTCACGTCCCAAAAGGATTATTATATCTCTCTCTAACTTTTAGGCGGTTGGCAACATAAACATGCACCAGACTGGAAACAAGACCTCCATCAATACTACCTACTTTGAACCTCATCCCTTTTTGTGCAGTAGATTTTTACGTGATCCGTGTACAAAAATTAAAAAAAATATACCCCCGACAATTGCATTATATCTCGACCGATTTTCGTCAAACATAGCTAAGAACACTCACACACTCAGAACACAAAAAAGACGAACTCAAAATCGGTTCATCCGTTCGGGAGCTACGATGCCACAGACAGACACACACACACGCACACACACACACAGACACGGCAAACTTATAACATCATCACCAACCCATTACGGAAGGGAAGGGAAGTTGCGAGACAACTCCAACACAAGTACTTGATGAAATAAATATTTTTGTATTGTATTTTTCTATTACATTGTCCCACTGCTGGGCACGGGTCTCCTCTCAGAACGAGAGGGATTAGGCTATAGTCCACCACGCTAGCCTACTGCGGGTTGGCAGACCCGTCAAGACAATCTCTCAGGCATGCAGGTTTCCTCACGATGTTTTCCTTCACCGTTTAAGCGCGTGATAATTAATTATTAATACTTACATGACTTCGTTTTTGCGTCGGTGGTTAAAAATACAGACAGACGGACAAAACTTTACTTTGTTTTGCTTCAGTAATTACACTTGTTACAATGTTATTATATGTCTTAGATGTTGTTAGATAAATTCTTACCCCTAGTCTCAGGTTCGTCCGCTTGCATCTCATACGGTAATTGATCGTAGTAATATTTCATTGCGTCTGCAGCTTCCAGTAACTTGAAAAACGCTTGTCTAAAAAGAACAATATGATTATAAATACCATCACGCCTGTATTCCCTGAAGGGCTAAGCAGAAGTGTACTAATGTACACCCACACTTCGCCGGTCCCATGAAATAGAGGGCGAGCCTATTGCAAATAACCGGACACAAATCGCACCTCCTCTAAAAAACTGTCGTAACACAAAAAATCCACATTTTTGCCTAATAATACAAAAATGTTCACGTTTTTTTTCTTTATAATCTACAAAAACGCCATATTCTTAACTCAAAAATTCGTGGTCAGAGGGCACTTGTGACGGTTTTTTACGGAGCGACATTGACACAGCGTCAATCCTCAACAGTGCCCTAACAGTGTTTGAGACGAGCACATGCGTGCCGGTGCGGGTGAAAACCGTCTTAAGCTGATATACGACTTTATTGCAGGTAAGTACACAAACTTTATCATATACTTCATTAGTACAAAACAGTCGTAAGATGGATTACGACAATTTTGTCAACGATTTATTTGTGTTTTACTTTACTGTTTTTACTCCAAAAGGATTTAAGAAAATAATTTTGTATTAGATTTACAACACAAGTGTTGATTATTGTGATAATAAATATTAATAATTACAAATTATTTATTGGTATTATTTTGAATAAATCTCCCTATCAGAACATGAAAAACCGTCATAACATATGACTTTTTTCAGTTATTAGAAAAATTTGAAAAATATTTGTATGATCATACATTATTTTTTTTAGTTGAAATTGTTGTTAAGTATATTTCACAGTAGTGTGAAAACTAAAAACAACATCCCTCATTTATAAACTCTCACAATTAAAATGCAGAAGGTATAAAAAACTTAAAACTCAATTTTCTCAAAATCACTTTTTTTATGTTATGACGGTTTTTTAGAGGATGTGCGAAATCCAGACTACGAGCTGCTACTGAGAATTTTATAGAAAAACCCAATAACAGTTTGCACGACCTGGGAATCAAACTCAGGACCTCTAGCGTATCAGTCGCACTTAGGACCACTAGACTAATTAAATTATAAATAGCTATACGTAAGTAATTGAAGAAACCAAATGGTAAAACCAAGGAAATTAACAAAAACTGATATATTCAAGTACAAAAATAGGAAATCTTGATAACATTTTTTTTAAAGCTTACTAGCAATGTGAACCACACATTACTAGTATTCTTGTTAACCCCTCGTGCTAAGCTAAATTGCTTGTGTTACGAGTGGGTTCACGTCGGTATTGCAATGGGTAGAGTTTGTCGAACCGGCAACCACATGATCGCAAGTCCGACGCCCTAGCCATTAGGCTACCGCCGCTTCGGTCGGACGAACTGCGTTCGCAGTGATACTACAAGGACAAAATCTCACCCAAAAAGGTTGTTTAGCGTAATAAAGAATAAGGTATCTTTGCATTCTCACAATTAGACAAAAAATCTGTAAAGTCATGACAAGCAAAGTAACATGCTTTACAATAGATGTCACTGACGACACTTAAAAACGTAAAATACAGAATGTGAAGGCAAATTTCGACCTGATGGGTGGGACTCGCGGTGGCTTAGTTGGTCATAGCGTATGGTATATTGACCTAGAAGACACAGTTTTGAATCCTGCGCGCATTAAATAATTGTTATCTTCACTAAAATAACTTAAAAATGAAAATACAAAACTCGGAAAAATTATCATAAAAATAACTAAATCATAAATTTTCATACCTGTTATCTTCAGTAGATATCCTTAGGGATCGCTTGCCTAACCTGGGTCCGAACCACAGTCCACCCCGGTCGCTGTGAGCCCCTCTATCTGATCCTCCATCCTGTAACATTATAAATTATCAATATTTTGTATATCTAGAGCCTAACATGAACAATTTTTGGCCATGAATCATTCTTAATACATCACTTCAAATATTTTATTTAAATAAGACAAGTACTTTTGAAATATCACAACTAATTCCACGAAAAACTGGGTGGGTCTCTTAGATACTCATTGAAATAAATCTGCTTTTTACGGATTTTATCGCGTTATATAATATTTATATTATTTACTTCCCGACGTTTCGGATCCTTTAGAGCAACCATGGTCACGGGAGGACTCTTTTAAATAATAGAAAGAAAGAAAACACATCTATTGAGACAAGGTGACAAACATACAGATAACATGAATAATAATAATAAAAAAATAAAAAAATCGTAGATACTCTTTTAAGTAAAAATGTTTTTCATCTGTTTACAATTACTTAGTTCTTAATAAATTATTATTTATTCGTAGTTTCAATGTAAGAAATACAGTAGAAGGTTTAATTAATTCCTTGGGAAGTCTGACGGCGGACGCATTTGGTAAGATTGGAAGCAGACCGTGACATATTTGGAATAAGTGATTAATTCCCGTTAATCCCATATTTAAATTGATCTCGGAGATAATTATGAATACGAATTTTAACCGTCTTTTTGATGTTCAATATATTTTGTTACGTTGACTATGTACCGATAAATTAGGTATAATAATTTTATTTAAATTATTTTAACAATAATCTCATATTAAAGGACGTCCGTTGGACTACGTCCAAAAGTGGACTAGTATAGGCTGATGATGATGATGATGATGATGATGAACTATAATATAATCTCAATCTAAAATCTAAGTATTATTTTTTTCAGAATAAGCGAATAAATATTTCGGGTTTCTCTGGGAGTGACAATTAATTCACAAAAGTATTCCTTGATAACGTTTTTGTTATTGAAATCTACATTTTTATTTAGACTTTTAATTATTAAAAATACGCATTTAAGTATTAGAGCTAACTTTAACATCATTGCTGAACAAAAAAATATATTTCATTAGATTCTTTTTTGTCGCATTTTTTTTTAATTATGAAGAAACGTAAAAAGGTTGATAAAGTAAATAGTTACCTTTACGTCATTATTATTCGCTAGAACGCAACTTAAAGCGAAGATGACGGTGAGTCCTACTTGAATTGAACTGGTGTACATTATGGTGGAGTAACTATCTCTCACTGACGACTCCAGGGACACCGGGAAACTTTATATACTCCACTAAATGGAAATCGTATGGTAATGACGCGAGGAACTCCGGGAAAATACGACACGTGTACGCCCTTAAAAGACGTTCTATATTTAAAGTATTTGTTTTTTAAATAGTTCAGGGTATTGCGGATTCAAAAGTTCAAAAATAGAACCCAGGTATCCCCCGTTGATGTGAAATCCCGCGGAATACAACTTTTACTTTTTTTTATTGGAACGAGTTCGCAAGTAATGAGGTTTTTCTTGTTCGTTATATTAAGTAATCGGTTTAATAATATACGTAATAACATGATGACTGCATTTTATCGATTCCCAACTCGAGCAAAACGTTATTGGATTTTACTATAAGAATTTCCAGTTAAGAAATTCCCAAGCTGCTGAGTACAAGCTATTTCATTAGTCTATAAGGTTCTGGGTAGAATTTAGGGGTAAGCAAGGTGCTATTGAGATTTTCCATTAGAGATTTCTCAGTACCAATCTTGGAGTGGCCTTGTGCCTGATAATAACAATAAGCTTTTAAAACATATACCTACATAAACATATACCCTTTGTGAATTACAAGCATCAATGTATGTTATAATCAGTTTCATCGTCCTATCCTTTTCCCACCCACATTGGTATCCACTTCGAGTATCAGATGACACTGATTATAAGTATCTTATACGCAGTAGTCCGGCTCGAAGGACCAAATGAACAACCGTTGACTTATAATACCACGCACTACTAGATCTGCAGCACTCGCGATGGTAGCAAGGATGAGGATAATACATCAAAACAACTTATTACGGTGTTGTAACTGTATATTAGAAAACTTAAATTTAAACATAACCATCGTCAGCCTAGTCAAACCGCGGAGAAACTTAACACCGCCATTTACAATGTGACGTAATATGTATACTGCTATCTAGTTACATCGAAAGTACAATGCAATATTATAAATGTAATTAGTGTCAAAATCTGTTATTAATATTTACCAATAGATGGCCTCAACAGCCATCAGACCACAAAACCATCCACAACCCAATTTCTGAGCAATACCGATATTCTGAAAATAGACTTTGTATAAATAATTTAATCACAACCGCAAACCGACACACAGTCAGCGGTTGTGATTAAATTATTTATACAAAGTGCCTGTCTGGGTTCGAATCTACGACCACTCTAAAGTCGCGGCTTTTACCGCTGAGCAACCATCGCAACGCCCGTGAATAATATGTTGATAATTGAACACTGATGTCACTTGTATTGATTATTATCAATAACATAAAGTAGGTATATTATATAAGAGAAAACTAGCTCATTAGTCTAGCGGTCCCAAGCGTGACTGCTACCCTAGAGGTCCTGGGTTCGATCCCCAGGTCGAGCAAAGTGTTATTGGGTTTTTCTACGATATTCCCAGAAGTAGTTCGGAGTCTGGATATGTGCCTGGCTCGCCCCCTCTTACATGGAACCTAACCATACCAGCGAAGTGTTGTACATTAGTACGCCTCTGCCTAACCCTTCGGGAAGTAGAGACGTGATGGTATATTATATATGAAAAAAAGTTATAATATTTATTTTAAGGAGTATCTACTATCTATGGTGTTTCTTGCCGGGGGGCCTAGCCAATGTTACATTTCCATATCGAAAACGAAGGTAGATTAATCTGAAATGTATGGAATTGGCATAATCTTTCGATATGTCACGTGATGAAATTATCATATCAAATCCATACATTTCGGATATCTAACTTCGTCATCGATAATGAAGATGTGACATTGTCTAGGGGCCCGGATCTTCTCCATAAGGCCCACAATTTAGCGCGTATTTGGTAGCAAAAAGTCCCTGTATTTCCTTATATATATAGAAGCTTGCAATTAGCAATTGTCCTTAAGCATATTGGGTTTTAGCTTCAATAACGTGACATACTCACTTTCCGAATAGTCACTTTTTTAAAGATTTAATAATAAAAAAGAACTTTCTTACTCGAATTATTTACTTTACTTTACTTTACTTAGTAAGTTATTTTACTACATACATATATAGTTAATATTAAATTAAGGTAAAAAAAAAAACAATTTGTCATGTAATGTTGTTAACGTAAAATCGTTTTTGAAAATTAAAAATGTCCTACTGTAAAATTGTGTTTTTCAAGATATATTGTTGAAACAAAGAAGCGATATATTTAAATTTGTCAGTAGTTTGTAAGCTTTCTGTAAAATAAGTATTAGAATTGTTTGCTTTCCCAATAAATAAATATTAGCCAAAGAAAAATTCGAACTGAGGCTGCGGTAGCTTAGTTGGCAAAACGTCAAGTGTACTTAACCAGAGGAACGCAGTTTCGAACCGTGCTTAAGACTGAATTTTTCTTTCGCGATAATTGTTATCTTAAAGATATTGACCATACCATTACCAATACGACTATATTTCCCGAAGGATTGGCCCATCCATATTTTGCCGGTATGTTTAGGTCCCATTTAATAGGGGGCAAGCCTATTGCCAATAACCGGGCACAAATCCTAACTTCGACCTGCTACGGACAATTTAATAAAATAACCCGATAACACTTTGGTTAACCTGGAAATCAAACCCAGGGCCTCTAGCGTAGCAGTCGCGCTTAGGACTGAGGAGGCAGTCAATTTGTAGCATTTGTTAATTTTAAAATGACCAAAAATAAGAAAGTCATGTTCCAAACTACCCCAGTCTCCCCTCAGTATTAAAGTATTAGGGGCAAATTGATATAAATCTATTTTCGCGCAGTCGATTAGAATGCGCCACGACCAGTCTATCTGTTCACCCCCTAGCTATAAATAGGATCGTAGCTTAAATGTTTAGTGTCCTCGTTTAACCGTCTTCAACAAAGGATAATATTCTCAATTCAAATGCTTATCTTACATCAAATATTCGCTAAATTGTGAAGAGATTTTGACTTTCCTATTTCAAATTTAACGGCGGTTAAGGGCCGTTTTGGGACTCTTTTTTTTAATTTAATTAAAGGTCTTTGTTGCTTATCGACCATATCGCCCAGGACAAAAAAAAAACACAAATGTTGGTTACAGTTTGACGGGGGCTGTCTTTAATGTAAAAAAACTTTTTTTTATATAAGTAGATTAACCAACCAGAATCGGGTGCAGAATCCAAGCTTTCGGTCAAGGCCCCAGAGAAAAGGAACCTCCTAACATACGTTAATTGTTTTGGAGGAGTAGTGTCTCGCTGGCATGTCTACATGCCAGTATGAATGTGTCGGCACGACCGGGGAAGTACTACCCTCCCACAGAATATCGACGTCAAGTAGCAATATGCATACTGTTGCGTTTCGTACGGTGAGTGTGGAGCGCCGGAGGTCCAATTCCTCCCTCAGTCCCCTTTTCTCCTGCCCCTCCCTTTTCTTTAAATAGACGGCAACGAATCTGCAAGTCCTTTGGTGTTGCAGATGTCCATGAGCGGCGATGACTACTTATTATCAGGTAGCGCGCGTGCTCGTTTGCCGAGTTATCCCATAAAATAAAGGATTTCTTTGATAAATAAATAAATAAATCTTTTATTTAAATTCTTTTTACAAAAAAGGTGTACATTTGTCCAATATATATAATTTAACAGTAAGGTATGATATATGATGAGCGTCTTAATAAAAATGTAAAGTATATATTTATTGCAGCATTATAATTATTGCAGCTTGAAATATTCAAAACTAGAAATACATTGCAACCTGCCGGGGCCCGATTCTGCTATTACAATTTAAATGTCAGATCATTACCATTCCACCGACACACTACTGAGATTATATTGACACTGAATCAAATTTGGTATTCTGCTAAAACTTCAGTGTCGCATCAATTGTGTGTCGGTGGAGTGTCGCTGGGATGGCTAATGAATGGACCGGAAATTGTCATTCGGTGTTGCTTGTCAAAATCTACCATGGGTAGTATTATTTTAAATAAATTCTCATTTGTGATTATCGTTGAAAAAATAATTAAATTTAGTATTTTACTCATCATTAAGGCGACCATGTAAATATAATACATAAAACTGTTTATAAAATGCTTCAGTAGTGATGAAATTGGAAGAAAACGAAAAACAGCCGCATATGTAGCCTCTTTGCAGACTCTTGTAGTTGGCACATAACACTGATATGACAAGTAATTTAGAGCTGTCAACGGTTGCTATGGTTTGTTTTTATTTATATATTATTATTCGTTTAAAATGGCGATACAATATGTAATTATTGATTTTGTATGTACAATTCAGTTTTATTTTTAGGGTTGAAGGACCCTTGAATCAAATTGTGCTTGTCTACTTTTCTCGTTCACTGAAAGCTAACGTGGGGCTGATGCACGAAGATAGACTGCAATACCTACTTATAGGTTACCCAATAAATTATACGAATAAGTATACTTCTCAGGAACTGACTCAGGAATCACTTTTCTGATTTGTGACAAAAAGTATGTACTAATTCTTATTTTTTATCTACTAATAATGTAAAATGTAAAGGGTTTAGGGAAGTTATGGATTAACAATTTAAGTACTTTAGTGCCGATTGAAATGAATACACATTCATTTCAATCGGCACTGAGGAGGAGGTGTACCTACATTAGGTACACACCTAATGTAGGTACACCTCCCCATGTAATAGGGGGCGAGCCAAGTGCCATTCAATCGAGCTTGGGGCCACTAGACTCATGTAGCAGTGATATTGATTACTTATATATATTAAAAATTACCTACATAATATATTTTTTCTGTCCACAGCACATTGACAAGAACCTGTAGCAATACCCTGGCTTTTGTAGTACCTACCAGCCTTCTGTGTTATGATGTTTAAACGGATTCCGACTGTCTGCTAAAGCCTCCGCTTCGAACTTCAATAGTTTTCAATACAATGTTTTTTATTGTTTTAATAAATGTTTTCATTACTTATATATTTGTATACTTATTTGTATTAACCTACCTACCTAGCAAAATGTTATCAAGCATTTGATAACTAAGGCTATAATAGCCTCAACTCCTCAATCTCACTCATCAATTGAATCTACAATAATTGTAGATTCAATTGATGAGTCTGCCATATCATGGATAGCATGGAGGGTTACGTTAGGAGAGCGCTCATGTTGCATGAGATACACGCAACATACGCGTGAACGCTAGCTGCAGTCCGTGTACGTAATTTGAGATCCTAGTCACAGAACTATGTTTTTGGTATATAATAGTTATTTATAGTGCCCATTAGGGCACGCTTGCTACGCTGGAGGCCTTGGGTTAGTTTCCCAGTTCGAGCAATCTTTTTGGGTTCTATGAATGGGTATTTTCTCAAGTTATGGAATGTGTTCAACTTCTTGAAGGTAAATCCCGAAAGGAATCAATATCCAGGCTCATGATGCAGTATTAACGGCGCCAGACATTATTTTAACCAAAATACACCAACGCAATATGATCACTAATTACTTCATATTTCATTTATTAGGTATTAAGTATTCATAAATAATTATCAGATAAATTCGTAGACTTTTAATAACAACAAGTGCTGACAAAAGCTATGTCTGTCTAATGGCCGCTCAATGGTAGTTGAATGGTAGTTCAATGGCAAAAAATCATTATGAAGCCATTGTGATAAATGTCAAATTACGAGTAGAATACCAAATCTGCAACCATTGATCGGCGATTGACACACCATAGTACAGCAGAATACGAAATATTTCAATGTCAGTTGGATGGTAGTTCAATGGAAAGTCATTGGAGTGCCACTGGTCTTAAATAAATAGCAGAATACCAATTGCCAAAAATTTTGCCACTGACACACTATCGACACACAATTGAAGTGCCATTGTAATAGCAGAATCGGGCCCCTGATCTAGGTTTGTACAAAACTGTGTTTCAGGCCATCACTTTGCATCAAATTTTCACTTCAATTTTCACATACCTAATATATTAAATTTTTGTACAGGTGTAATTAGAACTAAGATATATAGGTGATTAATAACAATTAATAAATAAGAATACAAGATAATACTACGTTCACGACAAAATTTCTAGAGTTTTTTCTGTGTCTATGTAATTGAGCGTCCCTAAGTATTCGGCTAACATAACACTACATTATTTAGAGCAGGGATTCCCAAAGTGGTCGATATCGACCCCTTGGTTTCCTAGGGGTCGACATAAACGAAAACTGATTTTGGGTGTCGACGAGGTCTAAAAATCGACCCCTATTAAATTAACACAAGTTTAAATCTTTCAAGATAGGTAATGAAATGAAATGATGAAATGAAATGATATTTATATCTGTAAATAGATCTTTTCAGGACACTTTTACAAGTCGATTTTTTACATTTTTTTTAACTAGATGGCGCCGAAGTTTCCTATCTGACGACCTCTGAGAAGAAACTTCGAAACAAACTCAGAGCATCATGGTCTCTTTTAAAGTCCAGACAATAGTTGTTGTTAGATATGCGAGTTTAACAATGTAGGGCAAAATCTGAACAGGCCTTTTGAAGAAAGAGCCATAGCAGCTTTGAGTTGACCTGTCCTAACTGACGGCACGCATACATCAGTCATCGTGTAGCTCAACCATTTTATAGGGAGCTCAACGACCCATCGCACAACGATACCAGATCAGCAGGACATTTGTGTAGGTCATGTGAAATACTCAAAACTGTCAGAGAAGTTTATTATACATCTGATACGTGTTAAAGGTAGGTAGGTGTGTGTATTGTTTATATGTGTTACGTGTACTAAGAATCATTAATATTTTTGTAGGAAATAGCATTGTTGTAGTAATGTAAAGTCTCAAGTTCGTACAAGATGAAAAACTCAAAAATGTTTTAAGTTAGCGGACCATTATGAATAAGAGGGTTGATCCTAAAAGTAGGTCATTTGGCCATGGGGGTCTGAGGTAACAGTTCATTTTGGAAAAGGGGTCACTTGACCAAAATAGTTTGGGGATCCCTGGTTTAGAGCATACACTATATGTAGTGTAGATGTAGAGTACTTTAGTTTTTACGCCCGCTGGCCAGGTGGAATTGATAACTATAGGAAGGCGGCTGCCAGCATCTGGATGAAAACAGCTGAAGATCGGGTTCTGTGGCATCCTACCAACAGTGGACGAATACGGGCTATAACTAACGTCTTGAAAGAAGGTGGGTTTAGTATATATATGAGGAGAAAAGGGTTTTTTAGGTAAGGTAGGTGTTCCACGAAGGGTTGGGTAGATGTGTACTAATATACACCTACAGTTCGCTGGTATGTTTAGGTACCATGTAATCGGTGGCGAGCCAACTAACACTGCTCGACCTGGGAATTGAACCCAGGCCTCTAGCGTAACAGTTGTGTTTGGGAACACTAGACTAATGAGGCAGTCAAAAAATAAATCGTTTTTTTATCGATCGCGACATGACGACAGTGAAAATAAGCAAATAAGTAGTATATTTCCTTAATTTCGTTACCATTGAATCGTTAGGTTCATTAATTTTAATTTGGAGTTGATTAAGAAAAACGAATGCCTTGCAAAACATAAATTAATTAGCTACCTAAAAACAATGTAATTTCACTTAATCTTGTTACCCGATTACGCAGTAAAAAAGGAGTATGTATACCATTAGGTAAATTAATGATTTTTATATAGGTTCAGAGTAGATATTTCATAAAAACTACATATCGTAGTGTCCCACAAAACTGTACAAAAAGTTTGTCTGTGGTATCGAAAATATATAAACATATAAATATCTGAAGTTACAGCAAGATAATATATTGTAATTTTTAAATATATTTGTTTAAAAAAATACAACAAAAGTTAGGTATCAACAATACCAATACACCATACATTTTATTAATTAGAAATTTTAAAATACTGCAAATCTCGCCGACTATGTTACTTGCCAAGCAAAACTGCAAAGCATTTACAAAATGCAAAACTATGAAAACTGATTCCAAAAATCTGGACTCCAGCTACGAATTTCATAGAAAAACCCGCTAACACTCTGCTCGTCCTGGGAATCGAACTCAAGATCTCTAGCGTAGCAGTCGCACTTAGGACCACTAGACTAATGAGGCAGTCTTAGACTAATGAGGTACCTTTATAAGCAGCGGTAGCCTAATGGCTAGGGCGTCGGACTTGTGATCACACGGTTGCCGGTTCAAACCCCACCCATTGCACTACCGACGTGAACCCATTCGTAACACAAGCATTTTAGCTTAACACGAGGGGTTAACAAGAATACTAGTAATGTGTGACCCTCATTGCTAGTAAGCTTTTTTTTAAAAAAAAAAAAATGCGAAAAACCACGAATAAAATTAATTTGTTGCCCAAGGCTGAACGAGTTGAGCTTTGAACCGTGAGAAATAGAAGGAAATCAGAGAGGCTCTTTGACCTACAGTGTGACCAAAAGGCTGATATTAATAAAATATATATATACATACCACTAATCACTAACATATTATAAAAAGAAGTCTTCAGCCGCGTCTGTCCGTCTGTCTGCTATCTATTTGCGATAAACTCAAAAACTAGTGCACCGATTTTCATGCTGTTTTCACCAATGGATAGCGTGATTCTCGGGGAAGGTTTTTATGTAGTTTAGTGTAGTGGTCCTAAGTGCGACTGCTACTCTGGAGGTCCTGAGTTCGATCCCCAGGTCGAGCAATGTTATTGGGTTTTTCTATATGAAATTCCCAGTACTTAGCAGCTCGGAGTCTGGACTTGTGACCGGTTAATGGCAATAGTCTCGCCCCCAATAAATGGAACCTTAACATACCGGCTAAATGTGGGTGTACATCAAAGAGAATTATGGTTTAATAGTCTTTGGTGTACATTAATACACCTCTGCCTTCGGAGAATGATGGCGTAATGGTATGTTATAGTATATTATAATAATATAATAAATAACTAATCACCGGTAGCTTGGACCCTGTTCCCCATGCCGGTGGATCCCTATTTTTTTATATTTTTAAATGTTTTTTTAATATAATGTATTTTATATTAATGTTGAAAAAAATATTTAGAAATAAAAAAAAAAATGTATTTAAGTCAATAAAGGAGATAATAAATAATACTGGATTCCTACTTATTATTCTTGAAAAAACAAACCAGTGTCGTGTTTGCCATACGATAAATAAATAAGTAAATGCATTGTTTATAAAAGCACTTTAATGCACTTTTATATAAAGATGGATGGATTAACCGAAGCAGTTGAATAAACAATATAAATAATAATTTAACAACTAACGTAGAACGGCTTCAACTGTAATGCAAATACTAAGGCTTTTGTTTATTCTTACTATACCTATGTAATAAATTATTTTTTACCCGACTTTAAAAAAGGTGGAAGTTGTCAATTCGGTTGTATTTTGTTTTTATGTTGGTCACCTCAGAACTCCTTGTTAGGGTTCCGTAGCCAAATGGCAATAAACGGAACCCTTATAGATTCGTCATGTCTGTCTGTCTGTCCGTCCGTATGTCACAGAATTTTTTCTCTGAAACTATAAGAGCTATGCTGTTGAAACTTGGTAAGTAGATGTATTACGTAAACCGCATTAAGATTTTTACACTAAAATAGAAAAATACAAAAAAAATTGGTGATTTCCCATACTTAAAACGGAAACTCAAAATTTTTTTTTCGTCAAACCCATACGTGTGAGGTATCTGTGGATAGGTCTTCAAAAATGATATTGAGATTTCTAATATTTTGCGCGAGACACTTCCAAAGTGGTAAAATGTGTGCCCCTCCCCCTGTAACTTCTACTAAAATAAGCGAATAATAAAACTAAAAAAAAATATATGATGTACGTTACCATGTAAACTTTCAACGAAAATTGGTTTGAAAGAGATCTAGTAAGTAGTGTTTTTTAATACGTCATAAATCGTAATGGCACGGAACCCTCCGTGCGCAAGTCCGACTCGCATTTGGCCGGCTTTTTTTTTTGGTTAGTATTTGGAAGGGTTTTACTTCCAATTCGGTCCCATTAAAATTTGGTGTAGATGTGTTAAAAAGAATACTTTTTTAAAAAAAATCTTACCAACAATGTGGATCACACATTACTAAGTACTCTTGTTAACCCTTCTCACTAAACTAAATGCACCACTAGAACCCACTCGTAACACAATACGAGTGGGTTCTCGTCGGTAGTGCAATGGGTGGGGTTCGAACCGGCAACCACATGATCGCAAGTCCGACGCCCTAGCCATTAGGCTACCGCCGCTTCCGCCATACTAGTTGTAGTAAGCTTATAAAAATAAAATATTTTTTAACAAAAAAAACTGCCTTCAAACTATATTACAATATAATGTTGTAGGGACAATGCAAAAGATAGAGAGAGACGAAAGAGTATCTCCAAAACCGGGATGGCTGGCTCTCCTTGTGGGAGGCTTATGGCCAGCAGAGGACGCCTGGACGGCAATAAGCTCAGATGATGATGATGATGACGAAAACAAAAGATTAAGTTATTTTAGAGAAGGAAAAATACGACTGGTTAAGTACACCAGACGCTATGACCGCACTTTTAAATTACGCATTTTTAATTTACGTCTTTGAGGTGACGGGTTAGGCTCGCAGTGGCTTAGCGGTCAAAGCGTCTGGTGTACTTAACCAGAAGACGCAGGTTCAAATCATGCCCGCGGTCGTATTTTTCCTTCACTAAAATAACTGAATTATCTTTACATGGAAAATGCCTAAAAAATACAAAAAGATAGAAAACAAAAGATGTCACTAAATAAAAGCATCGACTTCCGAAATTATTTTATTATGATTTGACTTTTTTATTATGGTTTCACTTTTTTTTTGTTAAAATATAACTTTTGATTATCACTATCACTGTTGCTGGTGGTTTCACTTCCACTCATGGTCCTCTGGACTGTCCGAGACAAAGTCTCATTGGACCTTCTTCTCCAAAGCTATCTCTATACCAAAATTAATCAAAATTGGTTGAGCAGTTTAAGCGTGAAACCGTAACAAACAGAGAAAGATAGTTAATTTCGCATTAAAATAGGCCAGAAAGGACTAGATACGGATGGCCTAAGATCTTTCGGGATGGCGTGCTTAGCAGGTTGAAGAAGAAGAAGAATAATTTAATAAAAAATATAACTTTTCGTTGAATAAAAAAAAAATACTTAGGCATGGACTTGCATTTTTTTTGTTCTTTTTTTATGACTGCCTCATAAGTCTAGTGGCCCTAAACGCGACTGCTACGCTAAAGGTCCTGGTTTCGATCCCCAGGGCAAGCAAACTGTTATTGAGTTTTTCTATGAAATTCTAAGTGGCTGCTCGGAGTCTGGATTTGTGCCCGGTTAATGGCAATAGGCTTACCCCCTATTGCATGGAACCTAAACATACCGGCGAAGTGTGTCTCGCATCCTGCTATCCACTAAATTACTCTCAGAACTCTACTACTACTGCCAAAGGTTGCTGATGGAAGCTGGATTCGAAAAGCTATACCATCAGGCGATCCGTCTGCTCGCTTTTTTTATGGAATAACTCGGCAAACGAGCAGGCGAGCTACCTGATGGTAAGTAGTCATCGCCGCCCATAGACATCTGCAATACCAAAGGAGTTGCAAATACGTTGCTGAGCCTATTAAAGGAATAGGGAAGGGACGGAGAAAAGGAAAGGGGCTGAGGGAGGAATTAGGCCTTAGGCGCTTTACAATCACCGTACGAAACGCAACAGTATGCATACTTGACATCGATAAATGGCTACAATGATCTCACATGTACAATTTTTGTTTACATCAAGTAACAATACTAACAATGCTAACCATTATGAAGACATCCCGAAATCAAGAAAACTGCGTACTCCCTTTTAAAAGGCTGGCAACGCACTTGTTACTCCTCTAGTGTTGCGGTTGTCCATGGGATCGCTAACCATCAGGCGATCCGCCAGCTCGTTTGCCCCATACCTAAAAAGATTCGTTGCTAACCATCAGGCGATCCGCCAGCTCGTTTGCCCCATACCTAAAAAGATTCGTTGCTAACCATCAGGCGATCCGCCAGCTCGTTTGCCCCATACCTAAAAAGATTCGTTGCTAACCATCAGGCGATCCGCCAGCTCGTTTGCCCCATACCTAAAAAGATTCGTTGCTAACCATCAGGCGATCCGCCAGCTCGTTTGCCCCATACCTAAAAAGATTCGTTGCTAACCAATCCCTTATAAATTACTTATATTTAAATTGTAAGACACTTGAGTATCTAAGTATGTAGGTAAAAGTAATAAAAATCAGACAAACAAAGGTTTGTTTGTTATGAATATAGGTACCATTTTTATATAAAAGGTTTATAGTAAGTGATAAATTAACAATTGCTATATATTATAATGTGTGTTTGAACAGTTGTTTGTGTTTTCTATGCACCAATAGATTCCGCGGCGTATATATACCCTGGGTTGGTAAGCTGATCATCATTCGATCCTGTGGCAGTCAACTAGTCTTTCACTGAGATGAGGCCCTACAAGAGTTTCCTTTGCGTGCTTGCACTCACCGTAAGTATTCTATAGTTTTCTAATACATTACTCGATTAACCTTGTCTTGTCTAACCAATTTTCTGCACATTTAAAAAAAAAATATGTTACCGTAAGAAACTTCTACGAAGTATTGGAAAGCTTTAAAAATATATAATATAAATCGTTATAGGTAGTGTTGTAAAATAGAGAATTCTGCCAAAATTGACAATTTACATTTTTATGTTTAAAAGGTTTAAAAAAATATATGAATAAAATCGGGGCAGTCGTTCTTAAGTTACGGTGTGACAAAGGGAAATAGGTATATTTTTTTATATAATTATATGTATAGGCTAGTATGTAACCCATGGCTTTGCCCGCAAACAAACACGGTTATCATGGAATAAATAATAAATATATAATCTATGTTAATCGGGATTAATGTAGCTTTCTAACGGTATTTTTTTTAATAAATCTTACTAGCAATGTGGGTCGCACATTACAAATTAAACCCTTCGTACTAAGGTAAATGCTTGTATTACGATTGGGTCCACGTAGGTAGTGCAATGGGTTCCGAACCGGCAACCACATGATCGCAAGTCCGACGCCCTAGCCATTAGGCTACCACCGCCCTCTCATGAGATCGAAACAATAGATTTTGCATAGAGGTCTTAAAGGGCCACTTATTTTAAGTAATAAAATGTAATCTAATTTAATAACTTACTTATTTCAAATACTAAGATGACGAATACAATTATAAATTTAGGAAATAACCTTTAAAAAGTTGTTCTTTAAAATTTGTTTTATAACGGCAATTAATAACAATTTCTATTTAATTATCTTTCGGTAATTTATTACAGAATTGTGGTCTTGCTTAAAGTTTTGAACGTTTACCGTGATTGGATGTAACGCACTCGTCAAAATATGTCATTTGCTTGCTTAAAACGTTTCTCTCCTAATATTTTTGTTTTTTTTTTTCAGGTCCTGAGTGTTTATGCAGCGCCAAGTGGTAAGTTTACAATGTGTACTCAACAATCCCACTAGTAATCTTAAGAGGAGTGTCCCTCGCGAACGCAACAATGTTGCACAGTTGTCGCTGTCTCTATCCCTCGCGATGCGAACGCGTGCCCGAGAGCAGAAACAACAATACATTTGCAACATTTTCACGCGTATTTCTTATGTTACGAATTTTGGAGATTACTCCTATAATATTGTTAATACGTAAAAAAAATCTTGTAAAAATATATTCACTATATTATCTGGGTTTCTTTCGAATCAGAATGTTTCTGTATTGATACATTGTCGAGAAATACTAGTATAAAGTTGGGCCGTTTTTCAACGAAAATTGCCAATCTTTGAGCTCGTGTAACTTTTTAACCGTATACTGAAATGAAATTGTATACTACAGGAACACGTATTTTAATGATAAGATTGTTACTGCAAAATTTCAATGACTTTCATTGTTTAAAATTCAAGCAAGGGCCAAACTACGTTTGTATGCAGCGCGAAGCGGATACTATCCTCATAAGGCGAAAGTGTCGAGGTTGGGCGCGAAATTCATTTTTTTCTTGATTTTTCGCATTTTTTTCGGCTATAACACATCCTAGGTACATGGCAGTAGAAATTGCGACATCAACAATAACTGATTCACGATTGAGTATTCAAACTTTTGTTTAAAAATCGTTATCGTCGAAGATTTTGGTGTAAAATAGTGAATTAGACGAAAAATTACAATGTAGGTACACCTAAATCTCCAACAAAAGCATTTTTTTTTGCAAAAGATTGGAATTATGAATATGACGAGAATAACGGTGTATAGCAGCTTTGATTAGACCAGTCCCCATAGGCGGTATGCATCAGTAATTAAGTAGCTCAACCATATATGAAATGGTTGAGCTACACGATGACTGATGTATGCGTGCCATCAGTTAGGACAGGTAAACTCAAAGCTGCTATGGCTCTTTCTTCAAAAGGCCTGTTCTGAATTTGATGTTCAAGATTTTGCCCTACATTGTAAAACTCGTATACCTAATAATATTACTATTGTCTGGACTTTAAAAGCGACCATGATTCTCTGCGTTTGTTTCGACGTTTCTTCTCAGAGGTCGTCAGATGGGAAACGTCGACGCCATCAAGTGAAAAAAAAAAGAAAAAAAATCGTCTTGTAAAAGTTTCTTAAAAGATCTATTTACAGAAATAAATATCATTTCATAGGCTCAACAACCCGTCGCACAACGATACCAGATGAAATGCGTCCATCGGCATAAGTCTTAATATTTTTATTTACCTTCACAGCTCCTAGCGGAAAAACTGACATAAAAACGGTAAATAAGTACCATAACCGAGACATCAATGCTGAGAAGTCTGTCGAAAATAATGACTGGGGAACAATTCACCGCGCATCAGACTCGGATTGGGAGAACAAGGGCATAGCGAAATGGCAGCAAATTAGCGGCCCCAAAGGACAGTTGACGAAGTCTAGCGATAAAGGTGCAACAAGATATGCAAATGCTCACGAAGAACACGGTAAAAGCGCTGATGGTTCCGAGAAGCACGATTCCTCATATAAGAGCAAAGGAAATAACGAATACGCATCGGAAAATAAGGAATGGCGATCCAAGGATGGCAGGGTTGTGAAGAACGAGGGATCACAGGAGAACTCCGGTGTATATTCGGACGAATCTAAGACTAAAAGCATATCCACTAATAATCCACCAAGAATACGTAAGTTAAACATTTGAACATATTTTACACACACATCAAAAATACTGATCTAACGACAAAATTGCTGAATCAGCAGCAAAACTCTAATTATCTAATTAAACAGATCACGATTAGGTTACAACTGCGAGCGCACATCGCCAGAACCAAATCGTATTTATGTGTTGTTAGCAAAGAAAAGTAGTTTTTTTTTTTAATATTTGTAGTCGCCCACAGTCCGTCGTTCACTTAGTATTTCAGTAGCATTATAAGTTTTTTTTTTACGCCTTTACGTTGACTTTTAATTCGCTCGTTAAAATGAGACCCATTATACTTTACTAACAAACTCAGATTAATACTCTTTTGAAATCCAGACTTGTGTATTGGGACACTATATGAGCGATGTCTGGAATAAATTTTCGAGGAAAGAACTATAGCGACTTTGAGTAGATCAATCCCAATTGATAGAACGTTTGACATTTGACACCAATTGACATTGACACTGACCATTCATGTACAGTTTGTTCGAAATTAGCCGTTGCAAATGTGAGAGCATAAACGACTCTAATTATCTTTACACCGACTCTTTCCGATAAAATTCTTCATTATCATTATTAATATCCTTCATTACCTTCACAGCTCCAAAAGGAAATGTTCACAAAACAACGGAAAGCAAACACTACAACAAAAATAGCAACTCACAAAAGGTTATCGAGAAAAATGACTGGGGAACCACGGTCAGCTCATCCAAATGGGATTCGGAGAACAAGGGCAAATCGAATTCGGACTATGTTTCCGGCCCCAAAGGAACTTGGCAGCACAACGAAAACGAAGGCGCTTCAAAACATTCAAGCGAAAACAAACAACACCGCAGAAGCGCTGACGGCTCGGAAAGGAGCGATTGGTCCAGTAATAACAAAGGAAATTACGCATACAAAGGAAGCAATGATCGATACGAGTCCGGCGATGGCAGGATTGTGAAGAATGAGGGGACATACAAGTCCACCGGTCAATATACGGACAACTCTAAGCATAGCGGCGTGACGATTAATAAATCACACCATAAACGTGAGTTGGTCATTTCAACTAACTATTTTACCTTAAACACTCCATAGAAATGGTACCGATGTCTACAACAACGACGTAAGCAAAACGTAGAACAGACAGCGTATTTGTATATCTTGGGTTCGATCCCCAGGAAGATTGTTGGGTTTCGAGAAATCGATTGGACATGAGAATTAAATCAAACCGGCGAACTGGTAGACACTAGTACACCTCTACCTTTGAAGGAATGGAGCCTTTTTGGTATGTTATGTGAGTTTTTTTTCTGCCCTACTGCTAAGAATGGGCCTCATTTTAAATGACAGAAATGCAGGCCTTAGGCAGTCCACCACTCGCAGCGCGGGTTGGCAAACATCACTAGTCTTACTATTTAGAAACTTAAGGCTAAGCCTTCAGCCTAACGCGCCAAATTCAATTTCTTTTTGGTTTTTCGCAAATTGTTCGTTTATAACACATTCTAGATACATGGCAGTCAAAATTGCGACATCTTATTGTTGATGTTAAATTGTCATTTATGCCCGATGCTTTATTTGGCGCGAAATTCATTTTTTTCTTGGTTTTTCGCCATTCTTTCGGCTATAACACATTCTAAGTACATGGGAGTAGAAATTGCGACACCAACAATAACTTATTCACAATTTAGTACTTAAAACGTTTGCTTAAAAATCGTTAGCATCGAAGATTTTTGTGTAAGTTAGTGGATTCGGCCAAAAATGACAATTTACACCTAAATCTCCTACGATAGCGCCTTTTATGCAAAGATTTTTGTACTCAATCATGAATAAGTTATAATTGGTGTCGCAATTTCAATTGCCATGCACCTAAAATATGTTATAGCCGAATAATTTGCGAAAAACCAAGAAAAAATTGAATTTCGCGTCCAACCCTGACGCATGAGGCTTAAGCAAACGTTTTGGAAGACCGACCGACCGACCCCAACATAATTCGGAAAAAGGCTAGAATAAAGTCTGGGCACAAGCTATTTCACGACAAAAATATTTCCTATGTAAGGTACATTTGTTTATCATCCATTAACGCTAAAAACCATCTGTGATTGCGGTGGTATTTCATGTAGGTTTTAATAAAATATATTCTCATACAGACGAGTTTGTCCCCTCGGATTGGGAAGTAGAATCCATCACTACCAACGAACATGGCGTTCAGGTCGTCAAATTGATACGATCACCGAAAAAAGGTAAGTGTATGCGCTTAAACATATTATATACTTCCTGTTCCATCTTCCCAGCGTGACCTTCTCAGTAGGTTATGGCGTGGTTTTAAGATGAGCCTGACTGAACAAGATGCACCGAGCGACGTTTTAAGTTGCTATCACTGCTGTCTAGTACGCACGTACACACATTGAATACATTATATCGTATTTATAGCCTAAATTTACTTTTATTGGTTTATTCCAAAGGGATTTCAAAGGGTATTTCATTTCATTCATTATACAAACAGTTTGATCCCAATTCGATTGGATACCCCACTTTGTGAGGATGATAATTTTATTATAATATTGATAGTTTACTCAGCAACGTGTATTGTGATTAACGTATTATAATTTTGTTCATAATTTCCTTTCTATAACTCACGTGCATATAATGTATAAATCCATGTAAATGTGTGTGTACGGAGGTAGGTAGCGTGTGACGATACGTGTGCATGTGTGCACGTGCACATGTCTGCATGTGCATATGCGCTCATGTGTGCATGTGCTCATATGCGCATGTGCGCATGCAATGTTATCGTGCTTCGCAATCGTTCGCCCGCTGAGCCTCGTTATAGAGACAATGAAATCTAAAACGATGTGATGGGACCGCTAGGGTATTTACATTTTAAATGCATACCCTATCAGCCCAGGGCGTATAATAGTCGTTCTGTGCCTCATAATGATAATAATAATTTTTGTTGCATGTGTTTTTTTCTTTTATTCCTGTCCTTTTTAGGGGACAGGCTCTGTTAACAGAAGTGTAATGATTCTTACAGTGAGTCAAGTTACGCCGTAGGGGTACACATCAAGCTATACATAACCAGTATAGCCTGGCCTTGAATTGTACTAGTAGTAGAAGTAATGAATTGCGGCATGATCAGACCGCACGCGGTTAAGTTGACTTACCCTAAGATTATTTATCCTGTACTTATATATTTATTTTTAACCCACACCACATCCCTTAAAAATATAATCACATATTATTTTAAAACAGAATATATGCCATTCAAATGTTCAATATTAGAAAAATAATATTGAATTGAAATTAAGTAGATAGTAGTACCAATTTAGGACAAAAACCATATAGAAAAATATTATATTAGCCTTAAACCACTTGGTCTTGCTCAATAACGTCATCTTTCCATTAATACCCTCCCTTTTCATTAATATCGGCTTTAACACAATTATTTATCCATCGAGAAAATCATGACCTATCTCATAGTGTAATGATCATAAGCGCGACTACTCCGCTGGAGGTCTTGGGTTTGATTCCTAGGTCGAGCTAATTGTTATTGGCTAATAATTTGTGTGCCCAAGTGGCTGATCATGGCATGAACATTAATTATAAATAATTGTATATTGAACACCTGTATCACCCATGTATCAAATAATTTTATTTGATTTGATTTGGTTTTTACTATGAAATTCTCAGTAGCAGCTCGGTATTTGGAATCGTGCCCGGTGAATGGCAATAGGCCACCTCTGCCTAATCCTCTGAGGAATACAGGCGCAATGGTATGTTATGTTTTTTAAATTACTATGTTTTAAACAGGAGGACCAGGCCCAGTATTAACTCCTGTAGGACCGGGCCCAGTAATATCTCCTCGGGAACCGCGCCCTCCTGTGCAAACGCTGCCAGTAGAACCGGTTCAAACTGTTGAAGCTGGAGCATCAGGTAACCTATCTTCTCATAAGTTTCTCAAAAGTACTTCTAACAATGGTTTCGTTGAAATAAAAAAACGTACTGATTTTTTAATTTTACTATGAAAATTTCTTTGAAGTATTCGAGGTGTGGAATAAGTAGATTATTTTTTGAGCTCATGTTATTTTTTCAGCTGGTGTCGTATCTTGGACCTCGTCACAAGATTCAGAAAAAGGACACGTCGGTCACAGAGGAGAATCTGTCCAGGTTGTTAGCGCTGATACTTACGCCAGAGCTCAAGTCGTCGGTGAAAACGCAGCCGCCAAGGCAGAAAGCACAGCTACTGGAAAGATCGTTGATAAACGATCAGGTCGAGAAACAGAAGTAACTTCTAACAGCACAGCCAAAGCTCAAGCCCACGGTAAGCATACAGCCGTCGAAGCCCGAAGCTAACGATTTAGCCTTAAACCACTTGCTGTTGCTCAATATGTTTGCGGTCGGCGCAGAATATCTGTTACTTCCATTCAGCCTCGTGAAACGTCATCTTTAAATTCATATCGGCCTCATTTATCCATCGAGAAAATCATGAACTACCTATGAGCTAACTAACCTAACTAACTATGAGCTTAAACATATTATATACTTACTGTTCCATCTTGCCAGCGTGACCTTCTCAGTAGGTTATGGCGTGGTTTTAAGATGACCCTGACTGAACAAGATGCACCGAGCGACGTTTTAAGTTGCTATCACTGCTGTCTAGTACGCACGTACACACATTGAATACATTATATCGTATTTATAGCCTACATTTACTTTTATATTGGTTTATTCCAAAGGGATTTCAAAGGGTATTTCATTTCATTCATTATACAAACAGTTTGATCCCAATTCGATTGGATACCCCACTTTGTGAGGATGATAATTTTATTATAATATTGATAGTTTACTCAGCAACGTGTATTGTGATTAACGTATTATGATTTTGTTCGTAATTTCCTTTCTATAACTCACGTGCATATAATGTATAAATCCTTGTAAATGTGTGTGTACGGAGGTAGGTAGCGTGTGACGATACGTGTGCATGTGTGCACGTGCACATGTGTGCATGTGCATATGCGCTCATGTGTGCATGTGCTCATGTGTGCATATGCGCATGTGCGCATTCAATGTTATCGTGCTTCGCAATTGTTCGCCCGCTGAACCTCGTTAAAGAGGCAACGAAATCTAAAACGATGTGATGGGACCGCAAGGGTATTAACATACCCTATCGGTCCAGGGCGTATAATAGTCGTTCTGTGCCTCATAATAATAATCTGTTTTTTTTTTTTGTTGCATGTGTTTTTTTCTTTTATTCCTGTCCTTTTTAGGGGACAGGCTCTGTTAACAGAAGTGTAATGATTCTTACAGTGAGTCAAGTTACGCCGTAGGGGTACACATCAAGCTATACATAACCAGTATAGCCTGGCCTTGAATTGTACTAGTAGTAGAAGTAATGAATTGCGGCATGATCAGACCGCACGCGGTCAAGTTGACTTACCCTAAGATTATTTATCCTGTACTTATATATTTATTTTTAACCAACACCACATCCCTTAAAAATATAATCACATATTATTTTAAATCGATCTTGGGTTCGATTCCTAGGTCGAGCTAATTGTTATTGGCTAATAATTTGTGTGCCCAAGTGGCTGATCATGGCATGAACATTAATTATAAATAATTGTATATTGAACACCTGTATCACCCATGTATCAAATAATTTTATTTGATTTGATTTGGTTTTTACTATGAAATTCTCAGTAGCAGCTCGGTATTTGGAATCGTGCCCGGTGAATGGCAATAGGCCACCTCTGCCTAATCCTCTGAGGAATACAGGCGCAATGGTATGTTATGTTTTTTAAATTACTATGTTTTAAACAGGAGGACCAGGCCCAGTATTACCTCCTGTAGGACCGGGCCCAGTAATATCTCCTCGGGAACCGCGCCCTCCTGTGCAAACGCTGCCAGTAGAACCGGTTCAAACTGTTGAAGCTGGAGCATCAGGTAACCTACCTCAACAACCCGTCGCACAACGATACCAGATGAAATGCGTCCATCGGCATAAGTCTTAATATTTTTATTTACCTTCACAGCTCCTAGCGGAAAAACTGACATAAAAACGGTAAATAAGTACCATAACCGAGACATCAATGCTGAGAAGTCTGTCGAAAATAATGACTGGGGAACAATTCACCGCGCATCAGACTCGGATTGGGAGAACAAGGGCATAGCGAAATGGCAGCAAATTAGCGGCCCCAAAGGACAGTTGACGAAGTCTAGCGATAAAGGTGCAACAAGATATGCAAATGCTCACGAAGAACACGGTAAAAGCGCTGATGGTTCCGAGAAGCACGATTCCTCATATAAGAGCAAAGGAAATAACGAATACGCATCGGAAAATAAGGAATGGCGATCCAAGGATGGCAGGGTTGTGAAGAACGAGGGATCACAGGAGAACTCCGGTGTATATTCGGACGAATCTAAGACTAAAAGCATATCCACTAATAATCCACCAAGAATACGTAAGTTAAACATTTGAACATATTTTACACACACATCAAAAATACTGATCTAACGACAAAATGGCTGAATCAGCAGCAAAACTCTAATTATCTAATTAAACAGATCACGATTAGGTTACAACTGCGAGCGCACATCGCCAGAACCAAATCGTATTTATGTGTTGTTAGAAAAGAAAAGTAGTTTTTTTTTTAATATTTGTAGTCGCCCACAGTCCGTCGTTCACTTAGTATTTCAGTAGCATTATAAGTTTTTTTTTTACGCCTTTACGTTGACTTTTAATTCGCTCGTTAAAATGAGACCCATTATACTTTACTAACAAACTCAGATTAATACTCTTTTGAAATCCAGACTTGTGTATTGGGACACTATATGAGCGATGTCTGGAATAAATTTTCGAGGAAAGAACTATAGCGACTTTGAGTAGACCAATCCCAATTGATAGAACGTTTGACATTTGACAACAATTGACATTGAAAGTGACCATTCTTAAATGCATTGATTTTAATATCCTTCTTCTTCTTCTAATAATTCATTACCTTCACAGCTCCAAAAGGAAATGTTCACAAAACAACGGAAAGCAAACACTACAACAAAAATAGCAACTCACAAAAGGTTATCGAGAAAAATGACTGGGGAACCACGGTCAGCTCATCCAAATGGGATTCGGAGAACAAGGGCAAATCGAATTCGGACTATGTTTCCGGCCCCAAAGGAACTTGGCAGCACAACGAAAACGAAGGCGCTTCAAAACATTCAAGCGAAAACAAACAACACCGCAGAAGCGCTGACGGCTCGGAAAGGAGCGATTGGTCCAGTAATAACAAAGGAAATTACGCATACAAAGGAAGCAATGATCGATACGAGTCCGGCGATGGCAGGATTGTGAAGAATGAGGGGACATACAAGTCCACCGGTCAATATACGGACAACTCTAAGCATAGCGGCGTGACGATTAATAAATCACACCATAAACGTGAGTTGGTCATTTCAACTAACTATTTTACCTTAAACACTCCATAGAAATGGTACCGATGTCTACAACAACGACGTAAGCAAAACGTAGAACAGACAGCGTATTTGTATATCTTGGGTTCGATCCCCAGGAAGATTGTTGGGTTTCGAGAAATCGATTGGACATAAGAATTAAATCATACCGGCGAACTGGTGGACACTAGTACACCTCTACCTTTGAAGGAATGGAGCCTTTTTGGTATGTTATGTGAGTTTTTTTTCTGCCCTACTGCTAAGAATGGGCCTCATTTTAAATGACAGAAATGCAGGCCTTAGGCAGTCCACCACTCGCAGCGCGGGTTGGCAAACATCACTAGACTTACTATTTAGAAACTTAAGGCTAAGCCTTCAGCCTAACGCGCCAAATTCAATTTCTTTTTGGTTTTTCGCAAATTGTTCGTTTATAACACATTCTAGATACATGGCAGTCAAAATTGCGACATCTTATTGTTGATGTTAAATTGTCATTTATGCCCGATCCTTTATTTGGCGCGAAATTCATTTTTTTCATTTTTATTTTATTAATGTCGGCTTTAACACAATTATTTATCCATCGAGAAAATCATGACCTATCTCATAGTGTAATGATCATAAGCGCGACTACTCCGCTGGAGGTCTTGGGTTCGATTCCTAGGTCGAGCTAATTGTTATTGGCTAATAATTTGTGTGCCCAAGTGGCTGATCATGGCATGGCATTTTTTCAGCTGGTGCCGTATCTTGGACCTCGTCACAAGATTCAGGAAAAGGACACGTCGTTAGCGCTGATACTAACGCCCGAGCTCAAGTCGTCGGTGAGAACGCAGCCGCCAAGGCAGAAAGCACAGCTACTGCAGAGATCATTGATAAACTATCAGGTCTAGAAACAGAAGTAACTTCTCACAGCACAGTTCAAGCCCACGGTAAGCATACAGCCGCCGAAGCCCGAAGCTAACGATTTAGCCTTAAACCACTTGCTGTTGCTCAATATGTTTGCGGTCGGCGCAGAATATCTGTTACTTCCATTCAGCCTCGTGAAACGTCATCATTGCATTCATATCGGCCTCGTTTATCCATCGAGAAAATCATGAACTACCCCATGAGAGTTATGATCATAAGTGCGACTGCTACACTGGAGGTCTTGGGTTCGATTCCCATGTCGAGCGAGGTGTAATTTGGTTTTTGGCGCGATGGCATCTTATGTTTTTTAAGTTACTATATTTTAAACAGGAGGACCAGGCCCAGTATCACCTCATTTAGGACCAGGCCCAGTAATACTGCCTGGGGAACCGCGCCCTCCTGTGAAAACGCTGCCAGTAGAACCGGTTCAAACTGCTGAAGCTGAAGCATCAGGTAACCTATCTTCTCATACAGTCACGAACATTCCATGCAACTTGATTCCTAAAGTCAAATGTTTTATTTGAAATAGACCATTTCTGCCTCTTTTCTCTTTCTCTTCTCTGAAGGTAAGGGTTATTATACATACATACATACACTCACGCCTTTTTCCCATAGGGGTAGGCAGAAACTACAGAACGCCATCTGCTACGATTCTTGCATACTTCTTTTGCTTCGTCCACATTCATACATCTAGGGCTATTATCTAGTTTAATTAAAGGTTTTTCTGGAGTCGCCCCAGATACATTACCCAGGACCCAGGGACTTAAGAGGATAGTATCCGCTTCGCGCTCCATACAAACGTAGTTTGGCCCTTGCTTGGATTTTAAACAATGAAAGTCATTGAAATTTTGCAGTAACAATCTTATCATTAAAATACGTGTTCCTGTAGTATACAATTTCATTTCAATATACGGTTAAAAAGTTACACGAGCTCAAAGATTGGCAATTTTCGTTGAAAAACGGCCCAACTTTATGCTAGTATTTCTCGACAATGTATCAATACAGAAACATTCTGATTCGAAAGAAACCCAGATAATATAGTGAATATATTTTTACAAGATTTTTTTTTACGTATTAACAATATTATGGGAGTAATCTCCAAAATTCGGAACATAAGAAATACGCGTGAAAATGTTGCAAATGTATTGTTGTTTCTCCTCTCGGGCACGCGTTCGCATCGCGAGGGATAGAGACAGCGACAACTGTGCAACATTGTTGCGTTCGCGAGGGACACTCCTCTTAAGCCCCTTAGCCCCCTGGATCCACTGCTAGGCTATCATTGCTTCTTCTGTCTCATGATAAGAACAAAAGTGTAAGTGTAAGTAGTATCTTATCGGATCTTTTCATTAAATGGCTATTGGTTTTCCAAAATAATAATAAAAAATTAGTAAATAAATAATAAAAACTCTTTTTTGACTTTTCAAAACTACTCCTAACAATGGTTTCGTTGATATAAAAAAACATACTGATTTTTGAATTTTACTATGAAAATTTCTTTGAAGTATTCGAGGTGTGGCTTATGTTGATTAAATACATTATTTTTTGAGCTCATGTTATCGTTTCAGCTGGTGCCGTATCTTGGACCTCGTCACAAGATTCAGGAAAAGGACACGTCGTTAGCGCTGATACTAACGCCCGAGCTCAAGTCGTCGGTGAGAACGCAGCCGCCAAGGCAGAAAGCACAGCTACTGCAGAGATCATTGATAAACTATCAGGTCTAGAAACAGAAGTAACTTCTCACAGCACAGTTCAAGCCCACGGTAAGCATACAGCCGCCGAAGCCCGAAGCTAACGATTTAGCCTTAAACCACTTGCTGTTGCTCAATATGTTTGCGGTCGGCGCAGAATATCTGTTACTTCCATTCAGCCTCGTGAAACGTCATCATTGCATTCATATCGGCCTCGTTTATCCATCGAGAAAATCATGAACTACCCCATGAGAGTTATGATCATAAGTGCGACTGCTACACTGGAGGTCTTGGGTTCGATTCCCATGTCGAGCGAGGTGTAATTTGGTTTTTGGCGCGATGGCATCTTATGTTTTTTAAGTTACTATATTTTAAACAGGAGGACCAGGCCCAGTATCACCTCATTTAGGACCAGGCCCAGTAATACTGCCTGGGGAACCGCGCCCTCCTGTGAAAACGCTGCCAGTAGAACCGGTTCAAACTGCTGAAGCTGAAGCATCAGGTAACCTATCTTCTCATACAGTCACGAACATTCCATGCAACTTGATTCCTAAAGTCAAATGTTTTATTTGAAATAGACCATTTCTGCCTCTTTTCTCTTTCTCTTCTCTGAAGGTAAGGGTTATTATACATACATACATACACTCACGCCTTTTTCCCATAGGGGTAGGCAGAAACTACAGAACGCCATCTGCTACGATTCTTGCATACTTCTTTTGCTTCGTCCACATTCATACATCTAGGGCTATTATCTAGTTTAATTAAAGGTTTTTCTGGAGTCGCCCCAGATACATTACCCAGGACCCAGGGACTTAAGAGGATAGTATCCGCTTCGCGCTCCATACAAACGTAGTTTGGCCCTTGCTTGGATTTTAAACAATGAAAGTCATTGAAATTTTGCAGTAACAATCTTATCATTAAAATACGTGTTCCTGTAGTATACAATTTCATTTCAATATACGGTTAAAAAGTTACACGAGCTCAAAGATTGGCAATTTTCGTTGAAAAACGGCCCAACTTTATGCTAGTATTTCTCGACAATGTATCAATACAGAAACATTCTGATTCGAAAGAAACCCAGATAATATAGTGAATATATTTTTACAAGATTTTTTTTTACGTATTAACAATATTATGGGAGTAATCTCCAAAATTCGGAACATAAGAAATACGCGTGAAAATGTTGCAAATGTATTGTTGTTTCTCCTCTCGGGCACGCGTTCGCATCGCGAGGGATAGAGACAGCGACAACTGTGCAACATTGTTGCGTTCGCGAGGGACACTCCTCTTAAGCCCCTTAGCCCCCTGGATCCACTGCTAGGCTATCATTGCTTCTTCTGTCTCATGATAAGAACAAAAGTGTAAGTGTAAGTAGTATCTTATCGGATCTTTTCATTAAATGGCTATTGGTTTTCCAAAATAATAATAAAAAATTAGTAAATAAATAATAAAAACTCTTTTTTGACTTTTCAAAACTACTCCTAACAATGGTTTCGTTGAAATAAAAAAACATACTGATTTTTGAATTTTACTATGAAAATTTCTTTGAAGTATTCGAGGTGTGGCTTATGTTGATTAAATACATTATTTTTTGAGCTCATGTTATCGTTTCAGCTGGTGTCGTATCTTGGACCTCGTCACAAGATTCAGGAAAAGGACACGTCGTTAGCGCTGATACTAACGCCAGAGCTCAAGTCGTCGGTGAGAACGCAGCCGCCAAGGCAGAAAGCACAGCTACTGCAGAGACCATTGATAAACTATCAGGTCTAGAAACAGAAGTAACTTCTCACAGCACAGTTCAAGCCCACGGTAAGCATACAGCCGCCGAAGCCCGAAGCTAACGATTTAGCCTTAAACCACTTGCTGTTGCTCAATATGTTTGCGGTCGGCGCAGAATATCTGTTACTTCCATTCAGCCTCGTGAAACGTCATCTTTGCATTCATATCGGCCTCGTTTATCCATCGAGAAAATCATGAACTACCCCATGAGAGTTATGATCATAAGTGCGACTGCTACGCTGGAGGTCTTGGGTTCGATTCCCAGGTCGAGCTGTTAAGTGTTATTTGGTTTTTCTATGTTAATTTATGTGAATGGCAATAGGCTCGCCCCCTATTACATGGGACCTAAACAGCCGGTGAAATGTGGATGTATGTTGGTACATCTCTGCCTAACCCTTCGGGGAATACAGGCGCAATGGCATCTTATGTTTTTTAAGTTACTTTATTTTAAACAGGAGGACCAGGCCCAGTATCACCTCATTTAGGACCAGGCCCAGTAATACTGCCTGGGGAACCGCGCCCTCCTGTGAAAACGCTGCCAGTAGAACCGGTTCAAACTGCTGAAGCTGAAGCATCAGGTAACCTATCTTCTCATACAGTCACGAACATTCCATGCAACTTGATTCCTAAAGTCAAATGTTTTATTTGAAATAGACCATTTCTGCCTCTTTTCTCTTTCTCTTCTTTGAAGGTAAGGGTTATTAGACATACATACATACATACACTCACGCCTTTTTCCCATAGGGGTAGGCAGAAACTACAGAACGCCATCTGCTACGATTCTTGCATACTTCTTTTGCTTCGTCCACATTCATACATCTAGGGCTATTATCTAGTTTAATTAAAGGTTTTTCTGGAGTCGCCCCAGATACATTACCCAGGACCCAGGGACTTAAGAGGATAGTATCCGCTTCGCGCTCCATACAAACGTAGTTTGGCCCTTGCTTGGATTTTAAACAATGAAAGTCATTGAAATTTTGCAGTAACAATCTTATCATTAAAATACGTGTTCCTGTAGTATACAATTTCATTTCAATATACGGTTAAAAAGTTACACGAGCTCAAAGATTGGCAATTTTCGTTGAAAAACGGCCCAACTTTATGCTAGTATTTCTCGACAATGTATCAATACAGAAACATTCTGATTCGAAAGAAACCCAGATAATATAGTGAATATATTTTTACAAGATTTTTTTTTACGTATTAACAATATTATGGGAGTAATCTCCAAAATTCGGAACATAAGAAATACGCGTGAAAATGTTGCAAATGTATTGTTGTTTCTCCTCTCGGGCACGCGTTCGCATCGCGAGGGATAGAGACAGCGACAACTGTGCAACATTGTTGCGTTCGCGAGGGACACTCCTCTTAAGCCCCTTAGCCCCCTGGATCCACTGCTAGGCTATCATTGCTTCTTCTGTCTCATGATAAGAACAAAAGTGTAAGTGTAAGTAGTATCTTATCGGATCTTTTCATTAAATGGCTATTGGTTTTCCAAAATAATAATAAAAAATTAGTAAATAAATAATAAAAACTCTTTTTTGACTTTTCAAAACTACTCCTAACAATGGTTTCGTTGAAATAAAAAAACATACTGATTTTTGAATTTTACTATGAAAATTTCTTTGAAGTATTCGAGGTGTGGCTTATGTTGATTAAATACATTATTTTTTGAGCTCATGTTATCGTTTCAGCTGGTGCCGTATCTTGGACCTCGTCACAAGATTCAGGAAAAGGACACGTCGTTAGCGCTGATACTAACGCCCGAGCTCAAGTCGTCGGTGAGAACGCAGCCGCCAAGGCAGAAAGCACAGCTACTGCAGAGATCATTGATAAACTATCAGGTCTAGAAACAGAAGTAACTTCTCACAGCACAGTTCAAGCCCACGGTAAGCATACAGCCGCCGAAGCCCGAAGCTAACGATTTAGCCTTAAACCACTTGCTGTTGCTCAATATGTTTGCGGTCGGCGCAGAATATCTGTTACTTCCATTCAGCCTCGTGAAACGTCATCTTTGCATTCATATCGGCCTCGTTTATCCATCGAGAAAATCATGAACTACCCCATGAGAGTTATGATCATAAGTGCGACTGCTACGCTGGAGGTCTTGGGTTCGATTCCCAGGTCGAGCTGTTAAGTGTTATTTGGTTTTTCTATGTTAATTTATGTGAATGGCAATAGGCTCGCCCCCTATTACATGGGACCTAAACAGCCGGTGAAATGTGGATGTATGTTGGTACATCTCTGCCTAACCCTTCGGGGAATACAGGCGCAATGGCATCTTATGTTTTTTAAGTTACTTTATTTTAAACAGGAGGACCAGGCCCAGTATCACCTCATTTAGGACCAGGCCCAGTAATACTGCCTGGGGAACCGCGCCCTCCTGTGAAAACGCTGCCAGTAGAACCGGTTCAAACTGCTGAAGCTGAAGCATCAGGTAACCTATCTTCTCATACAGTCACGAACATTCCATGCAACTTGATTCCTAAAGTCAAATGTTTTATTTGAAATAGACCATTTCTGCCTCTTTTCTCTTTCTCTTCTTTGAAGGTAAGGGTTATTAGACATACATACATACATACACTCACGCCTTTTTCCCATAGGGGTAGGCAGAAACTACAGAACGCCATCTGCTACGATTCTTGCATACTTCTTTTGCTTCGTCCACATTCATACATCTAGGGCTATTATCTAGTTTAATTAAAGGTTTTTCTGGAGTCGCCCCAGATACATTACCCAGGACCCAGGGACTTAAGAGGATAGTATCCGCTTCGCGCTCCATACAAACGTAGTTTGGCCCTTGCTTGGATTTTAAACAATGAAAGTCATTGAAATTTTGCAGTAACAATCTTATCATTAAAATACGTGTTCCTGTAGTATACAATTTCATTTCAATATACGGTTAAAAAGTTACACGAGCTCAAAGATTGGCAATTTTCGTTGAAAAACGGCCCAACTTTATGCTAGTATTTCTCGACAATGTATCAATACAGAAACATTCTGATTCGAAAGAAACCCAGATAATATAGTGAATATATTTTTACAAGATTTTTTTTTACGTATTAACAATATTATGGGAGTAATCTCCAAAATTCGGAACATAAGAAATACGCGTGAAAATGTTGCAAATGTATTGTTGTTTCTCCTCTCGGGCACGCGTTCGCATCGCGAGGGATAGAGACAGCGACAACTGTGCAACATTGTTGCGTTCGCGAGGGACACTCCTCTTAAGCCCCTTAGCCCCCTGGATCCACTGCTAGGCTATCATTGCTTCTTCTGTCTCATGATAAGAACAAAAGTGTAAGTGTAAGTAGTATCTTATCGGATCTTTTCATTAAATGGCTTTCCAAAATAATAATAAAAAATTAGTAAATAAATAATAAAAACTCTTTTTTGACTTTTCAAAACTACTCCTAACAATGGTTTCGTTGAAATAAAAAAACATACTGATTTTTGAATTTTACTATGAAAATTTCTTTGAAGTATTCGAGGTGTGGCTTATGTTGATTAAATACATTATTTTTTGAGCTCATGTTATCGTTTCAGCTGGTGCCGTATCTTGGACCTCGTCACAAGATTCAGGAAAAGGACACGTCGTTAGCGCTGATACTAACGCCCGAGCTCAAGTCGTCGGTGAGAACGCAGCCGCCAAGGCAGAAAGCACAGCTACTGCAGAGATCATTGATAAACTATCAGGTCTAGAAACAGAAGTAACTTCTCACAGCACAGTTCAAGCCCACGGTAAGCATACAGCCGCCGAAGCCCGAAGCTAACGATTTAGCCTTAAACCACTTGCTGTTGCTCAATATGTTTGCGGTCGGCGCAGAATATCTGTTACTTCCATTCAGCCTCGTGAAACGTCATCATTGCATTCATATCGGCCTCGTTTATCCATCGAGAAAATCATGAACTACCCCATGAGAGTTATGATCATAAGTGCGACTGCTACACTGGAGGTCTTGGGTTCGATTCCCATGTCGAGCGAGGTGTAATTTGGTTTTTGGCGCGATGGCATCTTATGTTTTTTAAGTTACTATATTTTAAACAGGAGGACCAGGCCCAGTATCACCTCATTTAGGACCAGGCCCAGTAATACTGCCTGGGGAACCGCGCCCTCCTGTGAAAACGCTGCCAGTAGAACCGGTTCAAACTGCTGAAGCTGAAGCATCAGGTAACCTATCTTCTCATACAGTCACGAACATTCCATGCAACTTGATTCCTAAAGTCAAATGTTTTATTTGAAATAGACCATTTCTGCCTCTTTTCTCTTTCTCTTCTCTGAAGGTAAGGGTTATTATATATACATACATACACTCACGCCTTTTTCCCATAGGGGTAGGCAGAAACTACAGAACGCCATCTGCTACGATTCTTGCATACTTCTTTTGCTTCGTCCACATTCATACATCTAGGGCTATTATCTAGTTTAATTAAAGGTTTTTCTGGAGTCGCCCCAGATACATTACCCAGGACCCAGGGACTTAAGCCCCTTAGCCCCCTGGATCCACTGCTAGGCTATCATTGCTTCTTCTCTCTCATGATAAGAACAAAAGTGTAAGTGTAAGTAGTATCTTATCGGATCTTTTCATTAAATGGCTATTGGTTTTCCAAAATAATAATAAATAATTAGTAAATAAATAATAAAAACTCTTTTTTGACTTTTCAAAACTACTCCTAACAATGGTTTCGTTGAAATGAAAAAACATACTGATTTTTGAATTTTACTATGAAAATTTCTTTGAAGTATTCGAGGTGTGGCTTATGTTGATTAAATACATTATTTTTTGAGCTCATGTTATTTTTTCAGCTGGTGCCGTATCTTGGACCTCGTCACAAGATTCAGGAAAAGGACACGTCGTTAGCGCTGATACTAACGCCCGAGCTCAAGTCGTCGGTGAGAACGCAGCCGCCAAGGCAGAAAGCACAGCTACTGCAGAGACCATTGATAAACTATCAGGTCTAGAAACAGAAGTAACTTCTAAGTCCGAAGCCAACGCTAAAGTCGTCGTCGCGACAGGCACAGCTACTGGAGGACAAATATTAGCTGCTGGCTCTGAAGCTGGTGCCTACGTTAAGGGTTCCAACATTCGCAGACGACATCCAAAACGTAGATCAGTGATTGATGAATCCGAAATCGGAGATGATGATGACATCGAAGATGATATCGAAGAAGAATCTCCAGAAGACATATTACCTGGAGATATATCAGAGGATGATGATGATGATGTGTCAGATGGACGTATTGTTGTCGCCAACAGACCGTGGGGTAAAAGGCATAGATGCTGGAGGACTATCCACAACAAGAGATCACATCACTGTCGCCACAGACGCTGCCGTAAGCCGTGGTGCTGGTGTTTGTATTAAGAATTTACAAAGCACTGATCCAGGAATCACGAAGAAATTCATACGAATGTAATTATTCTATATGTCAATAATATATATGTATATATTTTATTTATATCGAGCAAATTAAAAGCCCCTAATTGTATTATATTAGGATGAAAAAAAAATACTGTTGTAATGTTTATTCAGACTTTTTTTCAATAAATATTTTATTATCTATGTTTTTCAAAAATAAGTTTTATTTTTCGAAGTCTACCTTTCCACCCGCGGAATTTTCAGCGTGGACTATATGTTTCTTTTTACGGAATAATATATAGCCTATTCCACTCAGGAACAAAGCAGTTTTCTATTTTTTGTGTCAGAATTGCTGGTTGCCATATGAAAAGCGGCTCTGACAGTATAATCCAGCTCCTATATTGCTTATATTAGTTTTTTATTTATTTATTTATTTATTTATTTATTTAAACACATACAGCTATCATCACAGGCTTAACCTAATACAATAGCGTAGTTGTAGTTATAAGTATATATTATTATTCCAAAGAAGAAGTTACAATACAAAATGCAGCACGTGTGAATTCACTCAAAGTACAATTGAAACAGTCAATCCGTTGTGACACCATATTGAGTGTACGCAGCGCTCGCGTCAGCGGCGCGCGGTGCAGCAGGTTGGTGCGAGCGGGCGGCTCCCACAGCAGCGGCGGCCGCCTCCGCCGTCCCACGTACCCCTCTGGTACACACAACCCCAACGTGTTTAAAACGCCCAGGTTGTGTATTTTACCACGCAATACTTTAAATGCATAAGTGGCGATAGCCACTTCCCTTCTTACTTCCAGCTTATAATATCCTACCATGCCCAGCACAAATCGTGTAGGATACAGAAGTGGATACCCTGGATACACACCATACTGCTTTAGGTACAGGAATCTCATGAACTTGTTCTGGATTCGTTCTAGCATTAGCTTGTACTTGGTTTCATGTGGTGACCAAACGACAGCATTACATTCCAAGTGACTTTTTACCAGCGCTTCGTACAGCGACCTCAGAGCCCTGATGTTCGAGAACTGATTTCCTAGCCGTAAGACCAACCCTAAATTGCGGTATGCTTTTTTACAAACGTCGGTAGTATGCTTACGGAAATTTAAATCAGCTGTAAAGCGTACGCCTAAATCCCTAACCTCTGAGACACGTTGCAGTTGGATTCCATCCATGCAATATTGATAATGACTTGGGTCACGTGCACGAGTAAATGATAATACTGAACATTTGGCCACATTGAAGTACATATTATTGCTACGACTCCACTCTACTACTTTATTAATATCCTGCTGCAGTATGTCATGATCAGATTCTTGCTTTATTTTTTGAACCAATTTCAAGTCGTCTGCGAATAGTAATGGTATTGATTTATCTACTACCCTCGGCAGGTCATTGGTTGTTAAAATGAAAAGAAAAGGCCCTAAATTACTACCCTGACTAACTCCTGATCTCGTGAAATAGGGACATAGTTACATTTCTTCAATAATTGCTACATATTACGAATAAATTCAGAGAAATATGAATATTTTTTTGACCAGCCATTCTGAAGTCAGGATGGATGGTGGCCTCCGTGTTCAGCATGAAGGAAGCAGAATTTGTGAAAGTTTGTTGTATCAATAATTGCTGCAAAACCTCCTTAATGTCATTCAGGAATCAGGAATAATGTAGCTTTCTATTGGTGAAAGCATTTTCAAAATTAATTCAGTAGATCCAGAGATCATTACCCTCTGCAACCTCACAAACTCACTTTATCTCTCTATTATATTAGTAGGTATACATTAACTGTCCCATTCGTCTATTGGTCCTAAGCGCGTCGCAACTGTCGCTCTAAATAGATTGGCTGTTCTCTTAGCATTGTCTAAACAGAAAAGGGAGGAGGAAAGGAGAAGGAAAAGCTCAGTCCCTTTCCTTCTCCTTTCCTCTTCCCTTTTCTGTTAGGAGGGATTAGGCTTCCGGCATATCTCTCTCACCAAACGAAAGACAACAGCATGCTTACTGCTATTCATAGCCACCTTACTCATGTAGACCAATTCATGCTGGCGTTCGGGCGTGCCTGAGAAACGCTACGCTAATACTCATTCCTAGTACAGGGCCTATTACCTAGTCCAGGCCTAGCCTGGGACCTTATACAACATTATTTTTAGTATATGCACAAACGCAGTTTAGTTGCAAGTCGCAATGCAGTTTGTTCAGAATAAGTAACTGAAACCAACCAACCAACCAACTGTGTCCAATAATTTTTAGCGTGTCATATTTTGTCCCAAAAATTTTAAGTACCTATACTAAGTACGTATCCGCAATCATACGCGCACAACAAAGGTCACTACCGGTCATAGTGGCACTACGCGCGGGCGCACTATGGGTGGGGGGTAAACCAACCCCTTCAGACGCCCGAAGTCGATGCCACAGATTGATGCGACAGACATTTTTCAAGATACAGTTTTTAAATCTTATACATAGGTTCTTTGCAAAAGTATAAATACCAGACACGTGTTTCGTGTTTCGCATATACTAAAACTGTCCTTGTATTGGTCTTATGAGGCAGGCAAAAACTATAGGACGCCAATAACCACCATTCTTGCATACTTCTTTTGCTTCATACACACGCGCCGGTTGCGGGTACCTGACCTTTCTAAACCTCACCAATAAGACCGGTGTATGTCTTCCCCTCCCGGCGGCTCCACTGACATTCGTCACCTTTCATCCATTATCTCAACATGCCCAAAACATCTGAGCTTATTTCCTTCCTTCCCTCCTTTTACCTTTCAATTCTTGTCAATATTAATCGTCTTTTAAACCGCAACATTGTACGGCCACCACATCAAGTTACCACTAAATGTCAAATTTTCTCAGTTGATTTTGAACTTTATATTCAACAATTTAAGGTTTAAATCATTTGGAGAAATTTGACAGTTTTGTATACGTTGACCTGCTGGCGACTGTACATACTTCGCAAGAGAAGCATTCCTTCAGCATTCATTCGACTTTCATGATCCTCCTGTCATACCTTAAATTCATTTCACTCCCATTCAGCTAGGGTTGCCATCTCTAAAATCAATTAACCAGGACAAGAAGCCTGACAACCCCGGATATTGGAGCTTAGAACCCGGACATGTCGACAGTGTTTTTTAAAGTTACTCAATTAAATATTTTTCATTTTTATATCACCCGGCAGCGACCGATGACTTAACAACTTTTGAACCCGGACCACAAATGAAACCCCAGCCGGACGCTCCCCGGACGCCCTCTAAATTAGAACAAATCCGGGGAAACCCGGACGGATGGCAACCCAACATTCAGCACAGCATTGTGGATAGCCAGTCGAACATTTTTTTTTAATCCTGGGCTAAAAGGGCTGGTTATCCGTATGTATTCCATTCAATTTATTTCCCGTATTCACTATCCTTTCTACGGCAGCAACCTTGAACCTATCATTATCATCAATTACATTGTCCCACTGTTGGGCACGGGTGTCCTCTCACAATGAGAGATATAAGGCTGTAGTCCGCCGCGCTAGCCTACTGTGGGTTGGCGGACTTCACACGCCACCGAGAAAATCTCTCAAGCATGCAGGTTTCCTCAGGATGTTTTCTTTCACCGTTTAAGCAGGTGATAATTAATTATTAATACGCACATGACTTCGAAAAGTCAGAGGTGCATGTGGACGTCGAACTCGAGTCCATTGACTTGGCAGTGCGATGGTCATAATAATAATTATCACAAGGCTATCACTGCACTGTTGGAAGGATATGGCAGACTCTTTTTTGCAGGCGAGCCACCTAACGGTAAGTAGCCATGGAGGATTAAACATAGGTACAGCAGGAGCAGCAAATGCTACAGACACCGCGCAAAAGGGGGCCCCGCGGCTCAATCAATCAAAACATACATACCATCACGCCTGTATTCCCCGAAGGGTTAGGCAGAGGAGTACTAATGTACACCCACATTTCGCCGGTATGTTTTTAGGTCCCATGTAATAGGGGGCGAGCCTATTGCCATAGTGTAATGAAGATTTAATTACACTATGCTATTGCCATTCCACCGGGAACAAATCCAGACTCCGAGCTGGTACTGGGAATTTCATAGAAAAACCAATAACACTTTGCTCGACCTGGGGATCGAACCTAGGACCTCTAGCGTAGCAGTAGCGCTTAGGACCACTAGTCTAATTAGGCTGTCAATCAATCAAATATATAACTTACACACTATTACAAAAGATCATGAAGATATTATGAAAATATATAATTTTATAAAAATCGGAGCGTTCGCATTCATACCATTATGCATTCTATCTCTTTCTTATATCAGTTATCAGGGATACTGTTGTCCTTTTCTAGTCGATGACGCACGACTATTTCAATAACAGGTAGGTAAAGTGGATTGTGTTGCCATGATAATATGTTTTTTTATTTTTTGGGTAATTCCATGAAGTGTGACTTTGTTTTTTAATACAACAAATGAATTTCATAGCGTACCACCATACCTATTCTAAAAATGTCAATCAAACAATCACTTTAGTGATGATTTTTGTAGAGCAACTGTACAACCTGACGTTTCTATAAGGAAACATATTATTATTACTCTTTGGAGGAAACTATAGTTAAACAGATTTAATCACTCCAATGTAGAACTTACATAATTATGATTATTTCAAACTCAAAACGACCATCCGAGAAATACTTTGACGATAGTAATTAATTGACCTCTAGTGTTTTACTTTTTTAAAGTATGCTATGTTATTTTTTTTAGGTCTCATAAAATTATTTCGTACAGTTCGTTCGAAATAGCTGTGCACGTCTAAAGTTAGCCATTCCGAATTACCGCGCAAGTAAAATTAAAGGTTTTTAAATTAGTAAGGAAAATAATGACGAATGAAAAACATAGGGAATATGCATATGATACAAATATAGGTTTTCTTTATTTCCCACGGTGAGCCACTTGCGGACAACTTCAGACACGCCAGTCATTTCAAACACAGGGAACACTTTTTATCAGGATAACGCGTGAGGGATTTTTATTATTATATTTGTAGGGTTCTTATTTGTTTATTACAATTATTTCACAGGCTCACCAATACACCAAGCACTAGCCTCCACTATGTCTCCCATATTCTCTCATGACTTATGTTTATATCAGGCAATGGTCACACTGCCATTATGCCAACTGACAGCTGTTAAGTCAAGCTGTCGGCTACTGCTTATGTATGTGAGACAGTGTTATTATATCTATTAAATAGGTATAGAAGTACAAACACTACATCCCTTCCTTTTTATATATTTGATTTGAATCAATTAAATCATAAGGTAATCAAAAGTAATCATAAATATTAAACTTTAAAAGTTATTGCTATCAGTATTTAAATTAACTTTATTCACAAGAACTATCAACTGCTATATTTTTTATTTGCAATATTCTCGTTCTCGACAGGATTAAAAGCCGAAGTAAGTTTAGTAGCCCTAACCATGTCTTTCACATAAACTTCATTTCCTTGGTGAAGTTCCGGCTTCTCAGCCTTTTCTTACCGTCACCCACCGTACTCCTTTCCTTTTCTTTCAATTCAGTCCCTGTCTTTCATTTCAGAATCGTCGCGTCATTATTAATTAATGTGAAAATGTATGTACTACCCCCATTTGTTTTTATGGTGACCCCCCGGTCACCTACAGGTGACACTGAGAATTGAAGAATAAGCCATTCCAATGTAATGAAAACCCTTTCCAATTGAATGGACGGTACCTTTAAACCATTTCCAATTTAATTGAAGCCCCTGGAGACATTTTTGACTCATGGGTGGTACCTTTAAACCAATTCCAATTTAATGGAAGCCCATTTATACTATTTAACTCATGGGTGGTACCTTTAAACCATATCCAATTTAATGGAAACCCATTAATTCTAGTTTGACTTATGGGTGGTGCCTTTAAACCTATCCAATTTAATGGAAGCCCATTTATACTATTTAACTCATGGGTGGTACCTTTAAACCATATCCAATTTAATGGAAACCCATTCGTTCTAGTCTGACTTATGGGTGGTGCCTTTAAACCTATCCAATTTAATGGAAGCCCATTTAGACTACATTAACTCATGGGTGGTCCCTTTAAACCTATCCAATTTAATGGAAACCCATTCATTCTAGTTTGACTTATGGGTGGTGCCTTTAAACCTATCCAATTTAATGGAAGCCCAACCAAACTAGAAGAACTAATGGATGGTACCTTTAAACCATTTCCAATTTAATGGAAATCCATTAGATTTCATCTGTGGGTGGTCGTTAACCAATTCCAATTTAATGGAAACCCACATTATCCAATTCCAATTTAATGGAACACCTTGAACAATTTTGCTAATCCATGGGTGGCACCTTTAAGCCATTACCAATTTAATGGAACCACATGAATTTGTTTATCATGGTCATGCATGAACTTTTCCTGGAAAATTAAATAAATTAATACAAAGATAAAATAAAATAATTAATATCCATAAGGTTGAAAGAGGGCTTCGAACCCATATCAATTTCTACGGCGACCACTTTTGTGTGTATAGACTTAGCCAGACTAATTATTTATATTATATAAAATTATCTAAATAATACAAGTTTGTATTTTTATTTTTTCCAGCAACACATTCCATATTCTAGTGTCGACCACAGACTAGTAGGAACTGACTGTGTAGACTTGTGCTATCATCGAAAATAAAAAACAAAACGAACTATTGTCTATGGTTTTCTTTTCAATTGGTGTTCCCGCCAATTTATAAATGTATTCGAATGATTTGAAATTATTTATGTAATTATTCACACAATATCTCTTGATATTCATGTAGTCTACACTCAACTACAAAACCCTAATAAAGCAAGATGAAACATAGATTAATCATATCCCAGTATCATAATGTTATTCACATACTCACAAACACCTCACGTAGAACACCCCCATTTTGCAGTCTTACCCTGCGTTCACCCTACACGCCATTTTCCATGAACACAAATTATCTTAACAATATTAAGATAATCCCATCCTCGTCGCCACTTGTAGGGTTCTTATTTGTTTATTACAATTATTTCACAGGCTCACCAATACACCAAGCACTAGCCTCCACTATGTCTCCCATATTCTCTCATGACTTATGTTTATATCAGGCAATGGTCACACTGCCATTATGCCAACTGACAGCTGTTAAGTCAAGCTGTCGGCTACTGCTTATGTATGTGAGACAGTGTTATTATGTGTTCCGTTGGACGTCCGAAGTCCATTATGAGAGAGAGTACATCGTCTTTTCCCTCGCCCAGTCGCTAGATGTCTCTGTTTCCGCTACGTAACCGCACCTCTAGCGCCACCATCGGCCGAACCTGGTACTAAATTTAACACGCCCAAGCAAGCCACCATTTCTTAAGTCATTGTTGCGTCGTTTTTCAAACCCCGCGCACGGTCGTTAGATTATTATAGTTCTTACCCCCTTTTTTTTTCAAAAAAAAAAAAAAAAAATTTTTTTTCATTTAATTTTTGCTTTCGAGATTAAAGTAGAAAGTAAATTGCAATTAAAATTAGTTTTGTGGTTTCCGTTACATAAATTTGTGTTTGTTCATTGTTAAAATGAAAAATAGTGACGAAATTACCGCGCCGCCGGGGAACAATTCTGAGAACGTTTTTAGTGATCGTGAATCTCGTATACATGGAAGTGTAGAGGCACCGATGCCGTCTAGTGCGTCCACGTCGTCTAGGTCAACATCAAGTGCAAGTGAAGATGAACCCGCGCCAAAAAGACGACGGCTGAGTGGTGATTCCATACGAGAAATAGATCGCAGGTTTGAATTATTGTCACACCACCTGGTAAGTCATATAAATAACATTTTTTCTGCACATAATGCTGCCATGCTTCCGAGTGTTCCTTGTTCTACCTATGTGGCACCCGTGCCAAATGAAATAAATAAAGCATTAGACGATCCGTTTTTACGCTCGTTGTCATCGGTAAATGATATCGCAGAGCTAAATGTTTCCATTAAAGAACCGTCTGTGTCTCGGGCCGATCCTGATCGGGTCTCAAAAATTGCTTCTATGCAGAGATTCGATACAGCCGACTGGAATTCTGTGCGATACACTGACGTTCAAAAGAAATATGCGGCCTTTCCAGCGTTTATTGAACTAAAAGTGAACGAGGAATTACGACGTTTCGAGGATCCATTGGCTCCTATTAGATGGTTTCAAATGGAACGCAGCTTTGCTGCTTTGTCAAATGCGTTTTTAGCACAGAATGAGTTTGTGAATTCAGCTTTGCGTAACATGATTGACTGGTCATCAAATACTGATGTGAAATTAACTTCATCTTCAATTTACGATAAGCTCAAAGAATTATTTGGTGACGAGTCTAATTATAAAACTGTTTCTCATGATATTTTACAAATAATTTGTGGAAAACGTGCTGAGGTTTTAGAACTGCGGCGTAAAGCGCTCCTTAAAGGTTTGAAAGGAAAATATATACGAGAAGACATTGAAAAGATACCCCCTTCTTCAGAATACATGTTCAACCCTCAAATCTTATCAAATTATTTACAAAAAATTGGAGGTGTTGATAAATTGAATAAAGAAATCGTTCCTCGATCTAAATCCTTTGTTCAGTCGAAATCACCAGTGCGTTCTAAATCGCCGATAGCTTCTACTTCACGTGAGAAATTCTTTCGATTTCAAAACAAAACGAAGAAAGGAAAATCAAAAAAGCGTAATTTCGACGACCAGGATAGTAAGAAAAGGGGGGGGCGAAAAGATCAGGGTAACAGAAATAGGTATAAATGACTCGAGAAGGTTTATGGGCGGCTGTCTAAAACTCTACCAAGAGTCATGGGCCCAATTTGGACCCCCCAAAACAATCATCAGATTAATTACTGCAGCTCGCATTCCATTCAATCAGACGCCGCCATTAATCCTTCCAACATCGGACATTATGCAGAAATTTCAAACTCCAAGTTCAGTACTAATGTCTTCAGAAATTCAAGCTATGATTCAGAATCATATCCTCGAGCTCGCGCCATTAACCCCTTCTTTCATATCCCCACTTTTCATTATAACGAAAAGCAATGGAAAAAGTCGAGTTATCTTCAATTTAAAGGCACTAAACCAGTTTATGAAACCAAAACATTTCCATCTGTTTCATCATTACCAAATGCCCAAGTTCTTACAGAGGGGAGACTGGATGGTAAAGCTAGACTTAAGCCAAGCCTATTATCATCTACCGATTTCGAAAAGACACCGTTGTTTCCTGCGCATCAGTTACGAGGGTCGGTTGCTGCAAATGAGATGCCTACCCTTTGGTCTTGCTGCTGCACCAAGAATGTTTGCGTCCGTTACAAATTGGACTGCCGAAGTGTTGCGCAGCAAAGGTCTCCGTCTGGTTGTGTTTTTGGACGACTATTTGATTGTTCATCAATCCAGGAAGACCCTGCAAGCTCATGTCCGTATAGCTATAGAGTTCCTTACAAGCCTAGGTTGGTTTATCAACATGGAGAAATCCATACTCAAACCAACAACAGCTCTAGAGTTCCTAGGAATTGTCTGGGACACGCGATACAACATCAAGTGTTTACCCCCGGACAAGGTGAGCAAAGTCCGCCAGTGCCTATCGACCCGCTTGGTAGCCGGCAGTTGGACTCTCAAGCAGGCGCAACGCCTCTTAGGGTATCTCAACTTTGCGACCTTCATCACCCTCCGGGGAAGGTTGCATTGCCGCACACTGCAACGTCACAGCAATCTGTTGCAGATAAACTCACACCGCTCCAAACCCAGACCGTTTGCGGACGAGGTACAAAGGGAACTAGAATGGTGGTTAGAAAATATCAGCCAGAAAACCCCAATCCACTCCAGGCGGTCACCTGTAAACTACGTGATCACGGACGCCTCGGACGTTCAATGGGGAGCCCTAGTGAACAACGACAAACTAAAAGGAAATTGGGGTCATCATCAATTGAAGTGGCACTGCAATCTCAAGGAAATGTATGCAGTGATAGCAGCAATCACGCTGAGGGCAGATGTTCTAAAAAATTCAACCATCGTCCTGCAGAGCGACAACAAAACAGTTGTGTCTTACATAAAGAACGAAGGCGGAACGAAGTCTCTGAAACTATTACGATTGACAAAACAACTTCTGGCACTGACGGACAGTCTAAACGTTGTACTCCTCCCTCACCACTTACCGGGACTGTACAACACGGATGCCGATCACCTCTCGCGAAATCGCGTGGGATCCGAATGGCACCTGTTAGGCAATGCGACGAAAAAGGTATTCAGCCATTGGGGTACTCCAGACATCGACCTATTCGCGTCAAGCAACGCTCACGTCGTGTCGGAGTATGTTTCGCTAGACTTATCAGACTTGAGCGCTTGCTTTCACGACGCGTTCAGCAGATCCTGGAGTTACGATCTAGCGTGGATATTCCCTCCACCAGCCCTGCTCCCACGTGTGCTACACCATCTCAACTCGGCAAATGGCAAGTTCATAATAATAGCGCCCAAGTGGAAAAAGCCGTTTTGGCGTCCAGACTTGAAGAGCCGTGCCCTAGCACGTCCTATGAAAATAAGGGATCTCAAGATGACATTGGTAGACACTGTGACGGGTCGACCCCCAGCTCAAGTACACAACCTACAGTTGGAAGCCTGGCTCATTTCGGTTGGGACACCTTAACAGATAGTTGGTCGTCTGAAGAAAAGCAGCTTTTATCAACATGCTGGAGAACTTCTACGCTTAAAACTTACATTCCCATATGGAACAAGTGGTCGAAATGGTGTAATGATAATAATTTAAATTGTAGCTATCCGGCACCGGCTAATGTAGCTCGATATCTAGCGAAACTTTTTCTTACTGATAATCTTGCATACCGTACTATTCTTGTCCATAAATCGGTTATAGCATCTGTTTGTGAAACACTTTCTGATACCAAAATATCATCAAATAATTTAGTCAGGCATATTTTAAAAGCTATATCAGTAGCCAGACCAGTTCCACCAAAATTGCCTATATGGGATGCAAGGATAGTAATACAATTTTTAAAAAATACAATTCCTAATTTACTCAGTTTATATGACGTTTCTAGGCGGCCTGCTACAATCCTATTGTTGACTTCGGGTCGTAGAGTGCATGACTTAACTCTCTTACATTGTGACTCAGAACATTTTGTGGATAATGGAAATTCAATAACTTTGCATCCCGTATTTGGCTCTAAAACTGATTCAGCTTCGCACCAACAATCAAGTTGGACGTTACTACCTTCCCCGGATAAGAATATAGATTGCTTATTTTGGTTAAGACATTTAGTAAATGTATCAAAGCATGTCAGGGGTACTATGACAAATTTGTTTATTACAACGAGGGAGCCGCGTAGGCCAGCCACTACTGTCATCATTGGTGGCTGGGTAAGGCGAACTCTTTCTGAAGCCGGAATACAGGCCACGCCCGGTAGTTTTCGATCAGCAGTTTCATCACTAAACTGCTTAGAGAAGTATCCAATAAATGATATTCTTGCAAAGGGAAATTGGCGTCTCGAACATACGTTTAGAAAATATTACTGTAGAGAAATAAGAAATAAAAGTATGGAACAAGAGAAGTCTCTTTCCCAATTCTTTGATACAAAAAATTAAAGTCGTTCTGATTGCGTGCATAGTGACGATTAATACTTTATAAATCAATTAAATTTTGGTTAAATCATTTTATTTATCAGGATTATGTCTTCTTAAATATCTTATTAGGAACATACCTTTGTTAAGATTTCTTTTACTATGAAGAAATATATTTTTTTTTCCTATTTACCTCTGTACCTAAATAATTTTGTTTTCCCACATAAACAAAATAAATCACATTGTTGCGTTTTATTATGCAAGCCACCAGGAGATAACAAACAGATCTCTCATAATGGACTTCGGACGTCCAACGGAACACATAATATAAAAATTTTACCTTAAAATAAAATTTGTATTATGTTTCCTAAGACGTCCGAAGTCCAAATAATGTCTTCCTGGTGTAATACCATCATCATTATCATCATTATGAGCCAAACAATGACTTAAGAAATGGTGGCTTGCTTGGGCGTGTTAAATTTAGTACCAGGTTCGGCCGATGGTGGCGCTAGAGGTGCGGTTACGTAGCGGAAACAGAGACATCTAGCGACTGGGCGAGGGAAAAGACGATGTACTCTCTCTCATAATGGACTTCGGACGTCTTAGGAAACATAATACAAATTTTATTTTAAGGTAAAATTTTTATATTATATCTATTAAATAGATATAGAAGTACAAACACTACAATATTTCTATACTGAATAAAGTTCCTGCTGTGTTAAAAGATAAGCCAGCACCTGGGTGAAAGGATATTTAGAGAAGCTAACCTACCCAGGTTGCACCGGAATAGCATTTATATATCCTCACTCATTAAGGTTCTATTTTTTAATGGCCTAGCATAGCTAAAAGTATAAATCCAAGCTCCTGGTTACTGTTACAAGCTGGTATACTTTTGAACTTGATCCTATTTTCTCAACCAGTGATTCAATCAAATGTATCATGTTTGCGGTCAATTGCTAGTTTGTGGATAACAGGACAAAATAAATGAAGCAGTCCTTAAAACGTGAATTGATTACTAACTAACAAGAAATATTATCTGGCAAAACATCAGGAAAACGGTAAATTTAATTTTAGCACACTGGCAACCCCAAGCAAGTATGTTCATCATTCACTCCTCCCACTCGTGCGCAACGTGACAACGTATGCCATGTTACACTCGCGAAAACAGTGTACAATGAAAACAAAATAATTCTGAGAAAATAAATCGCGTGTGCCTGGTATTGGCGCTGATTACCGTGCTAACTAGATTGTGCTACATTTGGATTTGTGTGTTGTGATATAATAGAAAAACTGTGTTTTATCGCTGGATTTTTATTGCAATTTGCTTGGCGTGCTAAGTACTGAGGTGAGTGCCCCAAATAAATAGGCCTTCACTTTTTTTTGCAATTCAAATGGCAAACGAGAATGTCATACTCTTGGATGTATAATCTCGTGTCTTGGAGCATAAAAAAATATATATAAAAAAAGACTGTGTGTGTGTGTTTTCGGCGGTGAAAGGAAACTGTGAGGTAGGAGGGAAAATTCAATTGCTATTTTTAGCAAAATTACGCAGAAATATACGACTCATTAACAATTTTTGCTCATGTTTTAACATTTAGTGTTATTTATCAATCCTAAATATAGGATTACCTAAGTACTAGGAAAATTACTACTTAAAAATGTTTTGGTATTCCTACTCTACTACACAGCCTTATCAATTCCTACTCTGAATCAAGGGATTCATTATTTAAAGACCTTATCACGATTTAGCCACTACACATACATAACTGTTGCACTTAGATGATTACAAATTACTCAGTTTGTCAGACATAATTATACCTATAATATTAATATACCTACATACAATAAGTGTTGATATCATCATCAATCGCAAAGACAAAAGATTCAATAATATTATTTATTTGTTATCAGAAAGCAAATTAAGGTAGTGTTTATCACTCAGATCCCTGGTAATCTAAGGGAACAAACTGGCATGCCTTGGTGTCAAAAGAAAAATATGTGACAGTTCACAGCTGTCAAATAAAAAATCTGATATTTTTTTAAATCTTTATTTATTTTAGGGACTTTTATTCTATAATAAGAACATGCCAGTCCCATTATTTCAGATAAAATTGGAGGGCAAAATTGTCACCATCAATTCAATTTGGTAGTTGGCCGGTGTTGAATTTATTGAAATTAACAGGCATATTGTGTGCTAAAAATACATAGAAGAACTACTAGTCATTTCATGAGATACAGTTTAAATTAACTGCTTGTCTGAAGCAAGCTATTCCAAACTACCACACTAGTAAAATTGCTCTATTCAGTGTTTTTATACATAAATATTGAAATTAGTAGAGATAATAATAAAAAATTTGAAACATATATTGATCCCAATTGTCTCAACATCGACTCTTTCTAATAAACTCTTTTATTAAAATTTACCACTGCTAAACCACTTGTGGATAACTTCAGACAGGCTTAGTTATTTCAAACAAACTGTACCTAAGTGTAATAAGTTTTTGGTGGGGATTGATGCTTTGTCCCTTTCCTGCAAAATTTATATAGAATTTGTATGACAACTCAGTCTGACATCACAAATCAATAGGTATAGTAAGCTCTCCGTCTAGCATAAAATAAAAATTAAAATGTTGAAAACCTCCATAAAAAATGTGTTCCAATTTTGATTTTGTTAATTGGCTCTATTTATGGTAACTAAGCTTTTTTTTTGCGATCATAAATAAAAAGACAACAAGCAAGTTTTTTTTTGTAATATTTTGGCATGGCTTTAGAGGCTTTTGCGCCATTAATTAAAGTGTGTACGTAAGTAGAGTTAGCAAAAGAGTTGTGAATACAGGTCAGTGAACAATTTTTGCATATTGGCATAAATTGTATTAAAACATAAATTATTATTATCTATATTGACAATAACTGGGCACAAATCCAGACTCTGAGCTGCTACTGAGAAAAAACCCAATAACTCTGCTCGACCTGAGAATCAAACCCAAGAACAAACAAGGACCCAACCTCAAGCATAGCAGTTGCGCTTAGGCCACTAGACTAATGAGGAAGTCTTCGGTTGAGGCACTACGGTTCTACTTGCCCTTTTCAATAATTAAACTAATTTGTTCTTTTATTGAATTTGTAGCGACATCTAGCGCGCTACATGGTACTACGTCGAGCAAATCCTGAATCGCGCAAGTGGAGTTTACCGCGCGACTCATATATTATATACAACTGCCTGACATCAACCGTCGGGCCGTAGCCCGAAAATGACATTTAGTCATAATTTTAATACACTGAGTAATTACTACACTAATCGAAGCATTGTGTGTTCAACATAGGCTGTTTAAAAAGTCGTCGTTGCGTAAATAGGTAAATAAACAAATATGCTGTAGATTTGTCTGACAAGGCTTTTTACAATGTTTACCTTTGCCTCCGTTTAGAAATTTTCTAAGAAACAATTATGTAAATGTATGTGTTTACATACATTACACAAGAGACTCGCCGTCTTTTAGTATTTCGGCAATATTTGCTGTAATAGGTACCTATCATTCATAGGATAAGGGCACAATAAAAGTTGCCAAAATTAACAATTTCAGAGGTTCACTGGTATTTTTATTTTTCATTACGACCGTAATTTCGATTTAATTGATACGGCTACTTTTATTACAACTAGCAACACTAGCGGTCAACTGTCGCGAGACTGTCACCCTTCAACCTAAGTGACGGGCAGGTAATATCTATTTTTAAGTCACTCACGCTATCAGTATCTAGGTATATTACCTAAAAAAAGATAATATAATATATAATTAACAATCCAGAGTCGCCGTCATCGAAACCGATGAGGAGGACTATATATTATAAATATAATATATTACCTATACCGCTGGCTAGAATAAAATATGTCTGATTAAATAAAAAGCATTTAATTAATTGCAATGCAATTAGCATAAAATATAATAGATACTTATCTAAGAGATATCAAGCTAAAAGCTCACTAAATGTGACATCCGAATCGAAGAATAGGATAATAATATTTAAAATATTAAATGGTTATAAAATCTTGTGACTGATAAATGTAGTAAAAGTTAGTCTTCCTTTTTTTTTCCTGTGAATAATCCTCATGGACGTGCTTCGCCTCTCGGGGAGGAAAGGCGGAGGGTTATGTCGGAGTCCTCTACATACTTCTAAACGGTTCAGTAAAGGATTAAAGGAAATGCTATTAAAAAAGAGTTACTACGACATAAGCGAATACCTAAATAAAAAACCATGAAATAAAAATAAAAAACCAACTAACTAACTAAGAAAACTACCTTCATTTAAGTCTAACAACAACAATATATTCAAAACAAACTAAACAAATAAATAACTTTATAAATATGTTTGAATATATAATAATAAATACATAATTACATATATAAATCTTACTAGGCATATTGATACTATATGCTTATAAATTAAACGGTATATAAATAGTATATACAAAACAATAACTATAAAAAAAATTTAGAACGTAAATAAAAAAGAAACTAAAAAAAGTAGTAGGCATAACAAATATAAAAATAGAATGCCTTCCTGCTCTCTCCTAAATTTAAATAAAAAAGAAACTAAAAAAAGTAGTAGGCATAACAAATATAAAAATAGAATGCCTTCCTGCTCTCTCCTAAATTGCCGTGCCCGACAGGGTCCATGATTGATACCTACTAAATTACTGTTTAACACCTGTTGACATTGAGGAGTGCAATAAATATATTGAGTATTGGATCAGCAATCTGATAGTGTTGCAGGTGTTCATGGGCGGCGATGACCACTTACCATCAAGCGGCTCGTTTGACAATCGAATAAACATACATTTTGTGTTTTGTTTCGTCGATTCAAGTGTCTGATTTCATACCATCACGCCTGTATTCGTCGAAGGGTTTGGCAGAGGTGTACTAATGTACAGCCACACTTCGCCGGTATGTTTAGGTCCCATGTAATAGGGGGCGAGCCTATTGCCATTAACCGGGCACAAATCCAGACTCCGAGCTGCTACTGGGAATTTTATAGAAAAACCCAATAACACTGCTCGACCTTCGGGATTGACCCCAGGACCTCTAGCGTAGCAGTCGGGCTTCGGACCACTAGACTAATGAGGCAATCCGATTTCAGCTTATCTATAGGCCAAGTCGTTGTCAGTAATGAATCTGTTACAAGTACCAACATAGAATAATGTTTTTTGATAACCTCTTTATGTCCAGTTTTACGCAAGGATTCCACTCCCCTTGCGATAAGGCAATTGCACTTCACACTAAAGACAGCGGAACATGCAAAAGATTTCTTAATATTTGTTACTGGAAGTAGACTTGAAGTAATCTGGCAACACTGTTTCATCATCAGCATCAGCCAATACTCGTCCATTGCTGGACGTGGGCCTCTTCAGGTGACCGCCACAGAGCCCAATGTTCGGCTTTCCTCATCCAGTCACAACAAAACGCAACCCTGTTTAGCTTTTCTTATTTTTGTCTATCAGTTTGTTTCGGCTAATCTCCGAAACGAGTGGACTGATTTTGATAGGACTTTCACTGGAAGATAGCTGATGGTAGAAGGAGTAAGTTAGGTTATTTAACATCTCGCTATGACCCTTAGGAGCCGAGCAAAATAAAAACCGCGGGGCGGGGCGCAGCTAGTCCTATAATAAAAAAATCATATAAGTATTACCAATATTAGCAATACATTTAAGTATTACCACGGGTTTATCCTCATCAAACTATTATTGTCTTAATTAATTATTTCTTACACGTGCTCTAAAAACCAATTAAAATATTCAATAAATCATATTAAGTAATATTTAAGGGACAAAACAATAACATAATTTATTTCAATTCTATTGACATGTATTAAATTTGCACGCCATGTTCATATGCATAATTTATGTTAAACAAATGCGCCTATATTATCTATTGTACACACGAGGGCTTAGTTAGACAAGTGGCATGAACGCTATTCCAATAGAATAGAATAGAATTCTCAATGTATGGGAGTGACACTAGCTTACGACATTAATTGACATGTCATGTCGTAAGCTAGTGTCACTCCCATACATTGAGAATTCTATTCTATTCTATTGGAATAGCGTTCATGCCACTTGTCTAGGGGCCACGGTCAACCTATAAAATCCAGTTTAAGCTGATCTTGATGTGTAGCCGTGCGTACTCTCCATATTATTTTAGCAAATAAATTATTTGAATTTGAATATTTTTAGCAATACGATATTCTAGTTAAAACCAACTTGTTTCTTTATTACTATTTTATATAATAAAAGGCTTGACAGATGGGCAATAAAAATTATTTATTACATGTGCACGTAACACCACTTGACCTATAGAATATTTGACTAAAAATAACTTATTTAAAAAAAATGGATTTTTTTCTTATATAGCAATACTGTAACTAAAAAATGCAGTTTATAAGTAAGTAGGTTTTATTTAAAAGACTAGAGCCACGTGTCACCCAGAGACAAATTCTAATGTCTACGCTTCGCTTACGGCAGTTGGACTAGATGAAAAAGTTAAAAAAAAAGTACATAGGTACTATTGCATCCTGTTCGTGTGCAATCTCCAAAAACAATTCCACATTTGAATTTGAACTGTATCGTGGTACTCACGACTACAAATAAACCTATAAAGTTTGCATATTGAATTAGACTCGTATTCCGTTGCGGTAACGATGATTTTTGTAGTACAACTGTGTAATAGCTTGAGGTTGACTATTGTTGTTTGTAGTACCTACGGTTCTCGGGAGCGGTCACATAATAGATGTCACTGACTTTCTAAATGACATATTATAAAAAAACAATGCCCACTGCCTGTGCCTGCGTTAAAAAAAATGCAGGCCGGCTGCTTGTCGCGCCGGTTGCAAAGCTTACAAATATATCCCATGCCTAATGCCCATGTGTTAATTATTGGCCCAAAAAAAGTAATGACACAATAAAAGATGTGCCAAAACCCAGGTAGTAATATTATTCGTGATGTGCCTTAGTTACTCCCGATCCTAACCTAGTATGTGCCGTGTAAACCTGCACCTGCCTATAAGATAGGCACTGTTATATATTTACACTGTATACTTATTTCATACAATATTTTTAGAGCAACATTAAGTAATACATTCGAAAATTTTCAAATGCAGCTACAATTTTTTTTATACTATTTATTATACTTGCAACTACGTACCATCACGCCTTTAATCCCCGTACTTCGTGTGTTTAGGTCCCACGTAATACGGGGCGAGCCTATTGCTAATAACCGAGCGCAAATCCAGACTTCGAGCTGCTACTGAGAATTTCTTAGAAAAACCCAACACACTGCCCTTGGGGATCGAACCCTGGAGCTCCAGCGTAGCAGTTGCGCTAAGGACCACTAGACTAATGAGTCAGTCATACTCACAAATAAAATAAATATTATTTATGCAAAGTACAGTAGCTCGATTCACGTAATTTAAACCGTAGCCATGTCGCTGCGACTTAAGAGGGGACTCTAGTCCTAGTGAAAAATTGGTATTTAAACAAACTATTTAATTGCCGTCGCGCTGCACTTCCATTCTCTTCCTGTACAGTGCGAAAAGGACAACTGCAGCTTAGGATGATTTTACCTACAAAAACCTTGACCAAAACACGTTTCGTATTCTGCTGTTTTCTTCTTCAATAGTGGATTGATCTAAACAATTTATATATCAAAATTTTAAGGAAAAGCATGTCTATGCTTCTATTATTTTATATTTTGTTAAAAACTTTTCGAAATTATCTGATAGTCGCCTGAACATGACGGTAAAAATGGGCTTTTTTTTTGAGTTTCTGAATTGTCATATTTACTGGTGAAACTTTTTTTGGAAAAAAATAAATAATAGGGGCCCTCATGAATAAGATCTAAATTTTTTGGAAAAATATCATTGCTCTAGAGCCATTATCTACGACGAAAACAGCAGAATGCGTTTGTATGGAGAAAGGCTCAATAGAGTACCTTCTTAATCGTTGAAATAGTTTCCCATTCAGATTCGTCGATCGGACCGATTTAGAAGTCGCCCTATTGAAAAATGGCTGAACCCTATTCACACATGTTTGTTGGGCGAGAATCGTTGTAAAATGTTGGCTTCACAGTATTCACATAACACTGAAAAACTGTTTCAACGATTACGTGAATTAATTACGTGAATCGGGCTACTGATATTGTTTTTTTGTGAAGATTTGTTGTGGTAGGGCCACGCTGTTCGCAGCATGAATGGGCCGGCTCGACTGGGGAAGTACCACACTCTCGCAGAAGACCGACGTCCGAGTAGTAGCGTTTCGCTACTGCGCTTCGTTCGGTGAGCGAGAGGGCCGGAGGCCCAATTCCTCCCCCAATCCCCTTCCTTCTCCTTTTCTCCTTCCCCTCCCTTTCCCTAAATAGGCTCGGCAACGCACCTGCAACTCCTTTGGTTTTGCTGATGTCCATGGGCGGCGATGACTACTTACCATCAGGTAGCTCGCCTGCTCGTTTGCCGAGTTATCCCATAAAAAAAAAACTGATAGTTTTATGTCCAATTTCATCATTTTAAAATGTAGGCACAAACATTTAGAGCTTTTGTTATGAAAAGAAGTGACAAAGAATATACCTATGTCGGTTGAGAAGCACATTTTCAACAGCTGTCACTAACGTCGCCTCAAAGACGTTAATTAAAAATGTGAAGGCAAATTTCGACATGGCGGGTTGGGGTCGCGGTGGCTTAGCGGTCGTAGCGTCTGGTGTACTTAACCAGAAGACGCAGGTTCGAATCCTGCCCGCGGTCGTATTTTTCCTTCACTAAAATAACATACCTATAATATCTTAAATTTTTCAATAATTATCATCCTTATAGCCTTTTCCCAATTATGTTGTGGTCTACTGAAACTCTTCCTAGATAAGCTGAATAACAGTATTTTGATGGAATGCGACCGAAACATTATTGGAAGACAATATGTGTTCGGCGATGGATTTGAAGTGGGGATGTGTAACAGCATCTTGGCATCTCCAATGTCCAAAAAAGCCAGAATGATGTACCGAATGCTGTTGTTGGGGGCTAACTCCAACCAGTGAGAATAGCGACGACAAGTTTTTGTTGTACTTATCTAATTATTATTATTTTTTATTCCTATGTCCTAGTAACTTTAAATGGTTGTAACACTTTTTATAGTTTTAAGTTTATGATAAGTTTGCTATAGGGGTGACATTATCAATATATGATAAAACCCCGTTAAATAAATAAAGATACTAAAAAAAAAAAAAACAGTATTTTACACGAAGGGACAAGTGCTAGAGCGGAGACCGCGTTTGGGCAAACGTAGTGTGGGACGCCCTGCGACTCGATGGACAACGATCGATGGCTGACATGACTGATGACACGAAGGGACTACAAGCTTTCTGGACAACACTGATGTTCGAAGGATAGACTGGTTTGTCAGGTTTATTGAGCGGCTATGTCTAACGATTGTCATAGGAGTTCGTATGAAAACCGGGACCGAAGGCTTTCCGTGGTCTCCAAGGCACGGAAGGGTCTTAATGTGTTAATAATGGTCACCACGCCGTCTTGAAGATCAGCGCAGTTATTCTTAATAAATATTGTCCCGAATGATATAAATTAGTCTAGTGGTCCCAAGCGCAACTGCTACGCTAGAGGACCTGGGTTCGATCCCCAGATGGAGCAAAGTGTTATTGCAGCTCGGAGTCTCGATTTGTGCCCGGTTAATGGCAATAGGCTCGCCCCCTATTACATTGGACCTAAACATACCGGCGAATTGGGGGTGTACATCAGTACACCTCTGCCTAACCCTTCGGGGAATATAGGCATGATGGTATGTTATGTTATGATATAAATTAGACTTCATAAATAATTCAACAAATGTTTAAAAAAAGGTTAATTCAATCGTATGTCTCTGTCAAAATATTTTTACAGCATGCAAATTTTTTGTCCCCTTGCGTCGAGGAAAGTCAAAGGTTCACAATCTTATTTTAGACGCTCATTTCCATACATCCTTGTAAGATGTAACATCGTTGACTCAATTGAATAATGGCACAAGTCAAAAATATTGTCATATTTGCGATTCCCCTTTTTAAATTGCGTTAAATTAAGTTAATGCATTAAATAACAAGTTGCTGGTTCATAATATTTTGAATTATGCCATTATTGGTTCAGATAACGAAATTTTATTTAATCAAAATCAAAAACATTTATTTGCAATACGATTCGTTTTAATGAAAATAAATGTCTTTATAACTCCCGTAGCCCAAAAATATGAGGAAAAGAACAAAATATATATTAAGGCACAGTAAGTCGTTTGAAAAATCTTTGTGGCAATATCATGACTACACTTATCTCAATAAAATATTCACGTTCTGACGTCATAGCTTGGCAAATCCACGGACGTAATCTTTACAGTTACATTTAATATTTGATCTCGTATCATAGCCGACGACTACCGTCACAGATGGCAGTGACGCGCGACTGCACGAGACTGGTGAACGAAGCGACGCTCACAACCGGACTCCGAGTCCGCACTCGTTATGAAATGAAATGATATTTTATATTTGTAAATAGATCTTTTAAGACACTTTTACAAGTCGTTTTTTTACATTTTTTTTAACTAGATGGCGTCGACGTTTCCTCTCTGACGACCTCTGAGAAGAAACGTCGAAACAAACTCAGAGAATCATTTATTTATTTAATTCATCACAAAATTATGGTCTCTTTTAAAGTCCAGACAATAGTTATATTATATGCGAGTTCAATGTAGGGCAAAATCTGAACAGGCCTTTTGAAGAAAGAACCATACCAGCTTTGAGTCGACCTGTCCCAACTGACGGCACGCGTACATCAGTCATCGTGTAGCTCAACCATTTTATAGGGAGCCCAAGTTAAGTTAGTTAAGGGTAAAGCGTCGGGGTTGTGCGCGAAATTAATTTCTTTCTGGTTTTTTTTTTCATTTTTTTCGGCTATACCACATTCTTGGTACACACGACTACAGATCAACCTATACAAAACCAGCTTAGACTGGACTCCCGTTGTAAAGGTTTTCCGCTCAACTCAGAACCAGCCTATACTGGTTTTGTATAGCTTGATGTGATGACACTCACTATCCGAATTCACTATCTTACACTAAAATCTTCGATGATAACGATTTTAAGCATAAGTTTTAACACTAAATTGTGAATAAGTTATTGTTGATGTCGCGATTGCAACTGCCATGTACAGTGGGTTATAGCTGTCACCTAACCCACTTAGACGCCACCGGCCCACCTAGGGTGGGTCAGGTAACAGCTATAACCCACTGTACCTAGAATGTGATATAGCCAAATAATTTGCGAAAATCCAAGAAACATTGAATTTCGGAGGATGGTCTCTCCTCTGCGCTCTATACAAAAGTAATTTGGTCCTATCTTGAATTTTAACCAGTGAATGACTGAAATTTTGCAGTAACAATCTTATCATTAAAATACGTGTTCTTTGTACGTAAAATTTCATTTCAATATACGGTTAAAAAGTTACACGAGCTCCAAGATTGGTAGTTTTTGATAAAAACGACCCAACATTATGCCAGTATTTCAAGATAATGTGTCTTCAGAACCATTTCGACTCATGGGGAACCCAGATAATATAATTTATATCCTTTTACAAAAACAAAATATAACTAGTAGCTATATAAAAAAGAGTAATCTCCAAATTTTGGAACAAGAAAATCGCTCGATAATGTTGCAAATGTATCGCTGTTTACTCAAAGGCCAAAAAGCCTAAAAATCTAACTATTTATTGTAGTCAGAACGTCAGTGCAACGATATCTAACACGCTACGTGGAACAACGTCAAACAAAAGCTGAATCACTCGAGCAACATTTACCGAGCAACTGTAAGGTGCTTGTTCGCTTGATGGCCTTTCTCGAGGAGTTGGGGTGGTTTGATTGAAAACGCAACATCGTCTCCCACCCACACGCAAAATACGCGCTTAGTCGTGGAGTTGCGGAAAAAAGCCCGCAATACCAATACCAAAACCCAATACCAAGGTGCTTGTTCGGAGGATCCTCCCTTTGATTAGAGGCGCATAGCACCGCGTCTGTCCACACCAGTACCTAATGCCAAGAAATTGTGCTGGCCAGGTTGAACTACTCAGCACTGAGCCATTTTCAATAATCCAAGTAGATAAATAGATAAAAGAAGTGATTTAGTTGCACTTATAGTTATTCTTCACAGGCAATTTTGTTATTAGTATCAGCATTGCTTCTCTACAAAAGTAATAAATAGGGAATTACTTTTCATTGCAATGTAATCTTGGCTGATTGCCACGGCATGCAAGAAATCCCAACTGAATTGTCTATTTAAATTCAGGGCGACAACATTACAACAATGAATTGTTAAAATTCCTTCTATATTTAAATAATTGTCACAGGAAAATCACAACTACATAGCTGTGCTAAAAAAAAGTAAGATATATTTAAATGGAAATAGAACTCTTGAAGTCATGACTAAGTTATAAGATTAGCATACCTACTTAAGGTATGCTAATCTCAATTTCGGGGCAATAGGTGATAGATGTCCGTATGACATCCGGGACCGAAGGCTTTACGTGGTCTCCGAGAAATTGGTGGTAGTTGATATTTTAAGAATTATTACCTACCCATCCAAACGCAGACTGCAGCTAATTTATTTATTACTTAGCCAAAGGCTCTTCGCAGTCTGCCCTTCACTTTTAGGGTCCACCAATTTTAGTATTAGATAATTCATGAATCTATACTAATATTATAAAGCTGAAGAGTTTGTTTGTTTGTTTACTTGAACGCGCTAATCTCAGGAACTACTGGTCCGATTTGAAAAATTATTTCATTATTAGATATCCCATTTATCGAGGAAGGCTATATATCACGCTAAGATCAATAGGAGCGGAGCATAAATGAAAAATGTTGCAAAAACGGGAAAAATTTAAATGCAGGAAAGACAAGAAACCACGCTGGCGAAGCCGTGGGCGGAAGTCTAGTCTTAAAAAAAAGAAAATGCCGCTCTTGTGACTGAAAAATTATACTTCCACAGACAATAGCTTTAAGCAAAAAGAAAGAAAGAAAAACTATTTATTTCCTGCAAAACAAGATGAGACTTAATATACATAATTGTTATCATACTCATGTTTGTTTACACAGAAACAACATTGTTTAATTTCCGACCTCTCCCATACCTCTGAGAGTCCAACACTCTTAACTGACTTAGATTATCGAATTAGTTAACATACAACACACGTTATTCAGTATTTAAAATGGCAATAAAGTTGTTTTGGTTACATTATGCCTATAGGCATTTATTTATGTATCATGCGGTTGTACCTATCACTATACAGTATAAAACAAAGTCGCTTTCTCTGTCCCTATGTCCCTTTGTATGCTTAAATCTTTGAAACTACGCAACGGATTTTGATGCGGTTTTTTTTAATAGATAGAGTGATTCAAGAGGAAGGTTTATATGTATAATACATACATATTTTAGTATAGAAAAGCCGAGAAACTACGCGGGCGAAGCCGTGGGCGGGAAGCTAGTGTGTTCATAATTATAAGTTGTCATATTATAAACTTTGTTGTCAAATTCAACTAATTAGTTACTCCGAACACATAGGTATAGATAACTAGCAATAGGTACTTACTCTGTGGTTATGACAAATACAATAACAGTAACAATACCTCTAGATAGGTATATGCGTTAAGTAATTAGCACATAATAACAGAATGCTCAGTCCCTACAAGGGCTACCAACATAACAACAACAACTTAAACAATATAATATCGGTTTAATAGAGATAATCTGAATTACGAATGGCATTAAATAGTATAAAAACTTTTTTTTATCAAATTAAAATATAGTATTTCTGCGTATCATATAATAATTGTTCAACATTATTATAGTGCGTCGTAGGGCCGAAATATAGTAGCTATATGGTATCCTAGAACAGTTATATATAATATTTTTATTTTTCTACTCAAATATTGACGTTCCATCCGGTCAAAATTCTGTCGGTCTTTATAGTTTTTTTTTTTAAACGTTTATGATAACTGTCACTTTCTGAAGAACCAAAATTTGTGGTCAAATGGCTTCGTGTATAATATTTATATTTATCTACATCTTTTTAGAGTGGAAGCTGAACGCAATATAGGTACATGGTTGCGAAAGCCTACGAGGTAAATAAATGATTCTAAGCGTTGTTAAATAGACTAAACTAAGTGTAATGAAATAGGTACTTTGTGTGATGCGTATGTAGTGCCTTTAACAGGAAACTGATTGTAAAACCAGTACTGACTAATATACATATTTTACTTTTAACCTGCCTACGGAATAAATAAACCTTCATGAAATATTGTGAAGAAAACCGCATTCAATTCGTGGATTATTCGGCTAGTTCTGAGAATTACCCGCTGTAAGCTCAGGCGCACACTCACAGATAATTTTTGACGCTCCGGTCGCTGAAAAATGGAAGCATAGATTAGTCTAATAATTACCTGCTACGTATATTCGCTAACATCTTCAGTTTGTTCACCTGCACCCAGTTGTTTTCTTTAACCTTTAAATTTTACTTTCATTTCTAAATTTTCGATATTCTGTTGCTTTGCTCTTTAATAAAGGCGCAAAGTAATAAGTTGTGTTATGACAGGTTATAGTGGTCAAGGCAAAATGATAAATTTTGCAATGTGTCTACAATATGGCGCTTGATGTGTTAAAATACGAATTATCCGTCAAAATATATGATTTTGCGTGTGTTTAGTGAATAAGTTGGTGAAGGGCCATAATAAAATAAATAAATATATCTGCCATTCTCCGCCCCTCCCTATGTTTGATGCCTCGTTGCCCTCCGCACTTCGTAATACCACAAAATAGTACTTAATACCGTTTGTGGTCTAAAGCGCATATTATGCAACGTACACTGTACAGAAACGTCATTTTACATATATATACGATATTGGATCGTATCTAGTTTTTATGAAGTGGTCGAGGTATGCCATCAGATAAGTGTTCGAATTAAAAAAATATATATTATTGTTTAGCGGTGAATAAATAAACCAAAACCATCTACGGTTTATAGCGGTACAGTCGTCAGCACATCAGGTTATACAAAACTGTCAGATTACTCAAAATGATATTAAACCTTGAAATGTTTACCATGAAGTTCAAAATCGACTGAGAAAATTTGTCATTTTGTGGTTACCTGATATACTGGCGACCGTACCAATACCGAATAATAGATTTGAGGTTGTAATACTAATCTATTTTGAGTCTATGGTTCATTGCCACTGCGGACAAGGCCTGATTCTTTACGGCTTGACGGTAGTTGGAGCGCGTGGCTTCATCTACACGCTTAGTACCCACAATTCGTTCGAGATAACTGTGCGAGTTTGAATTAAACCGTTCCGAGCTACCGCGCAGGTAAAATCACTTAACAAAGTGTTTATATGTCATCGTAACACTGTAAATTAGATTATAATCTCGTAAGATTGTAAGCTGCCGAAATATTGTGAACCATAACATGCTGCTTAAAAATCAACGCATTTTTTTCGGAAGATTCCAATTTATCGAAGTGAAATAATAGTGAAATGGCATCCGACGGAACACACCTCGCCCGCTGATTGGTTGAACGTCATGTGTCCCGCGCCGCCATATTTTGTTGTCAATTCGTTAATTGTCGAATGTTATTATGTTTTTGTTTTTTTTGTGATATGTTATTTTAATCTTACTATATTTAGAATTTTACGGTGACATACACATGAATATCTAGATTAGTAAGGAAAATAATCAGGAATGCGAAACATTTACGACCCCAATATCTTTTTATATTAAATTTATTACCGCAAAACCACCTGCGGACAACTTTAGACGTGCACAGTTATTTCATACATTACTAGCTTTCTGCCCACGGCTTCGCCCGCGTTTTCTTGACTTTCCTGTACAATAATAGTGATAAATGAAGAACCGCTCGACCGATTTTGTGCAAACTTCACATAAACCATCTTCTAAGTAGTCCAAACAAAGCCTAAACATTTAGTTTGGATAGGTGAGCCCGTTCTTGAGTTATAAAATTACAACGAAAAGTGGCATTGATTTTTATATATATATATATAGATTTATCAGTACCTATCAAATTGCAATCGGATGTTCAATACTACCTGTTGCACAATGCGATAAGTATTTGATATGTCAGATTGTTATCATCATTATTATTCACGGAATTGTGATTATGAGTTTGAAGACTTCCGTCCGACCGTCCAACATAATAGTAAACTTTACCTGACTAATAGATGGCCTTACATGGGATTTAAACTTACTGGCAAGCTGAGTGTATAGCTAAACAACTCTGCCTAACCCTTCGAGGAATGGTGTGATATGATGATGATGATACCATCATCATCATATCAGCCTATCGCAGTCCACTATTGAACGTAGGCCTCCCTCAAAGAGCGCCAACCATCCCGGTCTTGGGCAGCTCGCATCCATCCGCTGCCTGCCACCTTCAAATCGTCAGTCCATCGTGTCGCAGGGCATCTCACGCTACGCTACGTGATGGTATGTCCATAGCAAATTATTTCACAAATATCACACCGCGCGCTCTAAAGATGCCTACTTCAACAACATTAAGTTAACTAAATTCAATAGAGACACAAGTCAAAATTTGTGAACCAACCAGTTATTTATTTAATGCATAATCATTAAGAAGAACCTATATGTCATTTAAAACAAAAATCTCAGATGCCAATATTTTAGACTTATGCTACTATAAAATTCAAGCAACTTTTAATAAGATGACGTTTTTACAAGCGCAAATGTGTGTGTAAATGATAGGGTTGCCCTTGTGTCTATGTCCTGCACATGTTATACGATGGAATCTTACTTTGAGTTGACCCGTCAAATCATCCAATTTTTTTAGACTAATAGTGAAGTACGGGGAGTGGATGGTTATCCAAAGTTAAGGATTGTATTCTGTTCCACTTTTAAAATTCGAAAGAACTGTCATTTTAATTCACAAATTGAATGACGTCATAATTTTGATTACTTGAAATCAGCCGTTAGATGAATGTTTGGTTGAATGAACAAGAAACATTTTTTTGCCAATGACAAGGCAGTATTTAACCACGCGTTTGACAGTTTTTCGATACTTTTTTCTGTCAAGCACAGGCTAGGTCATAGACTTACTATAGCTGTCTTACGTCAGACCTAGATCGTATTTAGCGTAAAAAAAACTATTGATTTTCTTTAAATCTAGTTTGCACTCGATAATTTCACGGTGTATTAATTCTAAATAATGTTATTTATGACGATAAGTAAGTTATTTTTAGAAGTTTATTGACTTCGACAAGTTTAAAAGTTTTTTGTTAGTTATTACCTATATTGGTAACTATTTATGATCTAGAAAACAATAATAAAATTGTTTTTGAGAGCTGGTTTTAAAGCATCGTATAGTCATATTCACGTTACACTAAAAAAAACAACAAAGGTATTTATAAAGAGAATGTCAGTGGATGCGTTTTATGCAAAACAAACAAACAAACCTTATTGCTAAAGTCCTTCAAAAAGGTCAGGTGCGTAGTTCTCTCAACTGGCGTGTGTGTATGACAAAATGTGGACAAGAAAGTGAGTGTATGTACCTATACTAAAAACTCACATCAAAAATAGTCCCACGAGTATCTTTGATCAAGATTCTTTGTGAGCACAAAACTTTAATCGCAATTTGTTCTGTCAGAAAATCTTTTTAATTATTAATGCGTTAATTTGTTTTAATAATAAATTATGTTAACAAAATAATATTTTGACATACACAAATACCATACCCGGATATCGCTCAGACACTACCTACGTACGTATGGTTTTAGTGTCGGCTTTCCAAGAAAAATATATTAAAAATAAAATAAAAACAATTTTCTTAACAGTAGTAATAATTCAACAGTAGATCAACATTCCCGTCCGGACGAAAGAGGCGGTAAACCGTTAAATGGCCCACTCGAAGATAAAATCGTGATAATGATATAAGGCGTTAAAAACATCTAGACTAGACCGTATAATACAGACCTATTAGGATAGCCTACGTCTAGGCAGTCTGCAACCAAACTGACTTTGTCAAACTGAAAATAGTCGTGACTTTTTTTACAATTGTCAATTTCATCGCCGACTTTTTAAATTTATTTTAAATAAATTAAAAAAAAAAAAAAAGTGTAGGTCTTTGACCGGCTGTATGCGAGTGCCTTGGTCTTGGCTGTATATAAAATGCCAATTGCCCATTTGTATAAAATTGCGATTAGATATTCTCTATGGTCGAATTTAACGCCACTTTTCATTCATTCATTGATTGAGATGAGATGGAAACTATATTATAATAATGTCGGAGATAGCTTCATTATAGTAGATATACCACCGGAAAAATGTAAGCACCGTTAGTGATTAATCTGGTTACGTAGAAACTGTAGAAAAATGTTACTTATTTTAAATTATACTAGATTATTTTTGGTTTTATTAGGTGAGAGGAGCGACTCAGGGGTTTTCTATTTATCAATTCAACTGGAAATAATTCATATTAAGAACTATTTGAGCTGGTACACAAGTCTACCTAATCAATCTATAGAAATCCAGCATACATAGAATTGACCTCGCGTTGTGAAAACTTTCTGTCACTGATATAATATTATTAGATGCGCTATGTTCATAGTTAATGACCTTTAAAATTGAGGCGCACGACTTAATGTATCGCATTTATCTATCAGTAGCTGTCGACGCACACTTTTGCACAAATGGTCGGTCAACCGCACGTGTCACAAATAGACCACGGATCCAATAATCGAGTCTGTAGTCCGTCAATGTTTCTACCTCTTTTTAAACTATATTGTCATTTCTTTTTCTACAATGGCAGGCAAGCAAGACTACTGAATTTGTATCTAAGCTGTTTGGTAGGTATAGCCTCCCATACAAGTGCAAATTCTTAATCGTCAAATCAAAGCGTCGTCTAGTTAATAGGTAGGTATTATATGATATTAGTTAATGTCGTAGAAATGTCTACTACGGTGGCCAGCACATCAAGCAACCACAAAATGTCAAATTTCCTCAGTTGATTTTAAACTTTATCTTCAACAATTTAAGGTTTAAAATAATTTGGAGAAATTTGACAGTTTTGTATACGTTGACCTGCTGGTGACTGTACATATGTAATGAATGAATGAATGCATGTGTGAATGATTGAATGAATTATTGTTTATTTGTGAACGTAAAGAAAAAACTTTGTGCCCTTTAGCACATTTCCCGCACAGAGTAGTGTCAGATTTGGCGTTTTTAAAGGAGAAAAAAAAAATATTTGGTTGATTTCTAGCTATTAAAACTAACCATATGGGCATTATTCCTACATTGTAAACTGTAATTGAATGAAAAATTATTCCTCGTTGATCTCTAGTTGATAGGTAAGATTGTTTACTGTAACTGAATAGATACGTAACCGTTTGCCTTTTTTTAGAACGGTCAATCGTAATGGCTCGTTTACCACCTGGGGAGTCGTCAGGGTATGTCGGACACGCGGCTGATAAAAACCGCACGGTTTTTTATTCGCTAAATCGGCGAACGAGCCGACGAGCCCCTGATGGTAATTAGTCATCGCCGCCAATGTACACCTGCAGCACCGAAGTAATTACTGATGCGTTGCCGAGTCTTAAGAGGACTGCAAACTGACAGCGCCGCAGCATGCGAATGAAAACTGGCCCTTGAAATACCAACTAAGAGACCAAGGTCACAGCATCCAAGGTACAATATAGCGTGACTGTAGGACAAGGGAACGGCTCCCTTGTCCTACAGTCAGGCTATAACGTATACGGCCTCAAAATTTGGTTCAATCAAAATGTCAATGCATTTCTATTTTTAAAATATTCTACCATTGTTGGCAGGAACATTTCATATACAAACTGTCAAAATTTAGTTCGATCAACCTAATGTCAATGCTGACGTCGCCTCAAGACGTAAAAGGTGGAAGAGAAATTCGACATCACAGGCAGTGGTCTCGGTAGCTTAGTTGGCAAAGCGTCTGGTGTACTTAACCAGAGAGACGCAGGTTCAAACCCTGCCTGAGATCGAATTTTTCTTTCACTAGAAATTTTCTTTAATTAGAAAATTCATTTCTTTGTGAAGCATTTCTATTTTTAAAATATTCTGACGTTGTTGGCGGGAAGATCTCGTATACAGACTGTCATTTGGTTCGATCATTCGTTCAATGCATTTCGATTTCGACGCAGAATAGATTTTTTACAGAAGTTTCCACACAATACGCAGACAGACGACAGACTACATGCTGCCTGCCACTTTATAGCTTACAATAAAAAAAAATGTAGAGAAAGCACGTGTATCTAAGTCTGTGTATAATAAAGTAATTTGCGGACAAGTATTTTTTTAATACGTATTGAATTTGAAAGTTGCTAGCGACAAAAATAATCATTGCTGGCATTTTTTCACTATTTTACTCGCGTTCTAGAAGATATATCAATACGTCAACGTAACTAGCTCAGGTGGCGGGTAGCGCTGCGCTCTCGTTCATGATGATCATCATCATCAGTCAATTTTTGTTTATTGGTGTTTTGTGGCTATTGTATCACTGCGACCGATATCGGTCTATTGTGATCGCTACTTAATGATTTAAAGGTCACCGCTGAACCCTGCGGCTGCTATAAACTGCAGAATTTTCTTGGGGGTGAGCTCCCTTAATTCATCTGGGGTTAATACATGTTTCCCCGGATGCGCATTACGCTTGTCAGCGGTCCGCATTCCCCCAGAAGGTGAAGTGGCGTTTCATCAGCCTCTTCACAATATCTGCAGGTTCGCGTATCGCTCAGCCTTAGGTTGAACATGTGCTTGTTTAAGAAGCAGTGTGCTGTTAAGGCTCTCGTGACAATGCGCAGATTATTCCTACTCAGCGTTAGGAGAAGGTTTGTTTGCCTTTTACTGTACGCTTTAATTATCATCATCAGTCTATACTCGTCCAGTGCTAGACGTAGGCCTCTCCTAGTGAACGCCTCAGAGCCCGATCTTTGGCTCACGCTCACTAATACAAGTCGGCCTTATCAAACGAACTAAGGAGCGAGGGACCCGGGAACTAACTCACTCAGTTCTTTTGTGGGAGCGTTCTAAACACCTAGTTATTTCACCACACAAGTCTAAAATATATAAGGAGACATATACCTAGTTATAGTGCATTAAGATAAATATATACTTCATACACTCTTTCTCCACAGGGCTAGGCAGAAACTATAGACTAGCTACGACTCTTGCATACCTCTTTCACTTCTTCCACATTCAACAGGCGTCGGTTGCGAGTACTACGCACCTAACCTTTTTGGAGGACCTCGCCGATAAGATCGGTGTACGTCCTTCTAGGGCGACCACTCCCGACGCTGCCACTGGCATTCACCTTACAAGTCCCATTTGTTAATCGTCTTTCATTCATACATTTAATTACTTCAATCCGGGGGAAATCGCTCACTTGGAAACCGGCTCGTTCCCTCCATACAAGACTATGATGACGCATGCTAGACACTGAGTTGTTTTCCCAGACAAACCGGTGTGAACCTAGCTTGTTTATTCACGAAATCAACGCGTGTTAAAAACATTTTATTAATAAAGACTTGCTTACGGCTTCGCCCGCATAGAATCCTGGTTATCAAGCGGGTTAATATATAGTCTATGTAATGTAGGTTTTTAATGGTGAAAGAATTATTAAAATCAGTTCAGTAGTTTCAAATCAATCAATCAAAACATCTTTCCTCTTTATAATATTGGTACCTACCTATAGATTAACAGCCTGCCCCGAGTTTGTCTGGAACTCTATCGCACCTAAAAATTTCATTAAAATCGATTTAGCTGTTTAAGACGAGTTTAGTGACATACACGTACAGAAGAATTATATAAACATTGGGTATCGATTAAATTATGAGTCAATCAAAAGTCAGCTTCAACTAGATTTGTAGAAGATGGGTTGAAGTGTAGCCGTGCTCAGAAATATTTTGAAACAATTTGCATTCTTAAAAATAAGTAGGTAGGTCCTTACTTAATAAATATTTCGCTGGGGATCTGGCTTTGTTTTTTTTTATAGTTGGACTTAACGACCGGACGACAGTCAAACTACTACTGATGCATACAAACGAATGCCCTATCTCTATCTGTATTATACTGTGTGATAGAGACAGCTGCATATTGCGAATGTTGAGATACAACTTTCATCGCAGCCTTGAGTGCGGATTTAAAAAAAATACGATGCTTCATGAGACTGAACTACCTAGCATAATTAATTCATTCATTTCATAACTGGTTCATAAGTCATTCCAATCCATAGAGTAGAAACGGCAAGGGATTTAAACAACTACTTTTTTTTCTACCACAGACACTAACAAAAATGCGTTCTAAGATTTAAAAAATAATCTCGTCAAAGTAATTACATGTGTGAGCATTTCATAGTACGTACCTTTAAACTTTGCACATGTTATTTGTAATGCTGAAAATATTGCATAAAGAACTCAAAAGGTCCCAACGAGATTCGAACTAACTTTTAACTGGCCCTTAATAAAATGATTTAAAACTATTTTATCTCTAGATTTTTTGTTCATTTGTCTGTATATTTGCAGGCGCATCACGCAAAAACTACTGCATGAAATTGGATGCGGTTTTCACAGATGTAAAGATAGAGTTATAAATTAAAATCTGGTGTAAGTTTCATCTTGATACGACGAAGTATTTAAATACTTTTGGGTTACTGCTGAAACCGAAACAGATTGTTTGACGATAATTTATGAAGAATAACTACATATATTATTTACTTAGTAGTAGTAGTCTTTCTGGCATGACTACGTGCCAGCATGAATGGATCGGGTCCAAAAGAATATCGACGTGAAGTAGCAGTATGCACACTGCTAATGATTGTGGAACGCCGGAGTCTCAATTCCTACCTCAGTCCCCTCCTGCTTCCCCTCCCTTTTCCCTTACAGGGTCGGCAACACCTGAGCGATACCTCTGGTGTTGCAAGCTTCTATAGGCTATGGTAACCGCTTACCATCCGAGGCCGTATGCTTGATTGCTTGGTATAATAAATAAAAAAAATAAAAAAAACCCCAACAATTGCTTTATATCTCCACCGATTTTCATCAAACATAGCTAAGACCACAGCCGAATAATTCACTTTTCAAACAAAAAAACTTAATCCAAATAAGTCAATCCGTTTGGGAGCTACGATGCCACAGAGAGACATACACACACACACACACACACACACACACACACAGACACACACACACACACACACACACACACACACACACACAGACGCGTCAAACTTATAACACCCCGTCGTCTTTGCGTCGGGGGTTAAAAAAAACGCTTTACTTTTTATTATTTTTCAAATTAAAGAAACGTGAGTAACCCCTGTCTGACCCCTTATTATACAAACAAGCGTGATAGGTATGTGTTATTGGCAAAAAAACTGTATTACTGAGAATTGTTGCGTAGGATGTAAATACTATCTATCAAGACTACATGTACAGTTGGCATAAAAAGTGTCGAGGCGAACAGATTTTCACAATTAGGTAGATAACTTCTGTTAAATTTATTGAAAACGGCAAACTTCGTACCGCCATCTCGTATTTCATATTATGAGATAAAAAAAAATGAGATTTTATTAAAATTTCTCAGACGATGTCCTGATAAAAACAAACCCAAAAAAAAAAAACATCCAATTTGGTGCAGTCGTTCGGAAGTTATGCGCGTACATGAATTTCGGCGATTTAGGCCTATTGTGAAATTTATTGAAAGATATGACGTTTACTGAAAAAATACATTAAATCGTCTACATAATACATTTATAAGATATAAGCGTTTAAGTTTTTGGTGGGGAATCCACACCAAAAACTTAGACTCTTGGGATTGAAAAGGAATGCTCTAGCCTTTTCACGGAAAATTAGTATTAGTATAGAATTTGTATGACATGTTGTTTTGTGACGTCACAAGCCGATATAGTACGCTCTCTTTCTAGCATAAAATTAAAATTCTGAACAAACTATTTTCAGATGCTACGCTTATTAGGTATGTTACACGTAAATTCGTTATAATGATAGGATTAAATCTTACCTTAAGTGAAGCTCTATCCTGATTAGAGGTAGAGGGTCCCGCCCTCCCAAAAATTACATACTTAGTACTTACATAAATGTAATTTTATGATTCATATTAAAATTATCTCTGCTCTAAACTTAATGATGTTGAACTTGTTATGAGTGTTGCCAGGAGTACAAATTTTTAATTTTATGACTAGCTCCAAAAATATCGCGATGAAGAGCAAGATGACACGGTTACTACACATAAATCTACCTCGGACTTATTACTTCATATAATCAGGATAGAACACTATACTAACACTTAAGATAAGTTAATCCTATGATTACATTAGACGTAAAATCGTTATAATGCTGACAGTACCTACCTACGTGCATGCTTACTGACGCGCGAATGCTATTTATAGAGTACTCGCAATTCGCAAAGCATTTTCAATTGTAACGAGAGTACATTATGGATGTTCGCACTCTATAAATATACGTGCAATTTGTTCGAAATAATAATCGGGTCCGAATTCATAATCTAGGGAAGATGGGAAGTAAAAGTTTAATTAGCCCCTAAAATATTTTTTATTCTTGAATTTTGTTTAGAAACTTAATAAAGCGATTTCACCTCAAGGCAGTTCGTGGCTAAATTCAGAAAAGCTCAGTTATTTCGAACAAATTTCAATTTTCCTCCATCTGAGGGAAGACACTCGGGGGTAGATGGGAGTACTCCCATACGTGTTTCGCTTCTTCACACACAAGATAAATAAAAACAATATAGCATCACGCCTGTATTCCTCGAAAGGTTAGGTAGAGATGTTAAATCTTTTACTTTATATTTATATTTTATTTTTTTATATTATAAAGCTGAAGAGTTTGCTTGTTTGTTTGTTTGTTCGCTTGAACGCGCTAATCTCAGGAGCTACGGGTCCAATTTGAAAAAATCTTTCAGTGTTAGATAGCCCATTTATCGAGGAAGGCTATAGGCTATATATCATCACATCACGCTAAGACCAATAGGAGCAGAGCATAAATGAAATGTTGCCAAAACAGGAAAAAAATAAATGCAGAAAAGCCGAGAAACCACGCGGGCGAAGCCGTAGGCGGAAAGCTAGTATGATAATAAACAGGCCCTAATCCAAAGTCCTAGTTGCTACTAACCTAACGTACGTACTAAGAATTTCATAGAATAACCCAATAACATTTTTCTCACCCTGGGAATCGAACCTAGGCTCTCTTCCCGCGGCTTCGGCCACCTGGAGTAAACGTTTCATTTAATTTTTCGGGATAAAATAATAATAGTCTATATCACTCAGGAATAATGTAGCTATCTATTGGTGAAAGAATTTACGGAGAAAAAATCCGTTCAGAAGATACCAGAGATTACCCCCTACAACCTCACAAATTCACAGACTTTACTTTTTTATAATATTAGCATAGATGTTGTTAATTCCACTTGAAATACTTACCTAAGTGATTTTGTAAAAAAATGACAAAATTTCGAGGAAAATAATCATGACCCCAATGTCAACCGCAATTGTTTTTACACCATGTTTTATCGTCCGCACCGCTGTTGAGATATAAATCTCTTAAGAGGATAGTATCCGCTTCGCGCCCCATACAAACACAGTTTGGCCCTTGCTTGAATTTTAAACAATGAAAGTCATTGAAATTTTGCAGTAACAATCTTATCATTAATATACGTGTTTCTGTAATATAAAATTTCATTTCAATATACGGTTAAAAAGTTACACGAGCTCAAAGATTGGCAATTTTCGTTGAAAAAACGGCCCAACTTTATGCTAGTATTTCTCGACAATGTATCAATACAGAAACATTCTGATTCGAAGGAAACCCAGATAATATAGTGAATATTTTTTTACAAGTTTTTTTTTTACATATTAGCATTATTATAGGAGTAATCTCCAAAATTCGGAACATACGAAATACGCGTGAAAATGTTGTTGTTTCTCCTCTCGGGCACGCGTTCGCATCGCGAGGGATAGAGACAGCGACAACTGTGCAACATTGTTGCGTTCGCGAGGGACACTCCTCTTAAGACGCGAGAAAATATCTGACTCGCTCGGTAGTAGGACGTCTTGTGGTCTCGGGTCAATATTATTATATAAGTAAGTGATTATTTCTTTAAAGCTTACTAACAATGTAGGTCGCACATTACTAATAGTCTTGTTTACCCCTCGTACTAAGAAAGAAAAATTCGATCTCAGGCAGGGTTTGAGCCTGATTTGAGTTTGATTTGCGCTTTAATACTTAACCAGAGAGATGCAAGTTCAAACCCTGCCTGAGATCGAATTTATCTTTCACTAGGAATTTTGTTTCATTAGAAAATTCATATCTTTGTGAACATTTCGCATTATTTAATGCTAAAATATAATTAGAACTAAGCAGTTAAATTCTTGTATTACGAATGGATTCACGTTGGTAGTGCAATGCAACCAGCACCAGGCAAATTTGTCTGGCATATGCTGAACCAGATCCCTTTCAGCGCAATTTGGGCATAGTACTAAATGCGTTATTATTATATATTTTGTTTTTGTTATTATAGCTTATAATGAATGTACTTGTCTTTACTGCGGCTGAATAAACTGTTTCTTTCTTTCCTCTTTCCAATGTGGGTTTCGAACCTGCAACCACATGATCGCAAGTCTGACGCCCTAGCGATTAGGTCAACTGCTGAATGCAGGCCTAACCCAAAGAGCGCCAACCATCCCGGTCTTCGGTTTAAATAATTTATTTCCCAAAAGAACATTACAATAGTTCACTTAAAACTGAGAAACTTAACTAATTAACATTAAAGTACAAAAAACTTTTTCATTTCTCATACTCGGAAAGTAGTGTTTATTTGATCTGAATAGCGGGTGGAAAATGCTACTTCCCACCCTTGGGCGGGAATAACTCATAGTAATTACTTTCCTCCCTAGGGTGGAAAGTAATTTTGAAAATAGAACAAAATTTGGTTAGGCAGTCAGCTGTAAAAAAACTAACATAATTAAGAAAAAAAATGCTGCGGTCTTGTGTGTTTATAAACGGCCAGTGTGAATTTTAAAAAAACGCTTGCGGCTTGGGCAGTGACGCGGTGTGTTCCATAATTAAAAATTTAAATAGACTATGACAATATAATTTGGCGGGATACTAACTTTTGCTATATCGAAATCTTTATTAAAAATGAGTTCAAGTGATTCTGAAATGTTGACCCCAGATTTTGTTAAAGACAAGGCAAATACAGTAATCGAAAATCTTTTGCCAGAAATTTCTAAACAAAGATACATAAATACATACAATGATTTTATGAAGTGGCGAGCAGATAAAAAAATAATAAATATAAAAAAAAAACTATTTTCTACTTTCCTTATATTCGAAATGAAAAGTAGAGTGCTTAACTCGGGTGAAAGACATCAATTCCTACTCGGACTATAGCCGCCCTCGCTGCGCTCGGGCGTCTAAATACCTCGTATGGGACTTGATTCCTTTCCACCCATGTGTAACAATCTACAATTTCATTTCTCATACTCGGAAAGTAGTGTTTATTTGATCTGAATAGCGGGTGGAAAATGCTACTTCCCACCCTTGGGCGGGAATAACTCAGTAATTACTTTCCTCCCTAGGGTGGAAAATAATTTTAAAAATAGAACAAAATTAGTTTATGCAGTCAGCTGTAAAAAATGTAACATAATTAAGAAAAAAAATGCTGCGGTCTTTTGTGTTTGTAAACGGCCAGTGTGAATTAAAAAAAACGCGTGCGGCAAATGTCAGTGACTTTAATTCTTTGGCGAATGACATCGTTGCGAATTCTATCCACAAAAGAAACTAAGCATTGCACGCTGAGCAAATTTGAATTTGTGGACCAGTCCCATGGTGATTGTCCATGTTTTGGCTCCACAAGTCATCACGGGTATTAGGCCTTCGCCGCATCAATTATCCGTCATAGTACGGTAGGAGCTACGGAACCCTAATAATATGTCCGCAAGCTTCCGAGTCTTCCTATTTAGTCGAAGAACTGCTAGCGGGGAACCCCAGATGATATCAGGCTTTGTTTCCTCCCAGCTAAAATATAACAATTGAATTACATGTACTTTACAAGTCGTAATGCAAAAGGACTAAGTACTGCTACTTATTTGGGAAACCTTATCACGTTTCTAAAAAGGAACAGAAAAACCCAAGTCTCAAGCTTAATATTATACTGACCTGACTCAAAATAAGTCACTTGTTGGAAAATTGCATAAACGTTTTGTTATGTTCGGCCATTACATCAGTTACCACAAAATGTATTTTTTTCTCAGTTGATTTTGAACTTAGTCCTAAATAGTTGAAGATTTAAAGTCATTTGGAGAAATTTGACAGTTTTGTATATTTTGATGTAAGTACTGGCGACTGTACAACTGGTCTGACTTTATGACATAAATCTCCATTAAAATAGCTTCATAATAATTAATTATGTATTGTTAGAATGTATGTTTTTTTAATCCAGAATTTTCTTTTTTTTTTGAGAAGTCATTCCCGTTTCTTCGCATTCAGATTTCATTTGCCGAATATGTGATCGCTCTAAATTCTGAAAACAAACAATAACACAGACACCGTTCAAAAAACGATAACGACATAACATTATTTTTATCGTGGTATAAAAGCGTTTTTCACCGCATCCTCTAGACGTCAGCAACACCAGTGGTATCACTCGCGCGTTGTCATCTTGACACCTCAGTTGTCAAGTCTCATTTGTACAGTAATGTCACTGGCTACATTACCCTTCAAACTAAAAAAAAATTGCTTAAGGCGCTGACAACAGCTAACAGAAATCGACGTTTCGGTATTTGGGCCACGCCTACTATTGCTCCGATTATCTAGCGCTCCTTTTTAAACCGACGGTGATGAAGCGAACTATCAAATAAGAAACAAAATCTATAATGAACAATGAGTCAATAGATGGCGCTGTGTTGTATTTATTGCTCTGTACTAAAAACTAGAAACAAATTAGAACAGTATGAATAGTTACTATAATATTAATTATTATATGCAACTTTATTTAAAATGAATTAAAAACACTATACCTAAAGGAAAATAAAAACCCACACTACTTATACTTACTAGCAAAATTTTCATTATTTTTAAATACACTATTCATTTGTTTGTTTTTTGTATAATATTATCTATTTATATATAACATACCATCATACAATAATACCATCACGCCTGTATTCCCCGAAGGGTTAGGCAGAGGTGTACCAATGTTCACCCACATTTCGCCGGTATGTTTAGGTCCCATGTAATAGGGGGCGAGCCTATTGCCATTAACCGGACACAAATCCAGACTCCGAGCTGCTACTGGGAATTTCATAGAAAAACCCAATAACACTTTGCTCGACCCGGGGATCGAACCCAAGACCTCTAGCGTAGCAGTCGCGCTTAGGACGACCAGACTAATGAGGCAGTCATAATAAGACAATAATAATAATATGTATATTATTGAAAGTAATCATTTTCTACTCCTAATTCCACATGCGGGGACCTCCTGAGCTAGACCCATATATTTTAAACCGACTTTAAAATAAGGAGGTTTTCGCCTACAAAAATTGTATTAGTATATAATGTTTGCCTATTATATATTTCTGGGCAAATGTAACAGGTACTTATGAGTTTATTTTATTAACAAACAAGATTCCGCCTGCGCACGGTGGTCCAAGTGCCCTACAAGCGAGGTCATAAATACCTTACTTTATTAAACTTGTTAAATGGGATTTTTTCTGAAGGGTAAATAATAAAAAAAATGCTTCACTTATTACATTAATGCTCTATTTACATAATTTAATACATTATGTACAATTAACTGTACATATATGTACTGTTCAATATAAATTTAAATTATCAATATTTGAGATTTATTCTCCCTCGTTCGGAAATACATGTGATTATGATATTAAAGCTATTCATGAAATGGTTATCATTAAATATGTATTCTTTTATATATTATACATATTATGTACAACAAAAGACAAGAAAACTAAAACTAACATCTTATTTTCAAACGTCAACATAACCACAACTAACTACAACAATCAACCTAATTTAAATTATACTAAATCTCTACTAATATTATAAATGCGAAAATAACTCTGTGTGTCTGTCTGTCACGCCTAAACCACTCAACCGATTTTGATGAAATTTGGTACTGGGATAGACTAAAGCTTGAGAAAGGACATAGGCTACCTTTTATTACAAAAAATAGTCTTGATGGGGTTGAAATAGGGGGTGACAGTTTGTATGGGAGTTCGTAATTTTTCAAGATAAAACCATGAAACTTTATATTAAGGCACTTGATAAGAAATAAATAAATATTAGTTTTACCGTTTTTGAAATTTCGACCTGTGTGGGGATGAAATAGGGGATGAAAGTTCGTTTAGAAGTCCAAACAAAGTCAAGTTTAGCCCCGGAACCGATTATGATGAAATTTGGAACAAAAAAAGAATAGACCTTGGGAAAGGATATAAACTACGCTTTGTTGTAAAAAGGAGTTGAAATAAGGGATGAAAATTTGTATGGGAGTTGGTCATTGTTGAAGATAAAACGATGAAACTTTGAATTTAGGCACATGATAAGAAGTAAAAATTTGTTCCAGTGTTTTTAAAATTTTGACCTGTGTGGGAATAAAATAGGGGATGAAAGTTCATATGGAACTCCAAACAAAGTCACGCTTTGAAGCCTAACCTCGGAACCGATTTTGATGAAATTTGGTAAAAAATAGATTAGACCTTGGGAAAGGATATAAGCTGCGTTTTGTCGTAAAAAAGGGGTTGTAATAAGGGATGAAAAATTGTATAGGAGTTTGTCATTGTTGAAAATAAACGCTTTAACTTTGTGTTTAGGCACTTGATAAGAAAAAAAAAATTGATATGGGGTTTTTCAAATTTCAAACTGCGTGGGGATGAAATAGGGGATGAAAGTCCGTTTGGATTTTGACGAAATTTGGTACAAAAATAGATTAGACTTTGAGAAAGGACCAGTCAAAATCGTGTTGTCCACGCGGGCGAAGCTGTGGGCGGAAAGCTAGTTCTTAATAAATCTAAAACCTTTATTTAGGCCAGTAATTTCAACTGAAACTGCAGAATCAGAGAACAATAATTTTCTACTACTACTAAAATACTAGTTTACTATTAAACCTAATCTACGTCTAAACTCATTCTGAACATACGATTTCCTATCTGCTACTTGTCTCTTCTCATCATCGGACCTAACCTGCCACTTCTTAACATCCATCCTGTAAGAAAGATGAACAAAATATTCGAAAAAGCAAATCCAAGAATGTAAAGGAGATAGGCCAAACTCAAACCTACTTGGTCATGGTCGGTTCAGCCAAACCGCAATATCCAGACACGTGTATTTCTGTTAATGGACACAAATTTGAGGAGGTAAAAAATTACAAATACCTTGGTACGCGGTTAAATGCATCTAGGGAGAGTGAGCAGGAAATAAAAACCCGTATCGAAATCGCTAGCAGATCTTTTAACAGGATGAAGCGTGTTCTCTGCAACCGTAACCTCAATCTTCTTTTGCGTATTAGAATGCTTCGCTGTTCTATCTGGCCCATCCTTCTATACGGATGGGAGGCTTTGACGGTTAAAGAAGACCTCAGGAAACGTATAGAGGCGTTTGAAATGTTACGAATGAGGAAGTTCTCCGACGAGTAAAGCAGAGACTGAAAATAATAATAATAAAATAAATGATATTTTGAAAACCTTCAAACAGAGAAAAGCTTCCTACTTAGGACATTGTTCGTTTTGATAGTAGAAAATCTATATAAAAGAAAGATAACACAGCTTATCAACTTTTTTCACTTAAATTTATCAAAAAACCAAATAACCGAAAAAACCGGGTACCCGGTTCCAGCTTGACTTCGGAACCGGAAGAACCGGTTCCTTAAATAGGGCCGGCTCGATGCTTTAATTCCATTGAACGAATCCGAGCGTGTAGGGAACTCAATCCATATTTGTAAATATCTTTATATTTTTGGTTTCCTTCTAATTAACTCTTAAAAGTTACTAGACAGATTGGATCAGTCATTTTCACTCGTCTTTCACTATAAATATTTTGGCCAGATGTTCTATAAAAACTCCGAAACAGGGGTTTCTAAAAACTTATAGTCTTATCGTAGTGTGTTCCATCAGGGCATACAATTTGATTTTTGCAGAGCTTTCTGTTATTGTAACATCTTCTTTGGCTGGATAGCACTGATTTTTTTCTTTGACCAGCATGTAGTAACTAGGGTAGGTCCCCCATAGACTGCCCCGCCCACTGCCACTTCAGCTTGCTTATCCTTTGAGCTGTGTCGAAAACTTTAGTTCTTCTCATTCCTGATTTGGTTGCGTAGAGAAATGCCAAGCATAGCTCTCTCTATAGCTCGCTGAGCGACCTTGAGCTTTCTTATGAGGCCCATAGTGAGAGACCACGTTTCTGCGCCATAGGTCATCACTGGTGACACACTCGTAAAAGACTTTTGTCTTAAGGCACTGCGGTAATCCCAACGAAAAGACGTTGCGAAGTTTCCCGAACGCTGCCCAGCCGAGTCGGATTCGATGAGTGACCTCCTTTTCGAAGTTGGACCTACTTAACTGGACAGTTTGTCCCAGATGGAACAGAAGCCAGTTGGTACTTTTCTTTAAAAAAGGTGATAACACCTTATTAAAGAATTATAGACAAATCTGGCTTCTGAGCCATGTCTATAAGTTGTTTTCCAGGGTTATCACGAATCGTCTCGAGCGCAGGTTTGATGACTTTCAGCCTCCCGAACAAGCCGGATTCCGAAAAAGTTTTAGTACCATAGTCCACATACCACGCTGCGGCAGATTATACAGAAGACCGAGGAATTTAATCTGCCGCTATGCTTAGCGTTTGTGGACTATGCGAAAGCCTTTGATTCGATTGAAACTTGGCCGGTGCTGCAATCTCTGCAGCGGTGCCACATTGACTATCGGTATGTAGCGACATCTAGCGCGCTACATGGAACTACGTCGGGCAAATCCTGAATCGCGCAAGTGGAGTTTACCGCGCGATTAGAGTATATACAACCGCCTGACAACAACCGTCGGGCCGTAGCCCGCCAGGCAAAAACACCTGCCTGGTTGGAGGATCCTCCCTTTGGTTGGAGGGGCAATACATCTCGCCTCTCTACAGGTATATCAAAGTGCTGAAGTGCTTATATAAAAACGCCACCATGTCGGTCCGAGTACAGGAACAGTGTACGGAGGCAATTCCGTTGCAGAGAGGTGTTAGACAGGGAGATGTTATTTCCCCGAAACTGGTTACCTCTGCAATGGAAGATGTCTTCAAGCTTCTAAAATGGAAAGGCTTTTGGCATTAACATAAATGGCAAGTATATCACTCACCTTCGATTTGCCGACGATATTTTAGACATCGCAGAATCGCTGCAAGAGCTCAGCACAATGCTCAATGACCTCGACAGAATTTCCCAACAAGTGGGTCTTACGATGAACATGGCCAAGACAAAAATCATGTCGAATGCCCATGTCGCGCCCATTTCTATATCTATTGGGAACTCTGTTCTCGAAGTTTTTGACGAGTACGTCTAATGAGAAATCAATTAAAATAAAATATATTTTTTCTTGTAATAAATATAAACTACCTCACAAAGTGCCCGTTTGGCGCACCATGTGTCTTAGAACTAAATAAAGCTCTTGATATGCGTAGTATGATAGTGAAAACCGTTACAATATATATTTTGTGTTTTGAAACGCTATGTTCGTTTAAATCTAAATACACATAAATATCCTCTGACTGTAAATAGGCAATATGCCTATTTACGGTTAAATAAATCGAAGTAAACATAATTATAAGAAAATTTAAAAATATCTATATTTCATTATCCTATATCTCTTAAAGTGCACGTTTGGCGCACCGTGTGTCTTAAAACTAAATGCAGCTCTTGATATGTGTAGTATATTAGCGAAGACCACAACAAGGCCGGAATCAGAAATTAGAGTGATCAATAAAGTCATTTTCTTGGTGAAATTTCATAAATGTTTAAATAACTCCTTAATACGAGAGATAGGAGAAAATTTGTCAGAACAAATTCTGAAGACATGAGATAGTCAAGTAAGTACATAATTAGTTTTTTAAATTCAAAAAAAAATTTTGAGGTGCGAATGTCCGACCTCTCCCATACATTCGTTCCACTGTGCGAGGCCGGCTACCGGACACCGCGCTACACACGACGCCAACTGTTCGCGAGAAATAGTGTTTATTCTTATTTTATATGTAGGTACAATGTTTGATATTTTATTTGTTATTAGTTTAAGATTTATTGTATTGTATTATAGTATTATATATACATGGGCTCTGTTGCCTGAAATAAATAAATAAAATCTATTTCTCATGATTTCCCGTGGCTTTAAAAATATTATTTTGACTTTCGGAGTTTCCGGGTACTATATTTTTTTATCTCTGGATGCTATTGAAGAATACAAGCAACAAAAAATAGTACAATATTTTCTACACTTAATAGCTTTTTGCCATATTAAGTAAGTAAAAGTAAACGTCTCTTTTTACTGTAATGAAAATGAAATAATTCTAGGAAATAAATTAATAATTATTATAAAAACTAAAAATAAAATAAAAAAGATCACAACAATAATAAACTGCACTTGTCACCAACAGGTATCGAACTTGAGACTCCGAATTCTCAATCGTGGCATTTACCACTAGGCCAACCGAACACTACCAATGTAGACGAATTACGGTATCCTTTGTAGCAAATAGCGTATAGTTTCATTACTGTTCGTGTATCTGTTTTGCTAATAAGACATAATTATGACACTATAAAAATTGTTGTTTTTTATTACTTTCATGACATGTTTTTGTTTGTTAGTATAAAAGCGCTTTTTGGGCTGGCATTTTTGTACGTTTTCCATTTCTACAGCAAATATTTTTACTACTTAGAACTTTATTTATATTTGAACTATAGTTATAGTTCACCCATATCCTTTACCAATGTCTTTACGTCTTTCAATCTTATTTGGGAACAAAATACATCTTAGCGTCTGGTGTACGTAACCAGAAGATGCACGTTCGAATCCTGCCCGCATGTCGTATTTTTCCTCCACTAAAATAACTTAATAATTAAAAATGCCTAAAAAATACCTAAAAAATACAAAAAGACATATGTAATATGTTTTGAGGTATGTTTATGTTTGAAATTGTCAAACAACAAAATACGTAATGAACGGATAGCGCGCGGAGCGAAGCGACATAGGTCCGTCTAGCAGCACGTCTATGCGATCACTGTCGGATTGCATAGAAAAGAAAGAGAAGCGCGGTGATGCGACCCTCGCAGCCACTCGCAGCTTTTTACAAAAGCATAAAACAATTAATTACTAAAAAAAAACTTAAGTTATCGAAAATATAAAGCAACCAAGTTCTGTATTTAAATATGATACGTTATTGTTATTAATTTTACCAACGTGCATTGCTTATTAATACAGATATTTTTGTTTAAAATTCGTTTTAAGAGGTTAGTTTACAATTTTTTTAGATCGAGAAAACTTTTCAAAAACGTGTTTTCAAAGCAACAGTTTTCTCCGGAATATGTTCAAGATTAACATACATTTTTTTCGCTGTCACAAACTTTATGGATTTGGCTAAAAACTTGTTTAAAATATGCCTATTTGGGTGTTGTCAGCGCCTTAAGATCGTAATATTACAATATCTTTATTTTTTATGTAAATATATGACAACTAGCTAGGTATTGTTCTGTCGTGTTCACATTTTGTAGATCACCTGAGAGATAGCCAAATCTTAAACGTGGGATCACTTACAGCTAAAAAACATGTCTATAATTTGGCTTCTTTGTTACAGCTAAAATAGGTGATTTTTTTTCTTAGTATTAACTACATGACCTTATATGGAAATGTTCTTTTCGTCGGCTAATGTTGTCATGTTTATCCACAAATTAATAGCGGAAGAAACTTACAAGAATAACTCCTTTGTTAAAATCGTATCAGTAGTTTTTGAACTAAATACAATCTAACATAGGCACATTTCTTCAAAAGGCCTGTTCAGATTTTTCCCTACATTGTAAAACTCGCATATCTATACTCCATTTGGTTAGGTACTTAACTAAAGGTAAACAATAAAAATGGCGGCGTTTAGAGCTGTTCAACCTTTTATTACAATGGTATCATATGAATTGGGAGTGAAATTAATAACAACACAACCAACAATCAATAAAACCAACGAACAAACAGAACAATAACTATCTAACACCATTAGCGGCAAAAGAAACACAAAAACGAACGAAAGTAAAGTAAATACAAACTGTTACGTATGGCGTCTGGTTACCCGACTAAGTATAATATCGGTTAATTATTTGGCCCCGCTTCCTCGCAGTACGACTTCTAAATTTTTTCGAGTTATCTAAAGTCTACTACGCAGAAAAATGTTTTGAATATCTGTATTTTTAGATTCCTTTTAGTAGGCACATTGCAATACTTTTTGACATAATTATAAATTTTGATTTAATTAATTGTTTGCAAGCTTAAGAATAATATTAACTATTTAATATTAAGCAAAGTAGTAAGATATGCTAGTATAAAAGGAGAATCTGATTTTGAATTATTGAATAATTTATTTTGGTGACGTTTTATTTCGAAATGAAAAATGACCCTATAAAAGAACCTTTTTTATGATTTGTTTACCTTTAGTTAAGTACCTAACCAAATGGAGTATAATAATATCACTATTGTCTGGACTTTATAAGAGACCATGATTCTCTGAGTTTGTTCCGACGTTTCTTCTCAGAGGTCGTGAGATAGGAAACGTCGACGCCATCTAGTTAATTTTTTTTTTTAAAAAATCGACTTGTAAAAGTGTCTTAAAAGATCTATTTACAGAAATAAATATCATTTCATTTCATTTCATAGACATAAAAAAATTGGCGGCAAGGCTGTTTCTTCGGCCATGTGGTCATTTTTTTCACTCACTGTAAAGACGAGAATAAGTTTTTCATCTATACTAATATTATAAAGCTGAAGAGTATGTTTGTTTGTTTGTTTACTTGAACGCACTAATCTCAGGAACTACGGGTCCGATTTGAAAAATTCTTTCAGTGTAAGATAGCCCATTTATCGAGGAAGGCTATATAATCATCACGCTAAGACAAATAGGAGCGGAGCATAAATGAAAAATGTTGCAAAAACGGGAAAAATTTAAATACAGAAAAGTCGAGAAATCACGCGGGCGAAGCCGTGGGCGGAAAGCTAGTTCGTTATAAAATCTGATAGGTAGTTTTTGAGTTACAATCTAACATCCATACATAGATGAGTAAACTGTTAAACTAGGTACCCTTCCTTTTAAGTAGTCAAGTAAAAAAGTCAACGACCTCACTCCATAAGTCCTACATCGCAGGCGAACATACAAAAGTATATCAAAACTTGCAACATTAAAAAAAAATGCAACTAGCATGTAGGGAACTCAGATCAAATAAAAAGTAAAGATGGAACTTTGCGAACAAAGAAGTGAGGCCGGCTAAAACTACGCCATACCGTCTACAACACACAGTTACACGCTCACTTGTATTAGTTAACTACGCCTTATCTTGTCATTCGAGCTTTCGATAGCTCGCTAGCTCGACTGACAAGATAAGGCGTAGTTTCGGTATTCGTGTGTGCGTGTAATTGTGTGTTGTAGACGGCATGGCGTAGTTTCAGCCGGCCTCACTTCTTTGTTCGCAAAGTTCCATCTTTACTTTTTATTTGATCTGAGGTAGGGAAGTGCCAGATATAAGAGTCACACTAAAGTGAATATTTGACATAGGTACACAATCACGCCTGTTTTCCCCAAAGTTTCCACAGTTCGCCGATATGTTTAAGTACAATTTAATAGAGGGCAACCGTATTGCCAGTCACCAACTCCTAGCTGCTATCGAGAATTACATAGAAAAACCTCGACCCATGTCAAACCCATGGCCTCTAGCATAATAGCCGCAATAAACAAACTCAAAGAATCATGGTCTCTTAAAGTCCAGACAAAAGTGATATTATTAGATATGCGAGTTTAACAATGTAGGTCAAAATCTGAACAGGCCTTTTGAAGAAAGAGCCATAGCAGCTTTGAGTTGAGCTGTCCTAACTGACGACACGCATACATCAGTCGTCGTGTAGCTCAACCATTTTATAGGGACCTCAACGACCCGTCGCACGACGATACAAGATCAGCAAAACTGTAGGTCATGTGAAATACTCTAAACTGTCAGAAAACTTTATTATAAATGTTATACGAGTTAAAACTAACCTACATAGTACTCACATTTACATATTTTCATGTGCTTATCGTACGTATCTTAAACGGGCGGTTGTCGCGGCCAGCGGGGAAATCCTGGCAACAACGCGACAGATGACAAATTTTAAATTAAAAAATATTGTTTTGGCTATGGCGTCAGACGTGCGATAATGTGGTTGCCTGTTCGGAATTCACCCATTGCACTACCGACGCGACGTAAACCCACTCGTAATACAAGCATTTAGCTTAGTACGAGGAGTTAATAAGATTACTATAGGCCGACCGTTTAACTCGCGTATCGCCTGCGCGGTAAGAAGGGAGCGGGGGCGGGTAACGCTACACACGGAATCAATAATCCAAAGATTTATCTCGAGATAGACATTGTTGGTAAAGAATAAAATAATAAGTATCTTTTTTAAGTATTTATTTACTTCCTACCGCTCCCTTCTTACCGCGCAGGCGATACGCGAGTTAAACGGTCGGCCTATAGCAATGTGTGACCCACCTAAGCTTTCTTAAAAAAACCTCTAAAAATACCTAACTGGTATTGCCAGGTTATAATAAAGTTAAAAGTGTGTATGTATTTACTTTATCCTTAAAGATAAAAGCTAAGTAACAAAGTTCTTCGTAAAATTCAAAACGTTTGCCCTGAATACGTACATTAATAAGATTTAACAAACAACAACACTAAATAAGACGTGATTACGTCAATCCGCCATTTTGAATCTTTGAACGTTCTCATTTTAAATTCTAATTTTATACTTCCACAATAGGACCTTTACGATCTGCATGTATAGGTAGGATATCCATTCTTTTTTTTTAAATTAAGAAGTTGAATAATAGATGGAACATGTGTGATCTATTCCCAATTTAAAAACTATTTGGTGATTTTAGTTTTTTTTTAATGTTTCGCATACGTAATTGTATTCCATAATTAATATTTATAACCAGTTAATGTGATTTACCTGCTCGACAGTTCCGATAACCTCTGCTTCTTACTTTTTTTTTTGGTTACGATGGGTAACCTTCAAAATGCGACCGGTCTTTGAGGATTAGATCGGCCAGTGTGGGATTCTTACCCAATAAAAGCATCCCGGTGACCACCATCAGCACATAGAGGGGGCGCACTGTCTCCTTAATACCTACTAAACATTATGTATGGTGACAACTCCGATACACGCGTCATACTCGTGAATCAAGAACAAGTGCTGTCTGTCGTACAATGTCATATCAATCCGGATTCCGATATGTTAGGTATCTTTATTGAAGACAATTATTGATCCCGTTATATTCTTATCTATCTCTTCTATCTTTGACATCATGTACTGTGAGAGGAATTTATGAAAGTGTTGTTAACCTTTTTTGTTCATTTCGTATAGTTTTTATAATATTATAGTTACTGTAATTGGTTACAGAACAAGTTACAACCGTTGTAATTAATTTAATCTATAATATTTATTTATTTATAATATTATAAAGCTGAAGAGTTTGTTTGTTTGTTTACTTGAACGCGCCAATCTCAGGAACTACGGGTCCGATTTGAAAAATTCTTCTTAAACGGGAAAACTGTAAATCCAGAAAAGCCGAGAAACCACACGGGTGAAGCCGTGGGCGGAAAGTTATACTTAAATAAATAAATAAATCATACTACCATAGTCCCGTGTAATTCTGTGTTGTACACGGCATGGCGTAGTTTTAGCCGGCCTCACTTCTTTGTTCGCAAAGTTCCATCTTAACTTTTTTATTTGATCTGAGCATAACAGTACGCCACTGTGCTAACTGCCGAAATTGTAAATTTTAAGCTTGCATAAATAAAGCTGTGTTATAGACGCCAAAATTGCGTAAAAGTTAATTAAAATTTGAAGTGGGTGGGCCAATCTAAGCTACCAACCGGAGACGGATGTAAGCTACTTAACTAGTAACAACCTGCATACATCGTAACTGCACTGTTATGTAATACAAACCATGTAACGTGGGATAAAAGGCAAAGTTTGGAAATCTATGGTAATATTATAAAGAGGTAAAGTTTGTAAGGTTGTAGGGGGTAATCTACTGAACCGATTTTGAAAATTATTTTACTAATAGAAAGCCACGTTATTTGTGAATGTCATAGGCCCAACGAAGTGGGTAGGAGCTAGTAATAGAAAAAATAATCGCTTACAGCTAAAGCGTCAGGGTTGGGCGCGAAATTCATTTTTTTTCTTGGTTTTTCGCATTTTTTTCGGCTATAACACATTCTAGGTACATGGCAGTAGAAATTGCGACATCCACAATAACTTATTCACAATTAAGAATAAAAACTTTTGTTTAAAAATCGTTATCATCGAAGATTTTGGTGTAAGATAGTGGACTCAGCCAAAAATGTCAATTTACACCTAAATCTCATACGATAACGATTTTTAGGCTAATATTTTTGTACTCAATCGTGAATAAGTTATTGTTGATGTCACGATTTCAACTACCATGTACTGTACAGTCGTCAGCACATTAGCTTATACAAAACTGTCAAATTTCTCCAAATGATTTTAAACCTAAAAGCATTGATGATTAAGTTCAAAATCCACTGAGAAAATTTGACATATTGTGGTAACGTGATGGGCCAGCACCGTACCTAGAATATGTTATAGACGAAAAATTGCGAAAAACCAAGGAAAAATTGAATTTCGTGCCTAACCCTGACACTAAAGTCTTAAATGTGTTCTAACTAGTCCGTTGTACAGTTTGTTCGAAATAAGTAAGCCGATCGGAAGTTAGCCGTTTTCTGGGGCCGCGCAGTTACAGTCGCGTAATAAAGTGTTAGCGTTCGGAAACGTATTCAAATAATTTCGAAAATAAGATCAATAATTTGTTAACATTATGTGTAATATTGCTGGATTGCTTTATTGATAAAATCCATACTTGAATTTTCTCAAAATTATTAAACTGTCATTTAAATTAGTCCACAGATTTGCAAAACAGTGTTACGTTTAGGACTTTTTTAGGAAAAAGAAACAAGGACAAACCACAATAATACATTAGCAATGAGAAATAACAAAAACAATATCCAAGAACTAAACAACAATAACGTCAAAATAAAAACAACGCGTAGCACTTTTGGCACTGACTGTGTACTTGCATTGGGGGAGCGAGACAGAATTGTACATCAAACACTAAGGATTGAGTGAAACAGCGAACAGGCGCTAACCCCGCCATTACCACGCATGCGCGCTACTGATTTTGACGTAAATATGTCTGCAAGTCGCTGCGCCACCTTTTTTTTTTTTGGGAGTCGCTGCGCAGTAGCGCAGCGACTTGCAGACTACTTCCGATCGGCTTACTTATTTCGAACAAACTGTATAAGTATATATAATATACCTACGATATTTTATCTATTATTATTAAAGAAACACGTGAACATTTATGCTATTAAGAATTAATTAGAACAACATTTAATTATCAATTTATTATAACATTCATGATTTTCAATAACAAACCTTAACTTCATCACACTAAGCTCAATTTGCATATTTTGAAAAGCGTGTCGTTTTTGTATCGGCTTTGTTTACTGGCTATATAACGATGTCATTTTTGTATTAATAATTTTATGAAATAATTTTATAATTATGTTAGTCTAGTTTTATACGAAGGTATTATTATATCTTAAATGATAAATGATATTTATTTCTGTAAATAGATCCTTTAAAGACACTTATACAAGTTAATGTTTCACATATTTTTTTAAGCTAGATGGCGTCGGCATTTCCTATCTGACGATCTCTGAGAAGAAATGCCGAAACAAACTCAGAGAATCATGGTCTCTTTTAAAGTCCAGACATTAGTTATATCATAGATATGCGAGTTTTACAATGTAGGGTAAAATCTGAACAAGCCTTTTGAAGAGCCATAGCAGCTTTGAGTTGACCTGTCCTTTCTCCTATTAATTTCTCCGATCTTGGATTTCGGCTTATCTATAGGATCTTCCTATCCCTTTCTAAATCAAGTTGGGATTGGTCTTCCAGTCTAACTTCCAGACTGAATATCAGCATTTCAAACGAAACGACGCCATCAGACCTCCACAGCGCAATTTCTGGTTAACACCGATAATCGGAATAAGGATAGACTGGCTTTTTGGGCTTCCGACCTAACTCTAACAATTGTCATAGGTGTTCAAATGACAACCGGGATCGACGTCTTTACGTGCTCTCCACACACACACACACACACGCACACACGCACACACACACGCACGCACGCACGCACGCACGCACGCACACACACACACACACACACACACACACACACGCACACACACACACACACACACACACACACACACACACACACACACACACACACACACACACGCGCGCGCGCACAAACATTTATAGTAGTTAATTCATAATCATTGTTCACTACAATCTACCGTTTCATGTTATCTTAGGGAGAGGAACTGGTACCCATAACACAAGTTCAATCTTACCATGGGTACCAGAGCCTAACTAACTATACTAGTGTAATTATTATTTATTAGTAATTATTCGTAAGTACAACTAAATGATGCAAGTACAACTGAATGTGATAATAAAGATTTATTTATTTATTTTATTTTAAGTGCTCTCGATGTCTTGAAAATGGTCACCCTTTAGCACACCGATCGTTGCACGCTCAGATTAACCATGGATATACCTTGATCAGCTTAGCTGGTTTATTTATTAAGGCATATTAACAATAAAAACATAAACATTGATAAGTAGCAAATAGTGGGATATGAATATATGTTAAAATCAATAAAAGATATGCACAACATTTACAATATTTAAAGTTGAGTAGAAAAACAGTACCTACCTATTCGCAATTAAAAAGCTTAAAATTGAAAAACAACACCAACAAATTTATGCACAAATAGGTTGCTTTACTAAATAATTGTATGTAATGTAACTAAATCATTTTGTCTATTATTTTGTTTATTATGTCTAAATTTACGCTTATTCATAATCTTCGCCGTAAATCGCGTGGAGATAAAAAATATTTATGACAATGACGTAACCATAGCCAATAACAGATATAGTTTATTTTTGTTCGACCTAAATCTCGATTCATTACCATGCAGACAAAACCGGGCGCGGAATGTCAAAATGAAACAATATGATTACTTATTTATCTGCATTCACAAGGTCAACGCGACACAGATTTTTTTATCTCTGTAAACCCGCCTTCCCACTGACGACAAAACATGTTGCAGACATCTAATCTAATACCTATAACTATTGTCTGGACTTTAAAAGAGACCATGATTCTCTGAGTTTGCTTAAACATTTCCTCTAAGAGGTCATCAGATGACGCGACCACAACAGTCGCGACCACAACAGTCGCGACCACAAGAGGTTACCAATACAACAGTTAATCCATACTTAATATTATAAACAAACTTTTTTTTTTTTCTGATAAAATAAGGAATGAATTTATTAGAGGATGTTTGAAAGTGGCGCCGGTGACAGAAAAGTTAAAAGGAAATCTGTCTTGCTATGGGCACGTGATGAGGAGGGATGAAACACATGTAACTAAAAGAGTTATGAGTATGAATGTGGAGGGATGGAAGGGTAGAGGGACACTGAAGAAAATATGGATGGATTGTGTGAAGTCAGATATGATGGAAAAGGGATTGAATGACTAACAGGGATGAATGGAAGAAAATTGGGAAAAGGGTAGGAAGATGTTGATTCTGTTTGTTTGATTGTTGCGTTTTCACGCCTAAACCGTTGAATGAATTTCGATTAAATTTAGCGAAGAGATAGGTTGCATCTTAAGACGAAAAATGTCTTGGGATACGATTGATGCTACGCGCAAGCTTATTTATAAAACCATCATCTTCCTGCCCTTTTTCCAATTTATTTGTGTGGTTGGTGCAGCCTGTCTTTTTCTTCCATTCATTCCTGTTAGTCGTCATCTCATTATTCAATCCCTTTTCCATCATATCTACCTTCACAGAATCCTTTCGCGGTCTCCCTCTACCCCCTCATTCCTTCACATTCGTATTCATCACTTTTAGTCTATATATCTTATTTCTCATATCTGTGCTATACAAGGTCATTTTTAGTATATGCGAAACACTATACACGTGTCTAGTATTTTTAGGTAACGAATCGATGTACAATATTTCAAAACTGTATCTTGAAAACTGTCAAAGTTATAAGCTTGTTATGTTATCTGGTTGTCTGTCGTAACAATCTGTAACTTGGCCTTCGGCTGACTGCAGGGGTTGTTTTGCCCCCCGCCCTGCTGTGCCCCCCTGCCTAGTGCCACTATGACCAGCAGCGATCTGTTTTGTGCGCGTATAATTGCGGATAGGTACTTGGTATAGGTACTTAAAATTTTTGGGAAAAAATATAACATGCTGTAAAAATAGTTGGAATCGATTCAGTTACTTATTCTGAACAAACTATATTCTGGTTTCGCATATACTTAAAATAATGTTGTATATAGTCCCACAACCAATTAATAAACTGTTTTAATATTATGTACGCATGTATATATTTTACTTCGTGGTATTTCCTTAAGCAATCGTGTATTTGTATTAGTATCATCGACGTAATAACCTATATGTACATAGCTGACAACCTCATCTTCATTATTAAAAATACCATCACGCCTGTATTTCTCTGAGGGCTGGCAGAGGTGCACTAATGTACACCGAGACATCGCTGGTATGTTGAGGTCCCATTTCCAATAATTACAGAGAATTTCTTAAAAAAAATCTCAAGAATAAGACCGCCAGGTCGTAATCGACTCGCGCTGGCTTACGCTCTAGACAGACGGACTGCATTTCAACTGCAAATTGCAGTTTGGATGCAGTTTGAATGCAGTTGACACGACTGCAATAGAACTGCAAACCGATCCGATTGCAGTTCAATTGCAGTCGGCGTGCAATCGTGTGAACTGTGACTTGAATTGCAGTTGAAATGCAGTCCGTCTGTCTAGAGCCTTAGTGGTTAAAGCGTTTGGTGTATCTAACCAGAAAACGCAGATTCGAATCCTGCCCACAGCCGAATTTTTCCTTCAGTAAAATAACTTTATAACTAATCTTAGTATGAAAAATGCATAAATAAAATACAAAAAGATACTTTGCAACTGCCTTAATAGTGGTCGCCGTCTAGTGGTCAAGCGCGACTGCTTCGCTAGAGGTCCTGGGTTCGATTCCTGGGTCGAGCAATTGTTAATACCAGCTCGGAGTTTTATTTGTGCCCGATTAATGGCAATAGGTTCGCCCCCTATAACATGGGACCTAAACATAGCGAAATGTGGGTGGCTGCCTAATCCTTAGGGGAAAACAGGCGTGATGGTATGTTATGTAGTTTGCAATAAATAGTTTCCATAATGATAATTCCCGTGAACCACAATACATTTATGTATTTGGAACACAAAATTCGTATCAAGGACGTATGTGTTTAACCTGATTCCCGAAATTGCTTACGAAACAATATGATTACATTCAACTGTTAAGGGGGATGCGCTTGGTCTCCGTTTCATACATTTTTCAGACCCACCGATCTCAATGCACGAATAATTTTAATTTAAAATGAACTGTTTTATAACTTTTCTGGGATATTTTAACTACGCAATTTTGATTCCAAGCAAAAAATATTAACGGTATCATCACACGGCGATGTTAAACTTTCATCAAAATTACGTAAGTATGGGTTACTTATTTGACAAATGTTCACATTTTTATTTATAACAAGCGCCATCTAGTGCCCTTTTTTTTAACTGTTTTTCATGTTACGTAATTGTGTTTCCAATATCTTAGTAAAATTACATTTATTTATTTAAAGGTTAATAAATCATAATTCTAATAAAATAATTACAAAACATTTCGGATTTTTATTGAAATTATCTGTGGATATTAGTTTTGACGCATTATTATTTTGTCTATGATCTAAATGTAATGATAACGATTTTGATTGGCTGATGAATGCATCTGAAGGACATCCAGCCAATAGTGAGATAGACGTTGGCTTCTGATTGGTGGAAACGTCTATTAATAAAACAAAACATCATGCGAGAAGTTTTAGTTAGACGAAAACCAACAGGCATCATAATAATTATTTTAAATTTCGGATTTTGTTTACGTAGTATTTCAGTATTTATGTTTAGTTTATTTCCCATTATAATGTAATAGATTCTCCTGCAATGTAGGTAAATGAAACAAGATGCAATTGTTATTAAATTATTTATTTATTTTTTCACAACGATACACATATTTCTTGCGTTTCGCCTCAACATTTTGAGGCGCTTGTAGATCACTACTAACTACGAGAATAGATATTTTTATCTAACACTATGTAATGTCTTTGACGACTCCGTTCGTTGATTTTGCAAATCTCATGTCTTCCACACCGTATCCGGTGAATCGGCTCCTAATTTTATTAATGTTCAGTTGTTCATTATGATGGGCTCTGATATGACTTGCAAAGCCGAACTTCGACTCATGACAAGGCGCACAATATAGCTGACCCGTTGAATTAAATGTGTATGTATATAGGAGTGTTTTTCCTATATATTATTATACTCTTTGGGAGTGTTTTGTATCCGTACGTGGCGTTTCGTATTTCGCAAATAACCATAGTTTAGCAGTGACTTGCAACAGTTATAACACATTTCACACACTTATAATACAGCTCCATTTATCAAGAAAACAAGTCAATTGCTATAGATAATATAGAAATTGAACAAAAATATAATATACGTAAAATTATTCAAAAAGACCTAAACAAACAATTACACAGAAATTTTAATATTTACATTACAAACTTGATACTTCACATTATGACAATGACAAGTGACAACTTTTGTAAGTGACGAGAAAGTAGAGTATTAGTTAATATGATGGTGAATGATGCATATCGATTCAACGCTAATCGATTTATCTATATTTTGTATTACTAATAAAACTAGAATGACTAAATAATCTAACTAAGTAATACACTGCCATACAATAGTTGTTTCAGTATGCATATTGTCGCTGAACATTATCACCATTTTGAATACTGATAGGTTGAAATAAATATCAGACATTCTCATAATACCGTGTATATCTATACAAATCGATCGCAACTTGACGTATCGATACATCGTGTTGCGATTTATTAAACTTGACGTTTTGGGGACTACAGTATAGGTGCGACGTTGCCGTTTTGATATCAAGGAGACAAGGAATATTCTGCTATGTTGCCAAATCGTGCCAAGGTTACGGTAAGATCATATTTTGCGACGATGACAACTTGCTTGGATTTGAGGTCTGATTCACATTGACACTGTTTGGCGCGCGGGTTTGTCCGTAAATGTTCGGTATATTTTGTACTATGTAAATAATTTGTTTTGTTCAATTATATTATTTGATAAACAAGATATTTCGCTTTATTACACTATAGATAAGTCTAAATTAATATTTCAATATTAATTTAAATACAAATAAAATAGTACACATGGCTACAGGTCAACCTATAAAAAACCAGTTTAAGCTGATCTCTTATTGTATAGGTTTCCCATACTACAAGAGGCCAGCGTAAACTGGTTTTGTTGGCTTGATGTACCTGTGTAGCTCATCTGAGTAGAAGTCGTTTTCATACTTTGTAGGTTTAACTACAAACTGATGTATTTATTAAACATAAAACATAAACACAATAAATTTTTTTTGACGTACAGACACTATAATTTTTTAAGTATACATATAATTGCTTTGTTGGAAAAATAAAATTAAGATGCGTTCAGAAACGCATAAATAAAGAGTGAATGTGTCTGTGTGTTCATTTATGAGTGTATGCTATCAAATCAAAACAAATCATAGTATATTATTAAAATTAAAAGTAATCTCCGCTTTAAATCAGCCCAATAATACATGATCAAAGTTAATTGAAAGTTTTTATGTTCTAGTTTCAATAGTTAACCAGTTTTTGAACGAAGTAGGTACTTTATTGTGTTTTGGCTCCGAATATCAGTGTTGCCTACCTGGCGGTTTCCCGCTAATTATGGCGGGATGGAGGAATGGGAAAGGGGAAACAATATAGTATGACGGATTCTTATTATGATAATATTTATGATATTAAATCCAATTTGTTTTATAAATTGTACATACATTAAAGTATGTAGTTATTCATGTTGCGAAAAGTAACTAAGAATGTATCTATACGTAAAATAGCAGTACCACATTCATTCGATCCAGTTGTACTTCATCTACGGTTATAATTAATATAAACACAAAAGTTTTTTTGAGTCAGACAGTAAACTTCTAAATTTATTATTTATGAAATAATTTAATAAAGCAGAAGGTTTTAACGGAAATTCGAAAAAATATTGTTGGCAGCACTGGATAAGGATACTTTGCTTGTTATGGAGTATGGCTAAGGCTATGCCAATGCCAATTAATATTTGCTTTATAGTTGGAAATGACAGGCTGGTAAAAGTTTAAATAATATAAATAGTACTATCAGGTCAGTTAATTTCTGAATTTATATCAGTGATTATGGTGCATCCACAAATGCCACCGGGTTTCAGGTTGACAAGCCGCAAACGTTGTATCGGACGCCATTTCGAACTGCAAGCGAACTGCCTTCGGCATCCAAAAGCCGCCGAGCATATCTGATTGCGCTGATAATATGATGATGATTGATGAGTGAGATTGAGTGAGTGATGTGATCTTATTATTAAAATTAATTAATTTCAGGTTCAGGGTCAATTGTGAATAAGAAAAATGGATAGAATTGCTACTTTTGTTTTGAATGTCGATCACACAACTGCCGAGTGCCGACTATCATAGAGATTTATCCTGATGAAGAATTTATTACCAGTATGGAATCGAAGCTTGAAGACTTTTACAAAAAATGTGTATAGCCGGAAATGATTTTGAGACGAGTTTCTATAAATGCTCAATGGTAATTATTTCAATGAATTGACAGGTAGGTCCTATCATTCAACTTATGTTGTATTGTTGTTGTTGTAATTATCCCTTACATATCACAAACAAAGTGTCTTCGTAACATCTTATTTTTGTATTTTAGTCAAAAATTACGCTTCTACAGAAGAAGTAGCCATTTATATATTAATTATGGATGAAGATGCCGCCACTAATGATTACGAAGTAAAATTAGACTACTCTCTATTTAATAACAAGAAAACAGGAGGAGGCCGAAAACAACAGTTTATGCTAAGTAATTAATGTTATGAAATGTTGTGTTATGTTGCTTTTACGACAACAAATGTATGTAATAATATATCGTAACTTGCAATGTTGTAATAACATAATGTCATGAAGGATCAATTTTATTCTTATAAATATCTTTGTCCTTGGACTGCCTCATTAGTCTTGTGGTCCTAAGCCCGGTTAGTGGCAATAGGCTCGCCCCCTATTACATGGGAACTAAACATACCGGCCGGCAGCCAAACCCTTCGGGAGTACAGGCGTGATGGTATGTATGTATGTAAATATCTTTGTACTTATTGTAAACTTGCATCATTACTGTAGTAATTAGACATGCCTGTTATTTTGGCATTGGGGTTATTTGAACAAATTATTTGAATACATTTTGTGTAACCTAGATAGGTTGTTCATCACATAAGAATTATTATTTAGGCAATTGAATAACTATTACCTTGTATTATACTCATAATTCCTTTGTTCAATAGAATGCACACTTGCTATGTATACTAATTATGTGGATCAAAATGATCAAATGCCTATAATTGTAATTTTGTTATTATGTCATATGACGTAGTAAGTGATTAGGATTTGTTTACGGTAGGAATCCTATTTTTAGTAAATAAACTTATTCAGAATAAAAATAGCATCGTCGTTTCATTTACCTTATTCTAGTTTTACTATCTATAATGAATAAAATATTCATAAATAATACGCCTTTTCTTTAGTACCATTGATATATTTTCATGATTTATTTAATAACCTTTTTATTTATAAAATCCAGATAAGTAGTTTTTTTTATCACTTCTTTCGTATAACGCCATCTCTTGGTGAGAAATAAAAGCCGTAAACGTCAATAATGTCATATTGATCCAAATATATCTATAATTTGTATATGTATAAACACTACAAAATCATCTGACCCCTGTAATTGTGATGGAACTGATTTCTAGTTCAAATAAAGGATGTGTATCAATGCCTTAAGATGGAAAGTTCTCGCAATTCATGAATTGAAGCCTCAAATATGCTCAAATGTGTCGTAAAAAAATAAAATGTTGAAATTGGTGATAGTGCCGCCATCTAGCGGGACATTAGCTTTTTGTAACCTGAACGATTCACCTTAAAGTAATGTGTTGGAATTTCGCCAGAAGTACCTACCTATTTCCATTCAAAATGCCAGTTGCTTTGATTCATAAAATTGCCAGTTGAAAAAAGTTTGTTTTGGTAGGGCCACGCTGTTCGCAGCATGAATGGGCCGGCTCGACCGGGGAAGTACCACACTCTCGTAGAAGACCGGCGTCCGAGTAGTAGCGTTTCGTTACTGCGCTTCGTTAGGTGAGCGAGAGTGCCGGAGGCCCAATTCCTCCCCCAATCCCCTTCCTTCTCCTTTTCTCCTTCCCCTCCCTTTCCCTAAATAGGCTCGGCAACGCATCTGCAACTCCTTTGGTTTTGCAGATGTCCATGGGCGGCGATGACTACTTACCATCACCATCAGCTCGCCTGCTGGTTTGCCGAGTTAGCCCAAAAAAAAAAAAGAAATATTATTAATTTGTGTGTTTTCAGGGAAAATAGTCAATTATATTTTCAATTATATCTATTAGGTTATAACACATTCTAGGTACACACAGCTACAGGTCAACCTATACAAATCCAGTTTAAGCTGATCTCGCATTGTACAGACTTCCTATACAATATGAGGCCACCGTAAACTGGTTTTGCATAGCTTGATGTGTAGCTAAACTAACTAAAACTTTAGCTCAAACATCGTTATTGTAACAGAATATTACAAAATTGACAATACAAGTACACTTACTACTTATCTGTTACATACGAAGTGCGACAAACATTTTGACTGAGATATTCAATGCCAAATTCATTAGTTTAGGTTCCAAGGTTATTAAGCGGGCATCGGGTACTATTTCATACAAAATTAATTGATCCCAATTGGATTTGATGTCTCTATTTGTACCTATGTCGTACCAAACAACCAAACCTAACGGTACAATAATTACATAATTAATAACTTAACAGTTCCAGACCTAGATGTCTTGAAAAAATATATTTTTATTAATATTTATCTCTCTTGTTTCAGATGTTACACTGGATTATTAAAACATTATAATAAACAATAACAACTATGGGAAGCGCAAGAGTATCCAACGCAAAACCGATACCAATGGAGACGACTAATAGAAAATCTTTAAAAGAATTAATCAAATCACTATTCGATAAGAAAAAAGAACGACCAAAAATTGACAAAAAAGAAACAATTGAAAAAAAGCAAAACACGAAAAAGGATGTCAAGCCAATTCAAAATACGAACACGGTGGCCGCCATTTTGGAGAACTTCGATAAATTGAATTTGGAAGACAGCAAACTGGTGAAAGAAAAAAAAAATTTAATCGATGACGACGAATTGAACAATTTCTCTTTTAAAACCATAGAAGAACCAAGAAATGAGAGAATACACTCACATTCTTCAGAAGACAGCGGATACTCAGACAATAAAGACACAGAGAAAGATAAATTAGAGAGTATTGAACAACGAGAAGATTCAGCCGAGGATTTGGAGAAAAATGAACAAACCGACGATTTAGTTGAAGATTTGGAGAAGTTGGACTTGGATGATAGCAGAAAGAAGAAGAAGAAATTGCAGACGGTCTTCATTCCCCGAGGTCCGGTGAAACATAAAGTCTGTGGCTGTCCGTCATCGATCGGCCCTTACCCAACGCAAGAACAGGATAACTACAGACAGGTTAGTTATTTTTGTCGCTTGTATGTTTGTTTTTCATCTTATAAAAATTTGCACATCTTCATAAATCTTACTTAGCCTTATTGCGTCAAAGTAAAATGTACATTCGAACATTTTAACATTTCAAAACTGATCGTCGCTCATCAGGCGCCAAAATTTTTTTTTGTTTTTTCGGAAATTCGCAAATCGTACATCAGGGTCATGGCAGTAAGAATTGCGACATTAATCAAAAATGGAGTACTAAATCTTTTGCTTTAAATCATTATCTGAGATAGTAGTGTAAATTAGAATTTTTGGCAGAATGACACTTCTTTCTGCTTTGGCAACAATTTGTGTGCAAAAGTTTTAGTAGGTAATACGCTATAGTGTCACAATTCTTACTGCTCTGATCCACAGAATTATATTACTCTAGCGAGCTATGATCCTAGAATGTGTTATAGATGTTGTACAATTAGCGAGAAACAAAAAAAAACAATTTTACATTCTAAGCAAGACGATTCATCCTAAATGTCAAAAAACTTACAGAGAAAGCAAAATTCTATAGATTGGATTACCAAAATTCTATAGATTGGAGAACCAAATTCTATAGATTGGAGAACCAAATTCTATAGATTGGATTACCAAAATTCTATAGATTAGATTACCAAAATTCTATAGATTGGAGAACCAATTTCTATAGATTGGTAATCCAAACTATAAGTTCCCATGAATGCATTACTTCAGATGTACAATCGCCAGCACATCAAGTTACCACGAAATGTCAAATTTTCTCAGTCGATTTTGAACTTAATCACAAACATTTTTAGGTTAAATCATTTGGAGAAATTTTACTGTTTTAAATTACCTGATGTGCTGGCGACTGTGCGCACGGCTACACATCAAGCTATCCCAAAAACAAATCCAGTTTACGCTGGCCTCGTCTTTTATAGGAAGTCTGTACAATGCAGATCAGAGTAAACTGGTTTTGTATAGGTTGACCTGTAGCCGTGTGTACCATTGATTAAATTCAATTGTATTTATAGGGCTAAGTAGGACGCCAAATCTTGAAGCCAGTCGAATAATAATATAAGTCAACAGTTGATCAGCTACAAATAGATACAAATGACTTATTTAAATGGACATGTATTATACAAATCAAGCATCTTTATTTAATTACTTATTTTTAATGGCTTTATTTAATAACTGTTTGTTCGGGTTTTTCTACGATGTACAAATATGTCTTTTTTTTGAATGGTCCGAATGTTATTTTCTTAGTCAAAATAAAAAAAAAAGTTACCTTACGTTAAATTTTTATTTTTCCCGTATAATGGATTCGTGGATGCTAGCTCGTTTTTTGGAGGATATTCTTATCTGTATGTTGGTATGACAATAAATTTAAAAATTAGAACGGATTATGCGGATAGGTACTGTTAATTTCTTTTTAATACAGCCCACAAATTTTTTGACACCACGAAAAATCTGTATTTAAGTCTATTTAAGTATTATTATTTTGTGGTTTCGTGATCTGTTAGTTTCAGCACAAATTAAAATAATATGTTTTAGCGCGAAAGTGCCGAGCGCTGTGAAGGCCTCCGCTAAATCAATTACTATCTATAGTTTCTAATCCAACATTCGAACGCACATATAGCACGCATCGAGTTAATATTCATGCAGTGAACCTGGATTTTTGCACAACACATTCTGATGCGGAAAAACAAGTCCGCAATTTATTTATACATTGTACACAACACCATCTTGAAGGTTGAATGCTCCTGTTTACACTTGTGGCTACTAGGTGGCACTATACTCAATTAAACATTTACGGTTTCTATCAACTAGATGGCGCTAAAATAAATTTTTGAATGAAAATGGATGCGTCTTGCGTCATTCATCTAAAAATAACATGCATAGTTTATTAAAGAGTCTATACTACATATTAAATATATTAAAAATAGTTTAATGATATTGCATTGTATTTATAAAATCATATATGTATTTCTATTATTAAAGTTTCAAACAAATCTGCAATCCAGTTCTTGAATAATATTGACGGTGAAAGTTTTAAAAGCGTCGATGTACTGCTAAAAATGGTCACCGATCTATAAACTGACCGCGCCAAGCGCAGCTTAGCTCATGTTCTTCAATTTTAATAAATATATATTTAAATATTTTACTTTGTCTGTTATCCTTATGTGATATGATACACATATACATATAGGATAATGAATATAAGGAAATCGTACGGTAATATACGGTTTCGTGACGTAAACGGAAATTTGCTGTCGCGGCTATGGTCCTAATATACTTGTGTAGATAGCTATGATACGTACACACGTCTACAGGTCAATCTATACAAAACCAGTTTAAGCTGATCTCGCATTGTTTATACTTCCCATTTAAAAAGAGGCCAGCGTAAACTGGATTTGTATAGACATGCGTACACTCACTAGACAGGTATCCAATATAGAAGGGGCTCGTGGCTAATCAACAGATCTGCGAGGTTAAGCTACGCATGCCGCGGTCAATCTGTGGATGGTAAACAGCGAGACCTCTCCGTGTTTGGAAACCACGTAAAGCCATCGTCGATTGTCATATGAACACCTATGACAATCGTTAGTGATATTCAGAAGCACAGAAACCCTGCCAGCCAGTCTATCATAACATACCATCACGCCTGTATTCCCCGAAGGGTTAGGCAGAGGTGTACTAATGTACACCAACATTTCGCCGGTATGTTTAGGTCCCATGTAATAGGGGACGAGCTTATTGCCATTAACCGGGCACAAATCCAGACTCCGAGCTGCTACTGAGAATTTCATAGAAAAAACCCAATAACACTGCTCGACCTGGGGATGAGATAGGGAAAGTTGATCCTATTGAGAAAAATCATCCGGCGAGAAACTCCATGGACACTCTTTTAAAATAAAAATCTTATATTATTCACTGGTACATTATGACGATAACAGGCTGAGAGAGAAAGGAGATTAGATTACACTTTAATTTCTTTTTTAAAGCTATCAATCAGCTATCATCATAACTAAATTCTGAAGGTTAATACCAACACGCTTGGCACACTCGTTATTAAGGCATGCGTAAGCGACGGTCGTTCATCCACAAATTTGACCTCGAAACTCTTGCGTCACCAATCAATTAATCTGAGGTTGCCACTTCAAAATTACGTTATACATGATATCTAAACTCTTCCTCTCAATACAGAGAATTCAACCTATCAATCACATAAGCATAATCGGACATAATGTTCCCTCTGTTGGGACACAGGCCTCCTCTCGGTGAGAGGGAGTGGGCCGCAATCCACCACGCGGGCCCAGTGCGGGTTGATAGATGTCACATGTCTTCGAATTTTTGGTTCTAGGACATGCCGGTTTCCTCACGATGTTTTCCTTCTCCGTTTTGAGAGCAGTGGTGATTAAATAAACAAAATAAAGCGCCTGTCTGGGTTCGAACCTACGACCTTCAACTCGTTACCACCGCTCCGTTTGCATCAATTAATAACTAACGTAACTTGGATATACGACGTCATCTTCGTGAACTATTTCTCTTGTGTTCTTACGCGATTTGTTGAATATAAGAAACGAAAATGAAAATGTTTTTATTATATCTTAGACAGGCCACTCCTCCAGAAATTTTCAATTGATTAGGGGAAAACTGATGCGCAATGCACATCTGGGGAAACATGTCTTAAGCTCAGATGAATAAGAGAGTTCACCCCTAAGAAAATCCTGCAGTTTATAGTAGCTGCAGGATTTAGTGGTATACTTTAAATTAATAAGTGGCGATCACAATAGACTGCACTGAATGCAGTGATAGCCTTGTGATATGACCATTGGACTGCCAAGTCAAAGGTCTCGAGTTCGAATCCAAGGCACGCACCTCTGTCTTTTCGAATTCATGTGCTTATTAATAATTAATTATCTGAGGAAACCTGCATGCCTAAGAGATTTTCTTGTCGGCATGTGAAGTCTGCCAATCCGCAGTAGGCTAGCGTGGTGGACTATAGCCTAATCCCTCTCATTCCGAGAGGAGACCCGTGCCCAGCAGTGGGACAATGTAGTGGGTTGATGATGATGATGATGACAATAGACTGCGGTCGCCGTGATCTTAGAGCCAAAAAAAAATGGTGATACCTAGGTTATCAAGGCGTCTAGTTCAACTATAAAAGTTCTAATATTTGGTATTTCTATTCACAGATCAGTCAAATCAACAAACACACACTCACAGGAGGCCAGGTCATAGTAAACCAGTGTCAACAACCAGACAACTTCTCAGACTTTAATATAGCGTTGGAAAGCGTACAGAAAAAGTCGGAATATCTGCAAAATGACGGGGAAATATATCTTGAAGATGTCATGGAGTTAATCCATGAAGATACTAACAAGAAATCTGTATCAAAATCCGCTTACACTCCAGAATATACCGTTCAAGATCAGATGAACACGAATATCGATTACAATATTGATAAAATATCGATGACCAACACGTATTTAGTCGATTTTGAAGAGAAAACTGTTCAACATAATGATTTATTGCAGTTATTGCAAGACAATTATGAACTTCCACCGGAGCCTATTCCTAATTCCATTCCAGAGTTCGGAAACGAAGAATTCACCCAAATATGTAATTATTATCAAAAAGAGTTCACCAATACTTCGAACGATAGTTTTGTTAGTGCCGAATTTACATACGCCACCCCACCGCCGTCTGAAACCGTCCCAAGCCCAATGTCCGCCTCCTCTGCATCTTTATATCCATCAAATTCCGAATACACTCTCTCACCAGGCCGTTCACCAATCTACAACTGTGATTACGAAAATTATCAAGAGATCCCCCATTTTGAAGAAGAAAAAGACACCACAGACAAAAAAACGCGGGAAAGGACCGCCTCTATATCGTCTATGTCTATGAAGAATTTTAAGGATATGCAAAAGGAGATTGTATATAACTTCTCGAAGATGGATTGTTGTCAGATGACAAGGAAGAGTTGCAAAGAAATTTTTCAGGAGCATCTTCAGAAAATTAAGATTGCTGTTAGGAAGAATTTATGCATGGGTGTTGCCAAGTTAGATCTGAAAGAAGCATGTGGGTAAGTTTATTCCAAATGATATCTTCAGCTCTAGGAAATCATTATCATATCAATATGTGCTATTGTATGATGGAACGATCATTAATGACGAATTCCCGAGGCTATTTATTTTTAACCCGTCAAGCGTTTGCTCTCATGAGTCCAATACGTACATCAGTGAATTAATTTTGTTTTCTGTTACGTACCAATTTAGTGTTGTGTGTACTACACAAAAGTTGATATTGAATTTTTTTAAACAAAATAATTATCCAAATAGGTACTTATATATGCCTTTATTTCTATGAAATGTAATACCATTATTTAATTAGTGCGAATTTGGAACAAAATTGTAGGTAGTGACTAAAATTTAAATCACAACTTAAATTTTACGTAACATACCATCATGCCTGTATTTTGCGAAGGGCTAAGCAGTGATGTATTGATGTACGGTGGCCGGCACATCAAGTTACCACAAAATGACAAATTTTCTCAGTTCATTTTGAACTTGACCTTGACCTTGACCTGCGGCGGCGACTGTACATACACCATTTTATACGCCGCCGGTATGTTCAGGTCCCATGTAATAGAGGGCGAGCCTAATACTATTCATCTGGTAGGTAGGTACATATCCAAAGTCTTATGAATTTCTCAATAGCAGACAGAATTTAATCGAAAAATACTTTGCTCGACCTGGGAATCGAACCCAGGACCTAGCGTAGCAATGGGCCAGTTTAAATGTTATATATCCTCTTTTTCCTTTTATTCAAACCGAAACTAACAAAATATTATTATTAATTAAAACAACTAGGTATATATTATTATTTTCCCTCTAGTTCGCGATTTGCGTCAGAATTATGATTAACAACAAAAATATTAAATTGATAGAAGGAAAAATTGTATGAATCACTTACGTACAGAAAAACATACAATATCAGGTAAAAAGGTTGTATAACGGGACCTTATACAACCTTTTTACCATCGCTACTGGCGACACTGACGTCATCTAAGTTTTGGATACATAAAAGGATAAAGACAATGAAAAAAAATACACATTAAACAATGACGTAATTTTTTTTAATGGTCGATGATATCGTCGCTGGTAGGTTACTCCAATACCGCATAACTAACGCATTGCTGTAAGGCCCAATTTGCAACAATTTACAATGTAATTTAAATCAAAGTTAAGACCTTATAACCAAGTGTCAGTTACACGGTATTGACGTATCAGCGACGTAAAGATATAAAACCTAATAAAAAAAAACATATCGACTGTGAACTGGCAACCGGTACTATCTCAATTTTGACAACTTTACAGGATGAAGAAAAAACATGTTAGCATCATCATAGACAGCATCTCGTATGTTAAATAAAAAATACGTAGTTTTGGCGCCAAATTTAAATGTATTTGTGTTAGGATTTCTTGCAACGATGTGGAGTATTAAATAGTATAAAATGGCATTAAAAAGTGAAATCTTCAAAAAATTGAGATAGGACCGGTTGCCAGTTCACAGTCGATATATAACCTATCCATTTTAAAGTAACAACCGTTTAACGATTTGAGTAGGTTTTTTTGCGACTTCGCATAAAAGCTAAACCTGTTTATTAAAAGCCTAGTTTTCCGCCCGCATCTTCGCCCGTTAGGACGAATACGTTTCGTTTCATTTTTCGGGATAATATACAGGGTGGAAGGGACTTATATGTATATGTATGGAAAGCAGAATTTTTTTTAATAACTGGCGAAAAATATCTACGCGGGTGGGTTCAGAATCATGTACTGAATTCATGGTAAGCGGTTGGCGTCGGTGTCCCCTTCCACCCTGTATAGCCTATGTCACTCAGGAATAATGTAGCTTTCTATTGGTGAAAGAATTTTCAAAATCAGTTCAGTAGATCCAGATATTACCCCCTAAAACGTCACAAACTCACATACTCACAAACTTTACCTCTTTATAATAATAGTATAGATTTAGGGCAGATCATTTCGCCTCTAATCATCCCTTGAATTCCCTGTCATCATCATCAGTCCGAACACAATTTCAGACTCCAAACTGTTACTGAGAATTTCATAGAAAAACCCAATAACACTTTGTTTGACAGTTTCGCTTGGGACCACTAGATTATTCAGGCATTAAATTAATTACTTTTCAATTACAATTACTAATAAGTATTGTAATAACTGCTAACCATATATCGAATGCATCACCCACGGCCTTCGGTAATGAGACTGTACATCCCGCGGAAATGTGGGGGTCGTGGCTTTTTAAATGCTAAAGACCTGCACAACCGCGAGGTGTGCAGTCTCAGGGAATATTTCCTAAAAACCGACGTGGGGATGCATCGAGATGTGGCTGCAGTGGACAAAGGACTTACCCCTCTCTCGTTGGCTAAAGAGAACTGGCGCAAACCTGCAGTACTAAGTACGAACGATCGCATGAAGTTATGGCAAAGTAAAGAGCTACACGGACGCTATTATCGGGCTCTTCATGAGCCTGATGTAGATTTTCTAGCGTCCGTATCCTGGTTACGATTCGGAGATCTCTTTGGAGAAACCGAAGGGTTTGTCTGCGCAATTATGGACGAAGTTATGATGACGAACAATTATCGGAAATATATCGTGAAGGATGGTACGGTTGACATATGTCGGGCTTGTCACCGTCCGGGAGAGTCCATCCGACATATTATCTCAGGTTGTTCGCGTCTGGCTAACGGCGAGTACTTGCACAGACATAACCTTAGTTATCTTTGAAACCTACTGGCAGACCCTAACCAAATATGGAGCCAAAAAAAAGTCGAAATCCATTTACAATGAATGAAGATAGGTATTGCTCTAAATTAAAAAAAATACATTTGAAATGCAAACCTTCTTTTTCGAAATAAGCAAATCGACGTTCATCATCATCATCATCATATCAGCATATTGCCGTCCACTGCATTAAAATGACATTATCAGATAAAAAAATATTCAAAATCCGTTTACGACGATAAAAATACAACAAAACAAAAATTAACAGTTAAAAAAATAAAAAGTCCGTAATCCGACCAACCAATATACTGAAAAAAAAAATACAAAAGAAATACACTCAAAATGCAAACCTCCTTTTTCGAAATAATAAAAAAAATGCTTTAAATGTATTATTGTTTGTTTTCAGTGTGCTACACAGTATTCTGATAAATCTTTCAAATGGAAATGATAAGGAAGACATTCAGTACGCGTTGTTTGGGCTTGTCTGCGACAGAATGTTGGCACAAGAGCCTGGTTTATTCTTTGGAGATGGTAAGCCTATGAATTTTGTCACAGTTATTTTTTTACCCTGAGTCATGAATAGTATTCCTCACTCACCTCACTGCCATGGCAGCTTCCATTTAGACGATGACACTTGGCAGTTTTTGACATCCTTTCCCTTCCCATATGTAAGAATAAATAATCAGTCGATCCACCCCTGTTTAATATACAGGGTGGAAGAGACATCGACGCACAACCGCCTACCATGAATTCAGTACCTGATTCTGGAATCTGGACCCCCTTGCGTTGATATTTTTCGTCGGTTATTGAAAAAAAAACTGCTTTTTCCTACAAAAGTGAAGTGAAAGACCTACACGGTCAAAATGTATGGACCACTTGATTTTTTTTAATAACCGGCGAAAAATATCAACGCAGGTGGTCCAGAATCATGTACTGAATTCATAGTAAATGGTTGTGCGTTGATGTGCCCTGTATAATACGTGAAAATGTAAAGAAAAACATTTAATTAATTAATACACGTTTGGTTTGTTTTAATTTTGTTATTGTTAAAAGTAACCATTTTAGGACAGGTCAACACAAAGCTACTATAGCTCTTTCTTCAAAAGGCCTGTTCAGATTTTGCTCTACATTGTAAAACTCGCATATCTATGATATTACTATTCTGTCTGGACTTTAAAAGAGACATTGATTCTCTTAGTTAGTTTCGGCTTCGCTTGTAAAAGTGTCTTTGGAGGCAGAAATAATCAATTAACTTCAGCAGGTCTACGTATCCTGAAGTCGGCAGCTCTCCGGTGTCCTCACCGGCCGCTGTTGACCCGCTACCTGGTCCAATGTATCCGCACCGCCATCGAAGCTGACCACACCCTCGTCGCAGGAAGGGAACATATCTTCCACGAGGTAAGATAAAGATATATTATCCCATGGCTAGTATAAACACGCAATTACATTACAATATAAAAAATAAAGGTTTTGATTTCATTTTATTAAGATAATTCATTTCATGACTGCCTCGTTAGTCTAGTGGTCCCAATCGCGATTGCTACGCTAGAGGTCGTGCGTTCGTGTCACAGGTCGAGCAAAGTGTTATTGGGTATGAAATTCCCAATAGCAGCTCGGAGTCTGGATTCGTGCCCGGTTAGTGGCAATAGGCTCGCCCCCTATTACATGGAACCTAAACATACCGGTGAAATGTGGGTGCACAGTACTCTGCCTAACCCTTCGGGAAATACAGGCGTAATGGTATATAATATTGTTTTCACAAAGATATGAATGTCCTAGTAAAAGAAAAATTCGGCTTCAGACAGGGTTTGAACCTGCGTCCCTCTGGTTAAGTACACCAGACGCTTTACCAACTAAGCTACCGAGACCACTGCCTGTGATTTCGAATTACTCTTCCACATTTTACGTCTTCAGGTGACGACAGCAACATCTATTGGAGACATTACTATGTCTTTCAACCAACACGATTTCCTTTACAGGTAGTTCAATGTCGAACGATGTTGCCTTCCGTTTTTACTGCTTATTTTTTTATTATATGTTTTAAGTTTTTTTTTGTGAAAGAAAAATTCGACCCCAGGCAGGGTTTAAATTCATATCTTTGTGAACATTTCGCATTTTTAATTCTTAAATATAATAATAAATATGATGTAACGTCAATATAACGATATGGTGAAAGATAATGTGTTATTGGATATTTTTGATCATAACTCTAATTCATATATTAAAATTGTGAGAGACATCCTCTATAGCAGGTGGGCCTTAGAAGGTCCGGAGTGGATTAAGTAGCGTCTAACTGTAATGTTATTTTATCCCTGTTATACTACTTAAATAATATAGAGCTGTTAGCTGTCTAGTTATTTTGTTTTGTTGTGTGCACATATTTGTTACGTTACTATCCAGATCAAAACATTGTATTTGTGATATGTATGGTTATTTTTACGATTGTAATGTGGTTTGTGCATTTAAATAAATTTTAAAAAAAATTAACACATCGCTGCTTTGCTTAAATAACGTAACGAGTTTGAATATTCACTTTTTAAGATTAAATTTTAACTTAATTCAAATCAAAATCAAATCAAAACATTTATTTGCAAACTAAGTGTATACAAAGGCATTTTCCATGCAAAGATTATTAAATTATTATTTTTCTTTGCATGGAAAATGCCTAAAAAATACACAAAAATAGTTAAAAGGTAAGGTGACATCGCACGACATCGTACTTGCTGTCAAGCATGTCGTGTCGGTTGAGAAGCACATTTTCAACAGATGTCACTAACGTCACCTCAAAGACGTAAATTAAAAATGTGAAGGCAAATTTCGACTAGGCGGTGGGACTCGCGGTGGCTTAGCGGTCATAGCGTCTGGTGTACTTAACCAGAAGACGCAGGTTCGAATCCTTCCCGGGGTTGTATTTTTCCTTCATTAAAATAACTTATTTATTTATTTATTTATTTATTACAGCATGGAAAGCTAACAGCTAAATACAATTTGAATAAAAAACAGTTTGGGCAACAATGAGCCAATTACAAGCCTTCGCTTTTAAGCGATCGCATAGCTATTAATGTAAATGTGAGCAAAAATATATACTTAGAAAACGAAACATAATACTAACAGGAGATTATTCTTGATTAAAGAATTTTCCGCTTATGCATCGCCTTGCCATTGACACACTAGTAACAAATGGATCAAGATCGTGCTGCTTACACAATTTATTAAAGGTTCTACTTGCTCTTACAACAAAACTATTTTGCCTATAGTTAGATAAACAATTAGGTATCCGTATTGGTGGGTTAAAACGTACCGATTTGGATGGGGCGTTAAAGCCCAATTTCGCCAAAAGCTCGGGACTGTCAATTTGGTTAGATATAAATTTGGACAGAAATATATAATCCGCTATCTCTCTACGATTTTGAAGTGGCAATAGATGGTATTTTCTACAGAGCTTATCGTCTAATATTTACTGTACAGGTGGACGCTCTAGGCGATAACTTAGTGATAGCGTGCGCCCGCGCCGGTGACCGGTGTTCGTCAGTACTGAGCGAGCTTGTACGGGCGCGTGATGGACAACCGCCGCTGTTTCGCACTCACCACACCAACGCTGATGGTGAGCCAGCATTCAACCTAATTTTTTTAACCCCCGACGCAAAAACGATGGCGTGTTATAAGTTTGACGTGTCTGTGTGTGTGTGTCTGTGGCATTATAGCTCCCGAACGGATGAACAGATTTTGATTTAGTTTTTTTTGTTTGAAAGTTAAATTAGTCGGGAGTGTTCTTAGCTATGTTTGATGAAAATCGGTCGAGATATAATGCAATTGTCGGGGGTTTTTTAAATTTTAATTTAGTAGTTATTATTTATGGTATAACTCGAAAAACGAGCAGGCGTGTTACCTGATGGTAAGTAGTCATCGCCGCCCATGGACATCTGCAAAACCAAAGGAGTTGCAGATGCGTTGTCGATGCCTGTTTACGGAAAAGGGAGGGGAAGGAGAAAAGGAAATGAAGGGGACCGAGGGAAAAATTAGGCCTCCGGCGCTCCACACTCACCGTACGAAACGTAACAGTATGCATACTGCTACTTGACGTCGATATTCTGTGGGAGGGTAGTACTTCCACGGTTGGTGCGGACACATTCATGTTGGCATGTAGACATGCCAACAGGCACTACTACTATGTCTAAGTTTTATCTTTCTTGAATTATCATTTTTTTCGTGCGACCATTATAGCAGGCCTTTTAATTTTTTTTCTGCCAATAGTTGGTCAATGACATGTTTTTTTGTTGTTATTTCAGTATTTCTTCTCCTGTTGAGGCAATTTAGTCATCATCATGCCTTCGCCCTTTTCCCAATTTATTTTTGATCGGCGCAGCGTGTCCTTTTCTTCCATTCATCTCTGTTAGTCGTCATCTCATCATTTAATCCCTTTTCCATCATATCTGCAATTTAGTTAATTAATAATATTTGCAGGTTACACAGCGCTGCATGTGGCTTGCAGTCAGCACAGCGCGGCGAGTCCACGGCTACACACGGTGCATGTGTTGCTAGTGCATGCCGGCTTCGATATCACTGAAGGGGTGAGTTGCATACTTACAGTTCGTTCGAAATAAGTAAGCCGATCGGAAGCTGTCTGCAAGTAGTTTAGAAGTGGTAAATATTAATAGAAAGAGTCGATGTAAAAATAATTAGAGTCGTATATGTTTCATATTTCTAATTACCTATTTTGTTTACTAATTTCGATATTTGTGTATTAAAACACTTAATTAAACGATTTTATCACCGCGTTAGTTCGGAACTGCTAACTTCCGATCGGCTTACTTATTTCGAACAAACTGTACAATATGTAAACCTAGAAGCCACAAATACCCACAAAAGTGACGTTAAATAAATTCGTCAATGTCAAACGTCAAAGTCACGTCAAATGTCAAACGTCATATTTTCTATAAATGGTAAAATTCAAACATTTATTAACATTGGTCTAATTAAATACTGCCAACTTTTCCTTTTCCTACCAATAAAACAACTGCTAATAAAAAAGGCGTGAGTGTATGTATGTATATATATACATACACTCACGCCTTTTTTCCAGGGATAGGCAGAAACTAAAGGCTACTTGCTAAGACTCTTGCATATATCTTTCGCTTAACGCACCTAACTTAAAAAACTGTTGTGTTTAAAAAGGAACAGCATAGCATAATCGGCCTATAATGTTCCCACTGCTGGGACACAGGCCTCCGCTTGGTGAGAGGGAGTGGACCGTAATCCACCACGCAGGCCCAGTGCGGGTTAATAGATGTCAGATGTATTCGAAGGTTCTAGGTAGAGAAGTTAGAAGGTTGAATGGTGATAAAATAATTTACTTTAACTCTTAGTGTAAATAATAATATAGTTAACTTGTAAACGGAATCTAATATTTCTTTTTAAGAGTATGGTAACCAAAAAAAAATACTCTTTATAATGAAATTTTGACTGTCTCAGGATGTGAAAGGCGGTGACACGGCGCTCCACCTAGCGGTGAACTCTGCAAACTGCGACCTGCAGCTGATCCTGTTGATGTTCAAGCAGGTAGACCGCAAGGACTGGAAGAGCCTAGCGCACTGCCCCAACCTCAGGTGAGAGGATACTGCTACGAGAAATTTAGCTTTTGAAATTACACATAATCTCCCCTGAACTAATGACAAATTTGACATATTCTTCACACAAGTAATGTTTTTTTTTTGTGATATTTGACATATTATTCTTTGTTCAATTAATGTCAAATTTAGCCTATCTTCATAGAAGTAATGTCATATTTGACATAATCTTCACACAAGTAATGTCAAATTTGACATTACTGATTTAGTAGGCCTCTTCTAGGCCGCGTTCCACTTGGCGATCACAACGATCAAAATGCGCCTTTAGTCGTTCCATATGACGACCGCGTTCGTTGTGGTCGCGGCGAAAACGTCACTCATGACGTCATGAGTTACGCCCACGACGACCCATCTAAAAAGGTGGGCTGAAGTGATCCTAAAATCCGTTCCACTTGAGTTTACGACAGTTACGCTCAGAAGCAAGTGGAACGGGAAAAACTGCGGTCGTGAGCGTGATCGTTGTGATCGCCAAGTGGAACGCGGCCCTAATGTCCGCTATTTCACCCTGCCCTCAGATTATTGCATGTAGCCTAAATAAGCATTTAGGAAGCCTAATGGCTAGGGCGTCGGATTTGCGATCATGTGGTTGCCGGTTCGAAACCCACCCACTGCAACCCCCAACGTGAACCCACTCGTAACACAAGCATTAGCTTAGCACGACGGGTTAACAAGAATACTAGTGATGTGTGCCCCACATTGCTAGCAAACTTTTATTTTAAATTAAAAAGAAAAGCAATAATGGTTATTCCAATAAATCTGCCTCGTTATCGGGTAATTCTGTGAAATTTTAGCAGCTTTAAAAAAAAAATATTTGGATTTGTGCCCGGTTAACGGCAATAGGCTCGCCCCGTATAACATGGGACATAAACATACCGGCGAACTGTGGGTGTACATTAAGCAACCTTTTTTTTTTTTCTTTCTTTTTTTTAAAGCTTACTAGCAATGTGGGTCGCAATTTATAGTATTCTATGTAGTTTACCCCTCATACTAACCTATACTTTGTCCATTATGAGAACCGTTTTTTGACGGATGGAACTAGTGATTGCAAGAACGTAACAATGCGATTATCGACCCGATTATTGACACTGATCACTGTCTAGTAGTGATTATCGATTGTTAGGTTATCGAATCGAAAATGGTGCAACGACGACCAATAATAAATAAATATGTATAATATTCATCTGATTGTATTAATTTTTGTATAATATTCATTTTCCATCCATTTCTTTTCAAAAAGATTGTTTAATTTATATTTTATTGATATTAGAGTGGATGCCATTTTCCGATACTGATTTAATGTCATTGTTCAAAATGATTGCAGCGAATACATTCGATTGCATCACTAGACACGGTAGAATGTAACTAAATTTAATACGCTTAACAATAATCATTTTTTTTTTGAAAATCCGTTACATTTATGGTATTATAATGTCTGCAAGGAATCATAATTAAGATAATTGAATAACATAAGGTAGATAATACATTTATTGTGTTACGCATTTCAAAGTTAACTTTTACGTAATCTGGAACAGCTACGCTCTATGGCAGTCTAAGGCATCTGTCAAAAAACGGGTCACATAATGGACAAAGTATAAATGCTTGTATTACCAATGGCTACTAGGCGGTAGTGCAATGGGTGAGTTTCGAACCGGCAACCACATGATCTCAAGAACGACGCCCTAGAAATTAGGCTACCGCCGCTTTGCCTTATACAAGAGTGATGGTACAGTACTATTCTAACAATACATTTTCATTATCTTCCAGTACAAAAACTCCAATCGACCTCGCTCGTCTGGCTACCAAGACACCCACAAGGCAAAACTACCCTCAAGAAGTTTTGGAGTTCCTCAAGAAATGTCGCTAATCTGGTATTCGACTCTCGATTATAAAACTACTGTACCAATTTTGATGGATTCTGCTATAGAGATAGATAAGGCCTTGGAGCAGGACATAGGCTACCTTTTGCTTGAAAAAGTAATTTGGCATATTGGTTGCATATTGGGTACTACAACAATATTGAAAGATGGTCTTTCAATGATTTTCAACTATTTTTTAAATATACTCTGCACCGAAAAAGCGGTATTTAAAAGTGATCAAGACTATGTCGATTTAAAAAAATCTAAAATATCGAACCCGTTAGTCTAGTGGTTGTGAACCGCTACTGTAACGGTACTTGATTCGATTCCGAGGTCGAGCAAAGTGTTATTGAGTTTTTCTATGAAATTTACAGTAGGAGTCTAGATATGCGCCCGGTAAATGGCAATAGGCTCTCCCCTTCATGGGACTTAAACACACCAGCGAACTGTGGGTGTACAATAGTACACCCCTGCCTAACCTTTCGGGGAATACGGGCGCAATGGTATATGTTATGCTTTTCAACAAGCAAATTAATAATAACTTTAACCATCGCAATTATTGATTATTATGTACCAAGGTAGGCATATATAAAATATATTATATGGTTATATACTGGTTATAAATCTTGGTAACGGAATGACAACTTTATTAAAGATAATAATTATGTTCATTGTTCATATTTGACAATATTACTAAGTAATATCATAGAGATTGTCAAATATTAATTTAAATAAAAAAAACTGTTTTTTTGAATATAGAACGATCGTTTATCTTTTACTCGATTATGAAAAATTGCTCACACCCAAAGATAAGTGAGCATAAGTACGTATTTTGATATTCTGTGACCGAAAAAGAAATTGTATATATTAAAATAAATCGAAAAAAAGTATTTTTGATAATGCATTTTAATTATTAACCTTATTTCTAAATAAAGTAAATTTTACATTTTTTATAAATAAATATATATTTTTCGAAATGGTTGTGCGTTTATCTTGGATTCTTTTACGTTTAGTTTTAAGATTAGAATAGTGAGAAATGTTAATTCGCGCCATTTTTTGACACCCCAATTGCTATCGATATTTTTTACAACAAGACTTTTTGGAGTTCGTTGAAACCTATTTTCTTTTTTTCTAAAAAAAGAAAATCAGAGATTTTGATTCAAATATTTTTTTATTGGAGCGAAAGAACAAATCTGTCAGGTTAGAAACGTAAGGTCATTTGCTAGAAATATACGTAGCAATAACTAACACATTGATAAGTTTATATATAAAATATACTAAGTGTTACATAATACACGTAATTCCTGAAATAATATTAATATTCTGCCGCTAAGAAATAATGCGCTAACATTATTTTATTCTGGTTTGAAAGGTAAAAAAACAAACTTGTTTTATTTGTATGACATGTTTTTCTTTTTGTATTTCCAAATAAAAATTTCAGGAAATGCTGCGTTTATTATGTTATGTTTTGTATTATTTTGAGGTCATTCTTAAGATATAGGTTTTAATAAAAAAAAAAATCTATTGCCAAGGGACAAAAAAATAAGAATCCATGGATTGTTTTATAGCATAAAACAATGTTAAACGTAGAACCATAGAACTGCAACTGCTTCCAGTAAACGCTGATCTCCCAATGTAGGGAGAGCTGAAACAATGCGGGGTCAGATTATAAAAGAAATGTATCGATGTGCATTAGTGTGTACTATTATATTAGGAATAGGTATCTTAAAAATGATCTTTTCAGTCATGTAATGTACGTTAACATTTAATTGGTAAAGAAATGAATTTTACGAACGCGCGAACTTCTAATTGGACATACATGAAGTTTAAATTCAAATAAGCACTCGTAAAATTCATCAATGTAACCTGATTATACCATTATTATGTAATTTCGTATAGATTTAAGTCGTTATTATAAAAAATACTTAATGAAGTCTGACGCTTTACCTTTAATTTTGAATGTTTTTTTTTTTATTACACATTTAATTATCTGTGAGTTATTACCTGTTTCTTTTATGGCAAAAATAAATCACTGTATTCTAATGTCAAAAACAAAGTAATTTATTTTAGAAATTCCCCCACTTAAATAATCAAATAAAAATGTATGAAGCAATCAGTTGTTTATAATCATTGGCTTCAGGTATTTGGCTAAAATAGCACTATTTTGCTATTGTGAATAATTTTATTATATTTCATCTGTAGAGTTATTCATTGAAGCGTCAGACGTTTTGCCTTAAAACATTTTTTAGAGCGTAATTTTTGACATAGACAACGGTTTTAGTGTTTTAAACTGAAACGAATAACATAGATTAGAAACTTTACTATAGATAAAATAACACCGTAATTATAAGTGTAAATGTAAGCTCTTTATTTGTGTCCACAAAAAGTTATGTATTTTTATGAATTGACATTTTAAGATTGTTATAAAAAAAAGTCTCGCGTTACATATCGATATCTAGCGATGGCATTCAAAACTTATTGTTCTTGAGAATACGTTGAGACAGTGAAATACAGCAGAAGTCACCGAGAACCTCGATTTTATAGTCAGTGAAAAAATATTGCCATCACTAAATAATGTACCTTTAAAAGTTATACGTCATATTTTAAAACGTGATTATCAGGCTGTTTTCAAGAATATGCTGTTTGTTGTATTGTCTTATTATATTTTTTTAATTTTAATCCTGGTTTATGCTTCGATTACTCTGTTCCGTTCCATAAACCTTGTATGTACAAAATGGTTATTTTTATTCATATATGAATACCGTTGTGCCTTTGCCTGTTTTGTAAGAAATTTTATCAAAAATATAAAATGGCGACTTCCGTCATAGCAATTAGCAAAACAATGAAAATTAATAATAATTTGATCTCTATTTGACATAATAAATAAGTAAATACGGAGAATTTATTATTATTTTGTTTTATTAATGATTCCCGTGTCCACTTACCGCAAGCTGTGGCCACAGAACATATACCCTAAAGGGCTGTGGCCCAGATCAACGTCACTTCCTGTGATACTGTTTTTTTAATAAAAGATTATGGACGATAATCCCTCTCAATTTTTACCAATGTACGGTTGGTGAAGTTTTTTATTTATTCATTATTTTTGGGGAAAAATCGAGATCATTCGAGAAATATTGAAGGATTTTGGGCATATTTAATAATCCCACCAAGAAGCCTCATCGTCGCGCGCCACAAGTTCGCGAGTCGTATCCGCTTGAGTGACACAGTTCGTTTTCTCGCCGCATCGAAGCCGCGGCGCGGCAGTTGTATAAAAATACGAGCGAGCAAAAGTTACCCGCTCCGCGTAAAAATTAAATAAAACTTAAAATTACCAGCAAGACTCCCTAAAAACCTAGTTAATCGGTGCTTATACTTACTTCCGTGCGACAGGCCCGTTCGAAGACGAATACAATCGGATTCTTGGTCAACATCAGTGCAGAGCTGGTCGAGGAGGTGGGTAAGTCGAGGCCCAGAATTAGTTTTTAGGAGTTTCTTTTAAAATTATTAAACCACTGAGCTATTAGTCACACACAACAGGAATAAATATAGAAAGAGTCGGTGTCTTTACACGGACTCTTTCTTTTAAAATTAACCACTGATAAACCACTTGCGAATAACTTCAGACGGGTGTAATTATTTCGAAAAACTGTACTCTGCGCAAAGACAGTTGAGATCGTAAATTATTTCGCATTATTTGCCATTTTTATCATCCGGATTTGTAAATTTAGTCTCCTTTTACCCAATTATGATTTTGATTTCGTATTCGATCTCGCTCGTGTATTGATTCTGTTTCCTGTGTTTTTGTATTGTCAGTGAGTTTTAAATAAGTTCATAATAATTTAGTGCTAAATACTCAGATTAGGTTAATCCGAGGCTAAATATATATTTTTTGGGTAAGTACCTACATTGATTTTTTTAATACTGTACTGTGGGTAATATCATTTTCTGTGACCAATGCAACATTTGGTCTAATCACAGAACACAAAGGGAAGAATGTGAACTTCATACTTCAAAAATGCTTACATGGATGCACACTAGCGCTGCCAACCCTGCCATCAGTAACTTTTGACAGCGCGGGAGCGCGGGAGATTTGAATAATATTTTGGAACTTTTTATTTCGATAAGTACAGGAATTTCAATTGGCGTCAGGGACAATTAATTCAATATCCCATTAAATTATTGGGTCTAATGCCCCGGATTCCTGCGATTTGTTATAGTGCCTACCTATTGTTTTAAAGAAACTAACAGTGACATGTACATATATAATGGTATGCGCGTTGTTCGTTATTCTTACCTCTACCCTCCATAGTTATTTTACAAAGGTCGAACGGTTCATTTTTCTGGCAGACTAGAGCAAGCGGTCCGGTAGATATAATTTGGGATCACCTGAGTGATTCTTAGCTATATTTTGTGCCGGCAGGGGCGGTAGGCGGAACTGTTGTTGACAAACTTTGTGGTGCGATGAATAAATCGCGAGAAACAGCTTTAAATACTATCTACCTTTTGTAAAATATTGATGTTCCTATCGATACAAAATGTAACGTTATATCTATACATTGTCATACGTTTTGAAACGGATCTTTTGCCCAAATTTACCTGTCTAGTTTAGCTATCGCTAGCATATCTGTCCCCGCGTCTCCACTGGCGACAAAACATGTTGCAAACATGTATCTAACTTTCAAAGAGTGAGTGGGATAGGTAGCTGTTTGCAACATGTTTTGTCGTCAGTTGAAACGCGGGGTTAAAGATGCGTTTCCATTGACGCGGCGATGGGTGGAATGGAGCGGATCTAAGCGGAGCTGGGGCCGTATTACCACATATAAATGCCATCATTTTTAGGTTGTGAGAGAGGGATGCCGCTCTACAGGTTAAATAGTGGCGTCCCTCTTTCACAGCGTAAAAATGATGGCATTAATACGTGGTAATACGGCCCCTGAGCAGACTTTCAAATAAAATATGTAAACCATCGGCGGGGGCAGCACAGTCCGCTCGACTCCGTTCTGCTCTGAGCTGCGTGAGCAGACTGACTGTGTGAAGACTGCTCAGCTTCGTTTGGCTCCGCTTACACTGTTTCCACTGCGCGCAGTGGAGATATCGAGCATTTATTAATTCATTGTTATTTATAAATACTTTATGCACCAACATATACCGGTATAGTTTGACTTGTAGCCGTGTGTACCACGGCTACAGGTCAAACTATACAAAACCAGTTTAAGCCGATCTCACATTGTTTAGGTTTCCCATTTAATTAGAGACCAGCGTAAACTGGATGTGTATAGCTTGATGTATAGATTGTATAGGTAGGTACATCAAGTTTATAAGAGATTCTAGGGTCATGGAATTAATTAATAGTTGATGTCGCAATTCCTGTTGCCTACAATGGGATAGACCAACAATTTGCGAAAACATAATGGCCCCCAAGACGAGGCGAGGTAGACGTGCGAACGTTGCTTCAGCCTCGCATTGTGCGAAGAGCTTTCACAATGCGAGGTCAGCCTATACTGGATTTTGTATAGCGTGATGTGTTGCTGTGTATACATTACATTCGTTAGAAATGATTCCGCGTCTAAAGTTAGCCGTTCCGAACTGCCTCGCAGGCAATACCGAACTTGAGGATAGGAAAATGACGAATTCGAAACATTTATGCCCCCAATTGTCTTTAAAACGAGTTTTCATATTAATATTTATCACTGAAAAACAACTTGCGGGCAACTTCAGACGCGCAGTTATTTCGAACAAACTGTACAGACAGCTACACAAATTCATTGTAAAAAAATCCAGTATATAGCCTGAACTTGCATTGTAAACTTAAGCGTCGTCGGGCGTATATAAATGACGCAGGTTCGGATTCTACCACATGTCCTAAAATTATGTGCGTGTGGTGTGAGGGCCACTGAGTAAAACTCTGAAAAATGTGCTTAGGATTTAGTGAACATTCCCAAAGAATTGTGATTGTGTTATAATCGATTGATCAGGCTCTAAAAGGGTACGCACGGCTACACGTCAAGCTATAACCAGTATAAGCTGGCCTACCTTTTGAACGCCATTGTCACATATATGTGACAAACGAAATCTTACCCTGAACGCCAACGTCACAAATATATGACAAAATATACGTCGCACCATATTATGAAATAAACAATTTAATCATTGTGTTTTCACTACCTTGTGTAATTTGACAGAAAAAGTGGCCTGGCGTCAGGGGTACAGCGATACGTTTATACTCTGGCGTTCAAAAGGTTAATTGTACGGAGAGCCTTTACAATGGGAGGTCATAAACTGGTTTTGTATAGCTTGATGTGTAGCCGTGTGTACCACGGTTGTAGGGGTCGCGTTCATCGACCATACCTTTGACTTTAAACGTCCTTTTTAGAAAAGATTTGAACGATACTCAATATTAATATAAGCTGAAGAGTTTCTTGAACGCGCTTATCTCTGGAACTGTTAGTCTGACTTGAAATAGTAGATTGTTACACAAGGGTGGAAAGGAATCAATTCCCATACATACGAGGTATTTAGGCTACAGTCCGAGTAGGAATTGATGTCTTTCACCCGAGTTATGCACTCTACTTTTTATTTCGAATAGAAAATAGTTTTTTTTTTTATATTTATTATTTTTTTATCTGCTCGCCACTTCATAAAATGACATAGTACATGTATTTATGTTTCTTTGTTTAGAAATTTCTGGCAAAAGATTTTCGATTACTGTATTTGCCTCGTCTTTAACAAAATCTGGGGTCAACATGTCAGAATCACTCGAACTAATTTTTAATAAAGATTTCGATATAGCAAAAGTTAAGTTAGTATCCCGCCAAATTATATATTGTCATAGTCTATTTAAATTTTTAATTATGGAACACACCGCATCACTGCCCCAGCAGCAAGCGTTTTTTTTAAATTCACACTGGCCGTTTATAAACACACAAGACCGCAGCATTTTTTTTCTTAATTATGTTAGTTTTTTTACAGCTAACTGCCTAACCAAATTTTGTTCTATTTTCAAAATTACTTTCCACCCTAGGGAGGAAAGTAATTACTATGAGTTATTCCCGCCCAAGGGTGGGAAGTAGCATTTTCCACCCGCTATTCAGATCAAATAAACACTACTTTCCGAGTATGAGAAATGAAAAAATATTTTTGTATGTTAGCCGCATTCATGAAGAAAGCTACATGCTATGTATCATCACGCTACGATCCTTAGGAGCGGGGCAAAGCGGGTGAGACCGCAGCCGCAGGGGTCAGTGTTAGGTGAAATAAAACAAATTATAGAGTCCCAACTTTTTATTCTCTTAATTCGAGATTTCTTTAGACTCATGCATCTTTTCTTTACAAAATTCACATCACATACACTCACACGTTACATGACGGAATACCTATTGATTTAACATTAAATGCAAGTTTTCTATTGACAATTCATAAAAAAATATTAATGAAACAGATTTCACATTTATATAAATTGTTAATAGTTTTTTTTATTATTGTGTTTTATATTTCTTTACAACTTTCACTCCGATTAGTACTGACTTTTACAAGGAGTTTGACTGTGGATACAATTGATATTTTTTATGGATTTATTCACATTGGAAACGAAGGTAATTCTTGTAAAAATCATTTATTTGTATTTAAAGCTAAAGAAAAATGTGCGCTTGATATGTTTAACTATTTCTTTATAAATTGCTTCTATTTTTTTTAAAAGCTTACTAGCAATGTGAGTCGCACATTACTTCTTGTTAACCCCGCGTGCTAAATGCTTGTATTACGAGTGGATTCACGTCGGTAGTGCAGTGGGTGGGTTTCAAACCGGCAACTATATGATCGCAAGTCCGACGCCCTAGACATTAGGCTACTGCCGCTTTCATAAAAAGGGGCTATGCATAAAGTTATATCTTATGTCTAATGACTTAAGATTGAGTACCTATTCTATTCTAGATATAAAATACAAAAGAAATACCTACTACTACATAAGTAAGTAGTTTCGTTTTAAATAAGTTAAGAATATCAAGTGATTATCTACTTATCTCGTCAACTTCTTGGTTCAATAAATGTATCACGGTCGCAAAAATGTTAAAGTCAGTACTAGTAATATGTTTTTTTTTTATAAAAGTCGATCTTATTCTTTTATAAAAGCGATCTTAAAATATCTTACTAGTGTTATAACATTAATTTCTAACACTTTACATAATAGATAAAAGTATAGAGGGATTATTTTACTTAAAACATGAATTGAGCAAAACCTTAGTGACTAAAACTCCTTCGTTCTTTGAATAAGAGGCTTTTTATCCTATATTATGTTTATTGTACGTAAGAAACAATTGATAGAATATAGCCTAAAATAGGTTAGCCACCTTGCTGTCTTAGAAGGCCGTTTGACCCATTGCACTATTAATGAAAATTCAATAAAAACAAAAAAAAATATTATTACAGAAATATTATAATAATATTGTCTGTTTTTATTTCATTTTCATACAAGGCAGCGACTTTTCTTTTAAATTTAGCAAGGAATTGTATGCCTTAGGAAGCAGTTTCAAAATTTCATTTGACGCAATGAACATCAAGTACCCGTTTTGGTTTTTTTTTTGGTAAAAGTAATCCCTCTATACTTTTTCTATTTTGAACTGCAGACCAAAAAAAAGATAGATAATCTCACCTTAAAATATCACCCGTTGGCGACAGCTCTCTAGTTTAAAACTTATCTATCATTATTTTTGGTCTTAACTTTTACTTTTTTATCACAGAGCGCAAATGTACATTGATCTTTTTTCATATTCCTAGACCACTGTGATTTTTTTTAGAATTACACTATTCAAAATGAAGTCCCTTGTGACTTGTATTAAGTTGAAATAGGAAAATACAAGAAAAACTAAAACATTTATTATTTAAAAGAGTATCTATGAATTCTTCATAAGATTTTACAGTTTTTCTCATGATTTCTGAACTAAATTATTGATATAAGAACTATAGTTACAAGGGGAACTTCTATTTAAAATAGTGTATATTTGAGAGTACTGTATGTATAATGCAGATAGTTAACCTTTTGAACGCCATTGTCACATATATGTGACAAACGGAATCTTACCCTGAACGCCAACGTCACAAATATATGACAAAATATACGTCGCCCATTTTATGAAATAAACAATTTACACTACCTTGTTTTTTTTCACTACCTTGTGTAATTTGACAGAAAAAGTTGCCTGGCATCAGGGGTACGGCGATACGTTTATACTCTGGCGTGCAAAAGGTTAATAAAATAAAATATAAATGAAAATACTTAGCTTATACCTTTGGGCGATGAATGCACCGATGATAAAAATGCACATCTTTTTTAAATATAAAAATGTTATTTTTTTGTATGACCGTTTCTGTTCCTACAATACACATACAATACTTACTTATGTTAATATGATTTCCAAGATTATTTGTAAAGAAAACTACGAACTGAGATCATTTTTTTATATATTTTTTGCAATAATTTGTATTTTTTTTTTGTCATTTATAAGTTTATAAAGTACTAAGAAAATAAGATATAAGTGATTATTACTACTGAAAAAAATAATAATGCCAAAATGTTTTATCAGATATTTTTTTAAACTCCAAAAGAGTTAGTCGATGGAAATATATTATTTATTATTATTTTTTTACAATAACTTTAATACTTACTTAAATTACAGATACAGTACTTAAAAAAGAAAACTTCGGTGGTTTTTTTTTCACTTTTTCACTTTTTTTTCGCATTTATAGTTACATTCACTCGCTTTTATGTGACTCAAATTCTTATATATAAATCTGTTTAGAGCGAGATTTGGGGAGCAACTGTGTTGCAACAGTGTGGATACTGTTGCTCAACTGTGTGGCAACTAAGAACCCAAAAATTCATTTCTCTCGTTTATTCGCAAAGCTCGCCAATTTTTTTCTAATTAAAATTAATACTATGCATTTATACGACTTTCAACCCAGGTTATAGCACAGATCCTACCCCAAATTTCGCCCCATACCTTACAAACTAGTAAAAATATGGAATAACTTTAGTTTTTCAACTTCTTTTTTCTCTAATAAGAAAAATCACAGAAAGGAAAAGCTTTGGGAAGATGGTCAGCGTTTCTTTCATACGTATTAAATTATTTAAAAAAAATGTTAGTAAAGCTTCAAGGGACTGATATAAAATATGGAGGCTTTAGAGGTGAAGCAGGGAACTCAGCTAATGAATGACTGTCAACCTATTCCTAGGCACCAATCATCATTACTAAATTCCTGTCAACCATTAAAACCCCGCAAAACAAAAGAAACGTTGTCCATCGCAATGCAATAACATTACTAAAAAAAAACAACTTTTAAAATTGAATAATACTCCAAATATTAATTTTATTTATCATTAAATTCTGAACGGTATTTTTTTGAATTTTAAATTGCACCTTTTTAAGTTTTTTTTGTCCTTTTGTACGGATAATAATTAACTAATTAACTTAAGTTCAAAACATACATTTTAGCGAATGCGGTGCAAATGCGTGGCAACTGCGAGACAGTTTAGTAAGAAAATTGGTCGTGATATCTGAGAGTTGCGATAAAATTGTGACGAAAAACTAATCGATATCGTATTTTTTTAAATTTCAGCCAATTAATTCGTAATGAGGTTAGTCTTGTTGCTAATATGTCAACAAGACCGATTAACATGGCAACTGTGGTGAAACTGTTGAGCAACTTCGCCGCAACATTATCACAATCACAACATCTTTCACCCTGATTTGCTTCACCAAAGCAAGGTGCCACACAAGCGCACCGCTAACACACACACACACAAAGACCCCAACAATAAACGGATCACATACATTTTGACATCTTCAAAATTAGGATCGCGAACATTTCGAGACACATATTCCTTTTTTGAAATAATAAGATTAAACTTAAAATTAGAACCTCGGCTTTTTCCCTCCATCGTCGCGTAAATTTATTAACACAGAATTTTCTTAAAACTTATATGCAAACTATTTAGAACTTTCAATCTGGAGACACGGCATGATATATGAGAAAATATTTCAGGCTATAAAGTAATTTTTATATACAAATAGAGCGGGATAATGTCAAAAACTTAGCCCACATTTTTGCGTTTCTATGATACCGTGTGATGTGACAAAGATAGTAGTTTTTTCTGTATATTTTACAATGTCTCCAGTTTAAATGGTCTATAACCGCATAGACCCGGCAAGATATGTTCCACTTGTCACCCCAATGAGATTTATTATTCAAGTTTAACAATACTTTACAATAATTATGACATAAAAACATCTAGAATTGAGAATTATAATAAAATAAAAATTAATGTCAATTGTTATTGAAAAAATTGTTGATATAAAAATTGTTATAAAATGCCATGTCAAATCAAATTTAATATAAATGCAAAATATTACTTAGAATGTATAAATGAAGTATTTTTAAACAGAAATATTTAAAACAATAGTTATATACATAATTCTCAATCCAAAAAGTTCTTATTTAAAATAATAAGCTGCCAGGTACATTTTTAGGATTTAATAACACTATAGGTACCACCCGATTTTTTATTACAAAACTTTTGACACTTTTACTACCAACCTAACAGTGATATGGACTGAAAACAGACTTGTGTACAATATAGAAGTCGCACAATGAGTTTTTCTTGTGACTTCGATTCATAAAAACAACTTGATAACGCTTCACATAGTAAAAACAGAATTCAATTGTTACATCGACCACTTAATAGTGAATAGAATAAAAACTATCTGAAAATGTAAGAATTTTAGGTTCCTGTTTAATTACTCAGCAGTATTTTTAATATAATTTCTGTTCAATTTTGTAATTTATTCGAAGAGTAGCGACTATTCTGAAATGCTTACCTAGCTGTTGAAAATAGAGCGCATTTTTGTAAACTCAATATCACAAAAATCGCTACTCCAAATGAGACTATATTCGCTATTCAATTTTTGACACTTGAAAAAAGGTTATCTTGTTGTATTATCAGTCGAAACCTAACCACAATATTGTTGCGTTAATTTTTTTAATATAAAAATTAAAACTAATAACTTTAAAGTGGAAATGTATCATGGTTTTTTACTTTTAATTCGATGTTTGCCATCTCTCTGTATTCACAAGCATCACAAGGCAGGTAACGATAGTAAAAAGCACCGGTTTTTCAGTCATATAAAACAACCAAAATAGTTCCGTCGTAAGAAATCCCTTTTGACACTACATTTAAAAAAATAGAACTGTCAAATTCCAACGCTATTTAGGCCGGCTCCACACATTGGCATCAACGTGAGCTCCAACGAGTGAATCAGTAAAATAAAAATGGTGCCAACACCCCATGTTGGGCTGAAGCATTTGAATTGGGTAAAAACGTTTAGAAAGTTCAATTCAATTTTATAAATGGCATTTTGTGCCGATGTCGATTGTCCAACGCGTGAAGCAGGGTTTAGTCTAGTTTGACAGCTGTCACGAATGCTGTTTGACAGCTGTCAAATGGGACTTCTTACGACGGTTTGACATAAGTTCTTGAAGTTTTTCAGCTTCTGGAGAGCTAAAATGAACATAAGGCTACATACGTTATATACGTTGACCTCACATTGTAAAAACTTTTTGTACTATGCACAGTCAGCTTATACTTGCAAATCACCAATAGAGAGTCATTTTAGCTCCCCTGTGGTTGTCAGCCCATTATAAATAGGCTACAGACAGAAAAATAAGTACCGTTTCCCTATGAAGTTTTCAGCTTCCGTTCGGTAGTGTCACCTGGGCGGGGTACCAACATTAAATAAGTACCGTTTGCCGGGTCCGCGGCGGTTTAGTTGTCGCAATACACAGGTAGCACGGGACTGCGGGGCCAATCAGATGTTTCCTCGTTCTCACTGCTTTCACTGCCCGTTCTGGTGGAGGAAACGGTGAGTTACAGTTTGTTCGAAATAAGTAAGCCGATCGGAAGTAAGCTGTTTTCTAGGGCCGCGCAGTTACAGTCGCGTAATAAAGTGTTAGCGTTCGGAAACGTATTCTAATAATTTCGAAAATAAGATAAATAAGATTTTAGAATTACGTGTAATATTGCTGGATTGCTTTATTGATAAAATCCATACATGGATTTTCACAAAAACATTAAATTGTCATTTAAATTTTAAATAGTTCACAGATTTGCAAAACAGTGTTGCGTTTAGGCATTTTTCCGCAAAGAGAAGCAAGGACAAACCACAATGATACAATAACATTGAGAAATAACAAAAACAATTACCAAAAACTAAATAACAATAATGTCAAAATAAAAACAACGCGTAGCACTTTTGGCACTGACTGTGTACTTGCACTGGGGGAGCGAGACAGAATTATGCATCAAACACTAAGGATTGAGTGAAACAGCGAAGCGGCGCTGACCCCGCCCCTCGCGCCATTACCACGCATGCGCGCTACTGATCTAGGCGTAAAAATGCCTACTGCGCAGCGACTTGCAGACAACTTCCGATCGGCTTACTTATTTCGAACAAACTGTACTTTAAGATAAATTTATTTATAGGTTTATCAATTAAATACAAACCCAGTATAATTATTTTAGTACTGTTTTAATTTCGAGTGTATATAAATTAAGGGTACGAAGAACTTACATACATACATACCATGACGCCTGTAATCCCCGAAGGGTTAGGCAGAGGTGTACTAAGTTTACACCCACACTTCGCCGGTATGTTTAGGTCCCATGTAATAGGGGGCGAGCCTATTGCCATTAACCGGGCACAAATCCAGACTCCGAGCTTCTACTGGGAATTTTATAGAAAACCCCCCTTACACGGCTCGACCTGGGGATCGAACCCAGGACCTCTTCCGTAACAGTCGCGCTTGGGCGTGATGGTATGTTGTGTTATGTAAAAGGTAAACAGGGTACGCATATTTGTATTCATCGTGAAATAACGTAGCTTATTACGTTATTATTGAACCACGGTCGTGTCATAACGTTATTTTTTAAATATATATACTATATTTTTAATATTATAAAGCTGGAGAGTTTGTTTGTTTGCTTGTACGCGTTAACCTCGGGAACTACTGGTCCGATTTAAAAAAAATCTTTCGGTGTTATAGCCCTAGATAAATAGGAAGCTTATAGGCTATATAACATCATGCTACGACCAATAGGAGCGAAGCATAAATGAAAAATATTGCAAATCGGGAAAAAATGATCCTTTTAAATGCAGAAAAGCCGAGAGACCACGTGGGCGAAGCCGTGGGCAAAAAGCTAGTTATAATGATAAGAATTAGAGTTCGTATATACCTGTTCCTTGTAGGCGTGGCGTCGACTGCGAGGTGTTGTTCCTCTATGGTAGGCAGCAGAGAAGTCAGACGGTCCGTTGGACGTAGCACCTGCGATCACAAAAATAACTAACATAAGACAAGCGCTGGTTACGGAGTGTAGCGCAACACTCGAATACATAACATACATAATCAGTCTATAATGTTCCCTCTGTTGGGACACAGGCCTCCTCTCGGTGAGAGGGAGTGGGCCGTAATCCACCACGCGGGCCCAGTGCGGGTTGGTAGATGTCACATGTCTTCGATTCTTTGGTTTTATGACATGCCGGTTTCCTCACGATGTTTTCTTGCACCGTTTTGGGAGCAGTGGTGATGAAATAATTTACATTAAATCCTTAGAATATTGTAATAGAATTGCACTTATGTTTTATTTATTTAAAATAACCGGGATTAGTGAAAAATATAATTACATAGAATTTGAAATATTTAAATCAGCTAATAAATCTCTAATCCTCTCCCTTTTCGTAAATAGGTTCGGCAACGCATCATTGCTTTTTTGCAGCTTTTTTGGTATTTTCGATGTCCATGACAATTACATATACAAACATACCTACCTAGCTAGCTACCTATCTATCATCTATGTATGTATGTAAGTTACCTTGAGTGTTCTCTCGGACAGTCTCCACACGAGCCGCTGCCGCTGGTCGCGGCGCGCCTCGCAGCGCTCGTACCTACCTAGCTAGCTACCTATCTATCATCTATGTATGTATGTAAGTTACCTTGAGTGTTCTCTCGGACAGTCTCCACACGAGCCGCTGCCGCTGGTCGCGGCGCGCCTCGCAGCGCTCGTACCTACCTAGCTAGCTACCTATCTATCATCTATGTATGTATGTAAGTTACCTTGAGTGTTCTCTCGGACAGTCTCCACACGAGCCGCTGCCGCTGGTCGCGGCGCGCCTCGCAGCGCTCGTACCTACCTAGCTAGCTACCTATCTATCATCTATGTATGTATGTAAGTTACCTTGAGTGTTCTCTCGGACAGTCTCCACACGAGCCGCTGCCGCTGGTCGCGGCGCGCCTCGCAGCGCTCGTACCTACCTAGCTAGCTACCTATCTATCATCTATGTATGTATGTAAGTTACCTTGAGTGTTCTCTCGGACAGTCTCCACACGAGCCGCTGCCGCTGGTCGCGGCGCGCCTCGCAGCGCTCGTACCTACCTAGCTAGCTACCTATCTATCATCTATGTATGTATGTAAGTTACCTTGAGTGTTCTCTCGGACAGTCTCCACACGAGCCGCTGCCGCTGGTCGCGGCGCGCCTCGCAGCGCTCGTACCTACCTAGCTAGCTACCTATCTATCATCTATGTATGTATGTAAGTTACCTTGAGTGTTCTCTCGGACAGTCTCCACACGAGCCGCTGCCGCTGGTCGCGGCGCGCCTCGCAGCGCTCGTACCTACCTAGCTAGCTACCTATCTATCATCTATGTATGTATGTAAGTTACCTTGAGTGTTCTCTCGGACAGTCTCCACACGAGCCGCTGCCGCTGGTCGCGGCGCGCCTCGCAGCGCTCGTACCTACCTAGCTAGCTACCTATCTATCATCTATGTATGTATGTAAGTTACCTTGAGTGTTCTCTCGGACAGTCTCCACACGAGCCGCTGCCGCTGGTCGCGGCGCGCCTCGCAGCGCTCGTACCTACCTAGCTAGCTACCTATCTATCATCTATGTATGTATGTAAGTTACCTTGAGTGTTCTCTCGGACAGTCTCCACACGAGCCGCTGCCGCTGGTCGCGGCGCGCCTCGCAGCGCTCGTACCTACCTAGCTAGCTACCTATCTATCATCTATGTATGTATGTAAGTTACCTTGAGTGTTCTCTCGGACAGTCTCCACACGAGCCGCTGCCGCTGGTCGCGGCGCGCCTCGCAGCGCTCGTACCTACCTAGCTAGCTACCTATCTATCATCTATGTATGTATGTAAGTTACCTTGAGTGTTCTCTCGGACAGTCTCCACACGAGCCGCTGCCGCTGGTCGCGGCGCGCCTCGCAGCGCTCGTACCTACCTAGCTAGCTACCTATCTATCATCTATGTATGTATGTAAGTTACCTTGAGTGTTCTCTCGGACAGTCTCCACACGAGCCGCTGCCGCTGGTCGCGGCGCGCCTCGCAGCGCTCGTACCTACCTAGCTAGCTACCTATCTATCATCTATGTATGTATGTAAGTTACCTTGAGTGTTCTCTCGGACAGTCTCCACACGAGCCGCTGCCGCTGGTCGCGGCGCGCCTCGCAGCGCTCGTACCTACCTAGCTAGCTACCTATCTATCATCTATGTATGTATGTAAGTTACCTTGAGTGTTCTCTCGGACAGTCTCCACACGAGCCGCTGCCGCTGGTCGCGGCGCGCCTCGCAGCGCTCGTACCTACCTAGCTAGCTACCTATCTATCATCTATGTATGTATGTAAGTTACCTTGAGTGTTCTCTCGGACAGTCTCCACACGAGCCGCTGCCGCTGGTCGCGGCGCGCCTCGCAGCGCTCGTACCTACCTAGCTAGCTACCTATCTATCATCTATGTATGTATGTAAGTTACCTTGAGTGTTCTCTCGGACAGTCTCCACACGAGCCGCTGCCGCTGGTCGCGGCGCGCCTCGCAGCGCTCGTACCTACCTAGCTAGCTACCTATCTATCATCTATGTATGTATGTAAGTTACCTTGAGTGTTCTCTCGGACAGTCTCCACACGAGCCGCTGCCGCTGGTCGCGGCGCGCCTCGCAGCGCTCGTACCTACCTAGCTAGCTACCTATCTATCATCTATGTATGTATGTAAGTTACCTTGAGTGTTCTCTCGGACAGTCTCCACACGAGCCGCTGCCGCTGGTCGCGGCGCGCCTCGCAGCGCTCGTACCTACCTAGCTAGCTACCTATCTATCATCTATGTATGTATGTAAGTTACCTTGAGTGTTCTCTCGGACAGTCTCCACACGAGCCGCTGCCGCTGGTCGCGGCGCGCCTCGCAGCGCTCGTACCTACCTAGCTAGCTACCTATCTATCATCTATGTATGTATGTAAGTTACCTTGAGTGTTCTCTCGGACAGTCTCCACACGAGCCGCTGCCGCTGGTCGCGGCGCGCCTCGCAGCGCTCGTACCTACCTAGCTAGCTACCTATCTATCATCTATGTATGTATGTAAGTTACCTTGAGTGTTCTCTCGGACAGTCTCCACACGAGCCGCTGCCGCTGGTCGCGGCGCGCCTCGCAGCGCTCGTACCTTGACAGCACGTGGCGGACCCGAGCCCTGCCGTGGGCCAGAGACGACTCGTTCATCTGTCAACAAACAAATACATTATTAATTTTCTATTAAAAGAAAATTTCCTAGTGAAAATACACCAGACGCCACCAGAATAACAAAAAAAAATTGATTAATTCAGATTCATATAATATAAAAAACGATACTCCGATAAAAGCATTCAGTCCTTTGCCCCCATTTAAAATTTGAAAATGCAAATACCCTGAAACTAGTCATTGACTATTTGTAAAGACTCTAATATTCCAATTTTCAAGTTTGTACCTTCACCAATACAATCTTTTGCCTCCATTCCCTCTGTTGAAAATCCAAAAACTCTCAAAGACGTAATTATTTATTAATACTAGGCTGTTTGAATCAAGTTTTCGTGTTTGTTACTTCAAAAAAGAACAAAAGTATAAATTTTTAGTGGAAGTTTTATTGAAGTCCTTTTTCCTGCTAAAATAATCTTAATTCAAAACGATACGATTTGACATAACAAACTCAAGCGTACGCTGTCCATTTGGTATTTATCTACAATTGTAATGTATACAACTAACTTATTTCTTAACCCATTAAAAAAGTAATTTAATACTTATGATCAACCGTTTCATGGGGTCATAAAAATAATAACAAACCAATATTTACGGTTATTTTAGTGAAGGAAAAATACGACCGCGGGCAGTCTGGTGTACTTAACCAGAAGACGCAGGTTCGAATCCTGTCCGCGGTCATATTTTTCCTTCACTAAAATAACTTAATAATCTTTGCATGGAAAATGCCTAAAAAATACAAAAAGACAATATTTACGGTATTCGGTAATTAATAAAGTATCTTACGTGACAATGCAATTGCAGCTGTCTCGCGAAGTCATACAGGTAGTACGCGTGTTCGGGCACAGCTCCGCTCTCGTCGCCTGCAGCTAAAGACCATTCCGCCAACTGTTGCTCTGTTAACAATAAACATGATATAAAATGCATGTTACGACGTGTTTAACTAGGTGTACTTTATAATATTTCAGTCTTGGGCCCGAAATTAATTTTTTTCTTAGTTTTTCGTAAATTATTCGACTTAAAAACATTCTAGGTACATGGCAGTAGAAATTGTGACATCAACAGTAACTTATTCACGATTGAGTTTTAAAACTTTAGCTTAAAAATCGTTATCGTCGAAGATTTTGGTGTAAATTGTAATTTTTCGCCGAATCCTCTATTTTACATCAAAACCTTCTACTATAACGTTTTTAAGCAAAAGTGTGTATATTCAATCATAAATAAGTTATTGTGGATGTCGCAATTTCTACTGCCATGTACCTAGAATGTGTTATAGCCAAATAATTTGCGAAAAAAACAAAAAATAATAATTTGCGCCCAAGGCTGGACGTCTAGCCTTAAATTATTATTTTGGCAATAATCTGTCAGAAATAAGCAATAAAAACTATTTGCTTCCAAACTCTTGCAGTACTTACCGAGTTTATAATAAAGGATTACTAGCGCTAGTTCACTGGTGCGAGTATTGACGCAAGCTGCGTCGCAACATACTATCTCTAACAGCTGAACCAACTCCTCTTCCTGTTGACAAACATATAACATTAACATTATATAACGTACCATCACGCCTGTATTCCTCGTAGGGTTACACAGAAGTGTATTAATGTAGAATATAATAGGGGCGAGCCTATTGCCATTAACCGGGCACGCATCCATAACTTCAAGCTGCTACTGAGAATGATAGAAAAACTCAATAATACTTTGCTTGTTTCTAGGAATCGGACCTAGGACTTCTAGAGTAGTTAGTCGCGATTTGAACCACTAGACTAATGAGGCAATCAATATATTTCAATTAAAATGAAGTGTTTGTTTGTAAAGTCAAAATATCAGCTTTTCCGAAATATATTTAAAAGTATGTTACAGTACTTATAACCAAATGATTTTTTTTTCTTATCTCTCCGTTTATTCCAGTTTATCCCCGAAACAGCTGGACCTACTTTCATGGCCTACAAGCCGAGCAAAAAGAAAACATCTGAAACAGCAGGCGAAACTGCGGGGCTCAGCCAGTATCATATGTGTATCTATTAAAAATATTTTTAAAATTGTTTTCCAAAGTCTATGTCTGAGCTGAAATGAATTCAGTCAGATTGTTGTCTTTGGAAAGTTTAGTATATCTCCATAGACATAATTACAGATATATTGGATCTGTAATTAGCTTTTAAGGAGACAATTTTGGTGACGATTGTATTTTTGTTTTTTTTAAAGGTCGTTCCTGCGTCGAAGTTCCATCGTTGGCGAACCTGTTGCTATTATTTGTGCCTAGTTCTGTGGCCGGCACATCAAGTTGCCACAAAATGACAAATTGTCCCAGTTGATTTTGAACTTAATCATCAAGGTTTTAAATCATTTGGAGAAATTTGACAGTTGTATAACCTGATATGCTCGCGACTGTACATAGCTCAGGGGCCGTATTACCACGTATTAATGCCATTATTTTTACGTTGTGAAAGAGGGACGCCACTATTTAACCTGTAGAGAGCGGCATCCCTCTCTCACAACCTAAAAATGATGGCATTAATACGTGGTAATACGGCCCATGAGCTGCTACTGAGAACATGATCATGTCAAAAAACTAAAACCGCCTTCAAAAAATAATAAAAATATTGTTATAGTTATGTCTGACGTCATAAAGATGTGTGTGAATAATGTAAATTCTTTTATTTTAAAAGAGTGTCCATGGAGTTTCTTGCCGGATTCTTCTCCATACGATCAACTTCCATGCAACTAGAGTCCATAACGTTTCATAAACGCTTGTAAAAGCTTATCGATACTAATATTATAAAGCTGCAGAGTTTGTTTGTTTGTTTGCTCAAACGCGCTAATCTCAGGAACTACGGGTCCGATTTGAAAAATTCTTTCAGTGTTAGATAGCCCATTTATCGAGGAAGGCTATAGGCTATATATCATCACGCTACGATCAATAGGAGCGGCGCATAAATTAAAACGGGAACAAATATTCCTTTTAAATGCAGAAGCCGTGGGCGGAAAGTATAAAGTAAGTAGTGTATGTATAAAGTAAGCTGACCTGACAAGCAGCTGGCAGCGTGTGTACGTGCAGCAGCAGCATGGCCCGGAGCAGGCGCAGCCAGTCCAGCGCCGTGGGAGCCCGCCCGCCGCCCGCCAGCGACAGCTTGTCGCCCAGCACGCGGGACATCCGGCTCACATCACCCGCAGTACACGCCGACTGAGATATCGACACTGGAACACACGTTTTAATCAATAACATTCGACTATAGGCCGACCGTTTAACTCGCGTATCGCCTGCGCGGTAAGAAAGGAGCTGGGAGAGATAAATAAATACTTGAAAAAGATACTTATAATTTTATTCTTTACCAACAATGTCTATCTCGAGATAAATCTTTGGATTATTGACTCCGTGTGTAGCGTTACCCGCCCACCGCACAGGCGATACGCGAGTTAAACGGTCGGCCTATAATACTATATTATATTTTATCATTAAGGCTAAAGCGCCAGCTATGGGCGCGAAATTCAATTTTTTTCTTGGATTTTAGCAAATTATTCATCTGTAACACATTTTACGTACAGTCACCAGCACATCACGTTATACAAAACTGTAAAAATTCTCCAAATAATTTTTAAACCTCAAAATACTGATGATTCAGTTAAAAATCGACGAAAATTTGACATTTTGGTGGTAACCTGATGTGCTTGCGACCGTACATGGCAGTAGAAATTGCGACATCAACAATAACTTATTCACAATTGAGTGTTTCAGTTTCGTTATCGTCGAAGATCTTAGTGTAAAATAGTGAATTCAGTCATTTACACCTAAATCTACGATAGCGTTTTTTAAGCAAGATCCAAAATCCAGACGAATAATTCACGAAAAACCAAAAAATAATAATTACACGCCCAAGACTGAAACATCAACCTTAAAGTAGGTTTTTCTCCGTAGCGCCATCTAGGCGCTTCCGGACATAGCAAAGCAAAATCGATATTACATTAGTTACGAGCGGCCGTTACTAGATGGCGCTGAATACAAATCATCAACTCACCCAACTCCTCAACGGAGATGCTTCGCTTGGTGTTCGTGTCGGCGGCGTACTGTTCCAACGCGATGTTCATGCAGGAGACTGTGATGCACGGCACGTGGCACGGACGGACCTTCATCTTTGTCAGGAACCTGCAACAAATTACATTTATGTAAGTAACATAAGAACATACCATCACGCCTGTATTACCCGAAGGATGACGCATTTCGCCGGTATGTTTAGGTCCCATATCCACAAGCGAGCCTATTGCCATTAACCGGGCACAAATCCAGACTCCAATCAATCAGAAGAAAATGTTTTTATTCCAAATAAGCTTTTACAAGCGTTTATGAAACGTTATTGACTCTAGTTGCACGGTTCCAAAAAGTTGATCCTATGGAGAAGAATCCGGCGAGAAACTCCATGGACACTTAAAATATATTGTTTTTACAATATTCGCTGGTACATTATGCCGATAACAGGATGTGAGAACATTGGTGGTTAATGTCATAATTAGCCTGAAATCGGGACTAAAATTAAAATAATGTTCTCAGCACCTGAGAACGCAATGTCAACCGAAAACAGATAACTCAGATAATAAAACAGACGACTCCGAGCTGCTACTGAGAATTTCATAGAAAAACCCAATGAAACATAACACGAATTTGCACTTGCTATCGAGTAATAGTCGCGCTTAAGACCACTAGACTGATGAGGCAGTCAATTTAAGTAAGTATTTATTGAAGAATTGAAGCCCTGAGACAGTTAATCGGAGATGGACGACATGGATGCCTTTCTTGGGTATTGGATAAAATACAAATACAAGAAAATTCATTATTAAACTCCATTTGGTTAGGTACTTAACTAAATGTAAACAAATCATAAAAAAGGTTCTTTCATAGGGCCATTTTTCATTTCGAAATAAAACGTCACCAAAATAAATAATTTAATCATTCAAAATCACATTTTCCTTTTATATACTAGCATATCTTACTTCTTTGTTTAAAATTAAATGGTAATCATTATTCTTAAGCTTGCGAACAATTAATTAAATCAAAATTTATAAATATGACACAAAGTATTGCAAAGTGCCTACTAGAAAGAATCTAAAAATACATATATTCAAAACATTTTTCCACATAGTAGACTTTTGATAACTCGGAAAAATTTAGAAGTAGTATTGCGAGGAAGCGGAGCAAAATAATAAACTGATATTATACTTAGGCGGGTAACCAGACGCCATACGTAACAGGTTGTATTTACTTTACTTTCGGTCGTTTTTGTGTTTCTTTTGCCGCAAATTGTGTTAATTAGTTATTATTTTGTTTGTTCTTTGTTTTTATTGATTGTTAGTTGTGTTGTTATTAATTTCACTCCCGAATCATATGATACCATTGTAATAAAAGGTTGAACAGCTCTGAAAGCCGCCATTTTTATTGTTTACCTTCAGTTAAGTACCTATCCAAATGGAGTATAGTATACTTTTTAACTACTAGTTATTGAGGGATGTGTTTTTTTATGGAATAACTCGGCAAACAAGCAGGCGAGCTACCTGATTGTAAGTAGTCATCGCCGCCCATGGACATCTGCAATACCAATGGAGTTGCAGATGCGTTGCCACACCTATTTAAGGAAAAGGGAGAAGAAGGAGAAAACTGAGGACGGAATTGGGCCTCCGGCGCTCCACACTCACCGTACGAAACGCAACAGTATACATACTGCTACTTGAAGTCGATATTCTGTGGGAGGGTAGTACTTCCCCGTTCATGCGACCTATTCATGCTGGCATGTAGAATGACAGTGAAGCACTAATACTAAAATGTTGGTGATTGTTACCTGTCGAACAAGTTGATGGCATTGATGAGTACGTCGGCTGGCAGGTCGAACCAAACTTTGAGACATCTGAGGACGTGAGCCGCGCCGTCGCGCGCCCCAGTCGTCACCTCACCATTCTGTTGACAAATAATAACATATTAACTAGAGAAAGAACGAATATTCGGCAACTATCTCAACTATCCGTGGGCGGAAAGTTAGTTATATAGATAAAACAAATTTTTTTTTTTTTAGTAGCCCTTAGGGATCCCAAAACATTTGGGAGGAATTGCCATAATCGCCACGCTTGGCAGGCGGGTTGGCGATCGCAGTAAAATGTCAAACGGTTCAGAGACGCTGCTGCCCGTCTTCTGTGTTCCTTTATTCCCTTAGTCGCCTTTTACGACACCCACGGGATGAAATGGGTTGGTACTATTCGCCGCCGGCACCACACAAAATGTATTTCTTAAATTCAACTCATTCACAATATAAAATAAGAGCAGAGCTTATAAAACGATTTATGAAAACATCGTGTGAAAAGCGGAATGTCCTAGAACAAAAAATTTGAAGACATAATGACATCCGATCCGCACTGGGCCTGCGTGGTGGATAACGGCCCACTCCCTCTCACCGAGAGGAGGCCTGTGTCCCAACAGTGGGAACATTATGGCCGATTATTATCTGCTGCACTACTATAACAATTTTTTTATGCAAGTTTTGAAACAGTCTTCTTAATCAGATAAAATATGATACCATAGATGTTTCATATTGTTTAGTAAGATCCTCTCGTGCTAACCTAAATGCTTATGTTACGAGCGGGTTCACGTCGGTAGTGCAATGGGTGGGTTTCAAACCGACAACCACATGATCGGAAGTCCGACACCCTAGCCATTAGGCTACCGCTATCTTACAATAAGTCATTGCATATATATCGTTAAAAATGTCTACCTTATTCGCGCCTCACGACCTTGACCAATAGAGACATACGCTATATCGGTTACCGGTTCACGTTAAAAGTTACGTAAAGATAACCATTTGTTAGTCTCGTCTTTGTTACGACTGTCTACGGCGTGAGCATTCGACAGCAAGCATTTACTTAGAAGCATTGGAATAGCTTGGTGCGTTGAAATATTCGTAATAGACATATAAAAAATAAGTTACACACCATCACGCCTGTATTTCCCGAAAGTTTAGGCAGAGGTGTACTTATGTACGCCCGCACTTCACCGGTATGTTTATGTCCCAAGTAATAGGGGGCGGCCGATTGCCATTAAACGGGCACAAATCTAGACTTCGAGCTGCTGCTGAGAATTTTATAGAAAAACCCCAAGCTAGACCAGAGAATCGAACCCAGGAAGCAATATTCGTAGTACTAATAGCTAGGGTGTCGGACTTGTGATCATGTGGTTGCCGGTTCGAAACCCACCCATTGCACTACCGACGTGAACCCACTCGTAACACAAGCATTTAGCTTAGCACAACGGATTAACAAGAAAAAAAAATCGACTTTACAAACATTTCAATACTAATAACCAAATCAAAGAGGGTAGTTGGGAATCTATAAAAAAAATCGAACTACCCTCACATTGTGCTTATAAATTGTGTTGTTACCTCACTCTCAACAGAAAGACACAGATTGGGAAATCAAAGAGGGTAGTTGGAAATCTATAAAGTTTTCCTACTACCCTCACATTATACTAATAAATTGTGTTGTTACCTCACTCTCAACAGAAAGACACAGATTGGGAAATCAAAGAGGGTAGTTGGAAATCTATAAAGTTTTCCTACTACCCTCACATTGTACTAATAAATTGTGTTGTTACCTCACTCTCAACAGAAAGACACAGATTGGGAAATCAAAGAGGGTAGTTGGAAATCTATAAAGTTTTCCTACTACCCTCACATTGTACTAATAAATTGTATTGTTACCTCACTCTCAACAGAAAGACACAGATTGGGAAATCAAAGAGGGTAGTTGGAAATCTATAAAAAAAATCTAAAAACCCTCACATTGTACTAATAAATTGTGTTGTTACCTCACTCTCAACAGAAAGACACAGATTGGGAAATCAAAGAGGGTAGTTGGAAATCTATAAAGTTCTCCAACTACCCTCACATTGTACTCTTAAATTGTGTTGTTACCTCACTCTCAACAGGAAGGCACAGTTTGGGCTGTGTCTTGTGCTCCAGCAGCAGGTACTCGTTGAGTGTCGCGTACATGCGCTGCGCTTCCTCCGCGGGAGAGCGCTGTCGCGACGTGGATGCTTCCGACTGGCCAGCATCCGGGTGCCCCGCGCCCGATCTCAACATTATCGGGATTATTGGCGCGAGTTGAGGGTGAATCGGCACCTGTGGGAGACAACTGGTGAGCTTAACAAGGATTGTTTGTTTGGAGATTTGCCCGTCCAGTAAGCAACTTCAGATGTGGTAGAAAAATCTATTGTTTCCGAAGGGTTAGGCTGCGATGTATTTAATGTACACCCACAGTTCCGGTATGTTAAGGTCCCATCTAATAGGGGCGAGTCTATTGCCATTCATACAACATACCATCACGTCTGTATCCCCCGAAGGGTTAGGCAGAGGTGTACTAATCTACACCTACATTTCGCCGGTATGTTGGTCCCATGTAATAGGGGGCGAGCCTATTGCCATTAACCGGGCACAAATCCAGACTCCGAGCTGCTACTGAGAATTTCATAGAAAAACTCAATAACACTTTGCTCGACCTGGGGATCGAACCCAGGACCTCTGGCGTAGCAGTCGCGCTTGGGACCACTAGACCAACGAGGCAGTCTATTGCCATTCATCAGGCACATATCCAAACTGCCACTGGGAATTGAAGAAAAAATCCAAAAACACTGCTCGACCGTGGAATCAAATCAGAAACCTCTGCTAAAGAAGCAGTCGCGCTTAGCGCCAGTAGCCTAATGAGGCAGCTATTGCAGCATTTGACATCAGCCTAATCTAACTTATTATTGTACGATTTTCAGGCACATTACATGCTAAATTATATTTAAGACTGCCTCGTTGGTCTTGTGGTCCCAATCGCGACTGCTACGCTAGAGGTCTTGGGTTCGATCCCCAGGTCGAGCAAAGTGTTATTGAGTTTTTCTATGAAATTCTCAGTAGCACCTCGGAGTCTGGATTTGTGCCCGGTGAATGGCAATAGGCTCGCCCCCTATTACATGGGACCCAAACATACCGGCGAACTGTGGGTGTACATTAAGTACACCTCTGCCTAACCCTTCGGGGAATACAGGCGTGATGGTATGTTATGTTATATTTAAAAATGTAAAATAATGAAAGATATCTTACCTAAGCGAGTGCAGGAGCAATCAGCGGCTTCTTGTCGTTGTATATGCCCGCACCGATCCGCCCACAGCTCGACTCCCCGAAGGTTAGAGCGACCGGGCGCGGAGGCCCTAGTACCTGACACAAGAGAGAGCGCGGTCAACGCACTGCAGCCTGGGCAGGCCGCTGAGCGATGATGCAGGTTGGAGAAGGAATCCGAGAGGATAGGACAAAGGATCGAGTCCTTAAGGGCTTGGGTATTCAAAATACAGATCAGTAAATGGTATAAGTAAATTCTTATTTTGCGACTACGATTACGAAGTCGTCAAAGTAAACAAAATAATTTATTAATCTCAGATTATGTATAGTTTTTTATTAAACAAATATCAAAAAACTACACGGCAACTTGATATAATTTAAATAATTATAAATATAATCAATTTAATAAATATTAAGGACACTAATCTTAAGGAAATAAGTTACAAATTGTGATGTAAAAGTTATGAAAGTCTTTTGGGAGATTCAAAATACTGATTTTGGCAATTTAAATTGTAAATACTGAATAAAATCAATAGGAATTGAAATTGTTTGGAGGAAGGATAGGATTTCAGAGGGATGGGAGATTCAGGAGTGAATCAGCTCAAGGCTACCGGGAGCAATGTCTTGTTGAAAAACAATTGCCCAGCCGCCAATGCGCCTCTCAAACACGTCAGATACGGTACAAGCAGTGGTTGAGCACTGATGTAGGCCGGTACTGCTGCACTCTAGCGAGATGCAGTGACACTAGCGTTTTGAAAACACAGTAAAGCCACGGTCTATCCCTTGGCCCTAGTATAAACTGGGTGAAACCTCCTCGGTATACCCTTGATACTAATTTTACGTGAACCTTTGAGAGTTCTGTCGCAGCAAGCGACTCGGGCCTCTTGACAGGGATGGTTTAAAATAGTAGAAAATCTTATAACGTTACCTGTAAAATTATTAGAATGAATATGGCATATGGATTGATATGAAACCTTGGAATGCGAGTGATTATCTTGCAATTTAAATATACTTTTGAAATCAACCAGCGTCTTTGCCGAATATTAAGTACTCTTATCTAAGGGATTCCTGTCTGTGACTACTGAAAAAAAATAGCCAAAGTTCCATTCGCAGAAACTTTATTAACAAATTAATTTTTCCGGAAATAGGAACTTAACTTTTTTAGCATAGCAATGAACGAGGAAGTTTTAAATATATCAATGTCTTAAGAAGCATTTTGGTAAACACATAAGTATGTTAATATAAACAACGTTATTGCTGAGTAATCTATTATGATAATGTAACCTGTAGCAAAAGGCTTCCGCTTGACGTCATATCTTCAGTATCATATGAAGTACTTCAATAATATATAGCCAACCTGTTACCAAAACCTATGTCGGGTCTCACTTGATATTCGTAAGGAAAACCTTCATGCCTAAAGAAGAACAGTTAAGTTTTTTAAAGATTTTATCTTTTTGATAGAACTTGTTTTCTCACACCGACACCGCATTTCACGACAAATCATGTTGCAATCAGCTTCATATCTCACTCACTCTTTGAGAGTTAGATAGATGTTTGCAACATGTTTTGTCGTCAGTGGAAACGCGGGGTTAGGATAGCCTGGTATGATCTGCAGGCCCGAATATGGTCATTAATCAGAGTGGTGAAACTGAAGCAGTGGGACAGTAATATCTCAATATTATAATTACTATTTACGATTCATCTATTACTAGACAACTTCGCAAATATGAATATGGATGATTTTCAGCCATTGGCTAAGACATATTGCTTACCTATATCTCCAGTAAAGCAATCGTAAAATGTATATGAAATGAACATTCTCGATTTATCTTTCACTTTTGCTAAGAGGATTCAGCTAGCTAAACAAGCAACACACTAAAGATGTTGGACCAAAGTTAAAAGATAAGCAATCTTAATCTGATCCCATTTCTCGGTAAGCTTATCGAATTTCAGTCAAGGCTTACAATAACGAGCCACGCAAATATTGTTTCATATGACACCGACTGATCAAGTTAATTGTATTAATCATTACTGCAGATATTAAAATTGGCAACTAAGAAAAACTACGGCTCTAATCTATCTGGCATATGATACCGCACATATCCACTCAGAATGCAACATGATCTTTGACATTTGAAATTAAACACAAAAAAAAATACGTACTATGACTTTTCAGTTTCTCAATCGAAACACAAGATTATGATCGAGAATTTGTCGTGCTATGAAATCACAAATCGTGCAGCTGTAGTTTTAAACGGGTGTCAAATTTAAACTGCTATTTATCACGTAACCAACAGTTGGACGTTAAGGCACTTATGAGACTAGTTACGAAGTTTATTTAGCATTACTAATTAAAGAAGAAATTAACGTGTTACGACTGACAACGTGTAGGCCATGAAAAGCAATGCGGTAAGCGCTCCTAGCGATTTCGGCTATCCTACTTATATTATAAATGTGAAACTACTAAGTATGCCTCCTTGGTCTAGTGGTCCCAATCGCGACTGCTACGCTAGAGGTCTTGGGTTCGATCCCCAGTTCAAGGAAAGTGTTATTGAGTTTTTCTATGAAATTCTCAGTAGCAGCTCGGAGTCTGGATTTGTGCCCGGTGAATGGCAATAGGCTCGCCCCCTATTACATGGGACCCAAACATACCGGCGAACTGTGGGTGTACATTAAGTGCACCTCTGCCTAACCCTTCGGGGAATACAGGCGTGATGGTATGTTTAATTTTGTATTTTGTTTGCTCTATGTATGGTAAATATTTATAGAAAAGCAGGCCATAATCGCTGACTAATCAGCTTAATATGGCTTTTCTCTATACAAACACAGGTGTGCGGCATGTTTTCATACCGCACCGCTAAATCATAACTTATAAGACTTCAAAATTGTATTGAACAATAACCTTACTGCTTACGCGTTTCAATGCAAAATGTTTTACTAGATCGTGCTTCGGAGTTCATTAAAGTCATGGGAGTAACGACCTGGCGAGTGGTCATGCGCCGTAGCTTAGATAAACTCACTTTCATACTATAATCACTGTGTTCTCATTATAATATTGTATGAAGAGTTGAGATTTCGCTTGTTTTTTTTTTAAAGCATCTTGGAACTTCTTTCTGCAGCCAAGTTGCGAACGTTTTGAAAAAAGGCCAAGTTAGGTCGTCTTATAACTGGGGGTTAATGAACGGGTAGGTGAAATGGCGTGGCAATAAAATACGATCATAATAATAAAAAAAACTCGTATCAACTGCAAACAGCTGAACCTTTGTCGTCATTGCAATATCAGAGAAAAACATTTTTATCTAATTTGTATTATTGAAACATAACTATATCTGTAGAAAGTAATAGGAGACTAGTGATGCACCGAGTGTATTAAGGCTGAAAAATTGGATGGATAGAATGCGATAATCTATGAAAAAAAATAGAGGAGCATGGGTGTCCAGTAATCCCGCAGGATAATAAAGAACCTATGTTAACCTGGAATAATGTACCTTTCTAATGGTGTAGGAAATATTAAAATTGGTTCAGTTGTTTCAGAGTTTGTCAATAACAAACTAATCTTTTCTCTTTTTAATATTACACTTGGATTTGACTTGACCATTAGGCCGGTGAAACCGCGTGTCACAGTCAGTCATGAAAAATAGGCACCATCACGCTTAATCCCCGAAGGGTTAGGCAGAGATCGCTCAAGTATCAACAGCGAACAGCTGATTTGTTGTTGTCATTGGTATCAGTGAAAAACATTGTTATCATCAAAAACATAATAGGTATCTCCGAAGAAAGTCATATTAATTTAGATAACAATATTTTATGACGCTAAACATACCATCACGCCTGAATTCGCGAAAGTTTAGGCACAGATGTGCTGATGTATGTACTTACAAATTAACGATATTTCCCATGTAATAGGGGGCAAGCCTTTTGCCAGTAGATGGGCACAATATCCCGAAACTGCTACAGAGGATTACACAAAACTATGAGACTTGATATTTCGCAAATTAATAACAACCAGAGTCCTTCAAAGACATCGGAGGTTACACACGTAACATTTCAGAAGACTTTTTATGTTTTTTGCTGCCCAATCGCTATAAGTGACCAATATAATACCTCACTTTACGTAAATACAAGATTAAAATGAAAAATTTCAAAACATGTCTATAATATCACAATTTTTGCATGTATTTTGTGCAAATATCCGATGTTATCTATACACGACGGCATCGCGACGTCTAAGTGATAAGCAGTGCTTGTTCGTCTAGTGTTATCTCGCTGAATATCACGTTTAGCACTAAGATACGTGATTGTCGTGTGTTTAGAACTATTGCGAATATTTACGTCAGATTGTAAACGTGATAGAATAGAAATATACATTTAGAACTAGCTATTGTGTTCATATTTAATTCATAACCGTATCCCTAAATGATTAGGCAGAGTATTAGTTAACACCCACAGTTCAACGGTATTTTTTGGTCTCTCGTCTCTCGACCCTAGGACCTCTAGCGTAGTAGTCGCTCTTAAGACCACTAGTCTAATGAGGCAGAACTAGCCATTGCTCTGGTTGACTCGCTTCCCAAAAGGTCGCTTCATTTAATATTATTTAATATAAGGATGGCTATTTCCTTCCTAAAAAATCGATTAAAGAAAATTTTATAAAGTTTAGTTTATTAGGATATTCCCGTAGAATATCCTAATAAACTAAATTGACTGCCTCATTGGTCTAGTGGTCCTAAGCGCGACTGCTACGACAGAGGTCCTGGGTTCGATCCCCAGGTCGAGCAAAGTGTTATTGGATTTTTCTATGAAATTCTCAGTAGCAGCTCGGAGTCTGGATTTGTGCCCGGTTAATGGCAATAGGCTCGCCCCCTATTACATGGGACCTAAACATACCGGCGAAATGTGGGTGTACATTAGTACACCTCTGCCTAACCCTTCGGGGCTGTAGTCCCCGTGTAGCGTGATGGTATGTTATGTTATTCCCGTAGAAAAATTCGTTGAGTACGACTTGGTCTCACCCATTTAAGGGTTAAATGGGTGAGACCAAGTCGTACTCAACGAATCGTAGAAAGTCGTAGAGAGTCGTAGTAATAACCCGAAAAAACCCTAAACCTAACTCTAAAGGTAACCAAATCAGCTGCCTGTATAGGTATGTTTGCCGTAGATACCGTTGCACTTCAATGCCACATAATATTTATGCAATGCATTTCGCAATATCAGATTTATTCGTTCTAGAAATAGTTTGTTTTTAAACGTGTAACGCGCAGTGGGCGATGCCCGGTCAAACGCGTTCAGCAATGTTTTCATACTTAACTTATTATTAGATTCTCGATAGAACACAGAAACAACAAACTAATATCTTGAAGATGAAACTAGTTCTTTGAAATACTATTCTAGAACCTTCTCAAAGAGGCGGAACCACAGATCGATGTGCAAGATAACTGATAACGTTAGCGTTAGTGGGCAATATTACCTTTATTCAGATTCAGACACATTTATTTTGCCAAAAATATACATTAGACGTTAACATAGATAATAATGAGTTCTCGTATTTTACCACTGGATGGCATGAGAAATGCCATTGAGACTGCCTCATTAGTGCAGTGGTCCTAAGCGCGACTGCTACGCTAGAGGTCCTGGGTTATTGCAGTGTTATTGGGTTTTTCTATGAAATTCTCAGTAGCAGCTCGGAGTCTGGATTTGTGCCCGGTTAATGGCAATAGGCTCGCCCCTTATTACATGGGACGTAAACATACCGGCGAAGTCTGGGTGGATATGTACATTAGTACATATCTACCCTTCGGGGAATACAGGCGAGATGGTATGTTACGTTATGTTGGCGTGAGAAACTAATAATCAAATATTATTTCAATTAGACCATTATTACAGATACTTTTGAGTATATCAAAAACTAGTTGAACTGTTCCAAATAGTGGATCTTATTGAGAAAGCTGGCAAGCAGCTCCAAAGACACTCCTATAAAATAGTTCTATTAATGTGAGAATTATGATGTTTGCTGTAAAAAATCAGCCATCCAAAAGGTAACTGGACCAGAGTCTTGATTTCCAGGACATGAAGATACTGACCAGTCTACAGACAATAACCGTTCACGGGTATAAGGTGTGTATCAACATCGATTCGATTATCCAGCCGCAACTCCCGCGCATCCTGGCCATTGAACCGTTTCATTTATCAACCAGCTGTCTAGCTCATGCTTACACAAAACTATTTTTGTAAATTCATGCCGATACCAAATGAAACGAAATAAAAAATCTAATCTAAAACCGTGCGTAGGCGTCGAAAATATCAGAATTTTCGATAATACACACCTTTTGTTGTTTTCATGTAAATTCGGGTGTCAATGAACTTGTGAATAAACGAATTTTTACTAACAGCCGTTAGATGGGTGAAAAACAAGTTATTTTTATTAAAGCCTACACTACATAATACAGCTTTTTTCGAAATAACTTATCTTGTCTGATGTTGTCCGCAAGTGGTTTAGCAGTTTTAGTGCAGATTTTAATAGAAAAAGTCGATGTAAAGGCAATTGACGTCACATATGTTTTGCATTTGTGATTTTTTTTTACTAATTTCGATTTTACCGGCGCGATAGTTCGGAACTGCTAACTCTATTTATTTATACTTCAACTTAACTTTCAACTTCAGACGAGCAGAGTAATTTTTTTTTTTTTTTTTTTTTTTTTATGGGATAACTCGGCAAACGAGCAGGCGAGCTACCTGATGGTAAGTAGTCATCGCCGCCCATGGACATCTGCAAAACCAAAGGAGTTGCAGATGCGTTGCCGAGCCTATTTAGGGAAAGGGAGGGGAAGGAGAAAAGGAGAAGGAAGGGGATTGGGGGAGGAATTGGGCCTCCGACCCTCTCGCTCACCGAACGAAGCGCAGTAACGAAACGCTACTACTCGGACGTCGGTCTTCTGCGAGAGTGTGGTACTTCCCCGGTCGAGCCGGCCCATTCATGCTGCGAACAGCGTGGCCCTACCACAACATAAACACAACACAACATATTTCGAACAAACTGTATAAATGCTTGGTTTTTATTTAAACAGTATCGTATGAACAGACGTCATGCCATATTCAAGTTTCACGGATTCAATAAATGATACCTACTGATTAATTCATATTTTGTTACAGAAATTCAGGTTAAATATTTAAACTAATGTTAATTCATGTACCTAATTATGTTTTATAATTACTCAACGCCGATTTACTAATAAGTTGAGTTTTTTTAGGTTGTTGAATATTGTTATATTCTTGTGATAATTATTTATTCTTACTACAGAGACGGAATTGGAGGATCAGATACAAATGTGACCGATGCATTAATTAACATTATAAATATAAAAATATGGAACATTTGATAAATTGCAAAAGAGCTTACATTCTAAAATAAATTAAAAGCGTCAAATATCTCGTAATTTTCACAAAATGTTATAATAGAAGTTTTTTCTATTCACATAGGTACGGTGACCAGTTCATCAAGTTACTACAAAATGTAAAATTTTCTCAGTTGATTTTGAACTTAATCTTCAACATTATAAGGTTTAAAATCATTTGGAGAAATTGGACAGGTTCTTTTAGGTTTCAATTCATTTAAAAAGCAGCGCCAGGTATTTTTCCAGTGTCTAGCTTATAGCTGAACTGGGCCATTTGGCATATTTTGTGTTTCCATAACACAAAATATGTCAAATGGCCCAGTTCAGCACACAAGTATTTACTTAGTATATCTTTAGTATTATGTACTCTTTAGTTGTTTTTTATGTTATTTGTGCATCCGTGTCTATCAAAAAATCATTTTTCTTTCACATAAAAATCCCTCTGTCTGTATAAACTTGATCAAAACAAACAATAAACAATGTTTCGCACAGTTTCCCCCCTCACAATTCAGTGGCGCGGGCGCAACTTTCACTGTCGGAGTGTTCGCATTGGCGCACATCATGCAACGATTTATTGTTACGGAGAAATTCACCTCATACACATTAGTTTTAAGAAGAAAAATACTTAATTATTTCAATAACTGCGTAGTAAAGAGAGACGGTACTTTCGCTTAACACATATTTGATTTCAAAATGTTTGACAACTCTTTATATTTTTGAAATCAAATATTTATTTTTGATTATTTGTTACATAAACAAGTTAACATTAATGGATGGGGGGCTCATTGCTAAGTTATAACTGCGTCGATCAATAGACCTGGGGCCGTATTACCACGTATTAATGCCATCATTTTTAGGTTGTGAGAGAGGGATGCCGCTCTACAGGTTAAATAGTGGCGTCCCTCTTTCACAACGTAAAAATAATGGCATTAATACGTGGTAATACGGCCCCTGTAAGGTTAAGCTACTCCTGTCGCGGTATGTCTGTGGACATTTTTAATTTCGAGACCCCTACGTGCATCGGAGAAGTCTCTGAATACTCGGCAAGCTCGCAATAAACCCCCCAATCCTTTTACAATATCCATTTCATGTCATTAAGATACAATTTAATTTCTGTACTGTTTGTATTCACAAAAATATAAAACGTCCTACGAATTTCTTATAGGTATATAGGCGTTTTGTCTCCTTTTCTCCGCCACAAAATATCACGTTGCAAAACAAGATAAAAACATTGTTAGTTCGAAGAGATCGACTTAAACGGAAAATGTATAGCTTGATAGTTATGTAAGTACCTATATACCTACCTAATAATTAATTATAGAGCTACAAAATTAGCTCATCGTTTAAACATAAGTCTATGATAAGATAACATATAGAAGAGCCCATAATGTTGAAGTATATGCTTACATAATATGTAGTATCAAAATCTTTTTCCTGTACCGTAGGCGTTGTGTATTATACAATGAAGGATAAAATACCCATCCTATTGTTGTTACAGGATAACACCAAATGCTGATATCCATATTGTCACACAATTTTAATTTAGGTTTTATAATTTATTGAAAATACAGTCGAATTGAGAACCTCCTCCTTTTTTGAAGTCGGTTAAAAATTTGCTGCGCCCCGCGATTCGCTTGTTTTGCTCGTCTCCTACAGGACATAGCGTGATGTCTGAAACCCTAAGTTACTCCTACTACATCACCTATTTGCCAGTGAAAGTCCAATGAAAATCGGTCCAGACGTTTCGGAGAAGACGACGTCGACAACCCAGAAACACTTTGCTCGAACCCAGGACCTCTAGCGTAGCAGTCGCGGTTGGGATCACGAGACTAATGAAGCCAGTTGAACGAAAACTAGAGAATGAGTCTAATTAAAATGAGGCAACTCTAGTTTCGTCTTAAAGTGAAGACAATGAAAACTTCTTACTCGCATCATTCGTATTATAAATACAATTAACGTCATTAAAACAATGTGCTGTTTCAAAATATTTGGGAAAGCTACGTGACGTCATTAGCACAGGTGTTCACGAAGCGAAGCTGCCGTCAGCTGTCGGTTAATTACACAACCGTGACGTCATTGAAGACTATCCATACCGTGTGGACAACACTTATGCAAGGACTTGCAAGTATTCATTAAAATGCATGACCCTTTAGGTAGGAGAAATTGCTGTATAATGTTGTTGAAAATATAGCAGAACATAACAGCAGACCATCACGCGTGTATTCCCAAAGGGTTAGGCAGAGGTGTACTAATGTACACCAACACTTCGCCGGTATGTTTTAGGTCCCATGTAATAGGGGGCGAGCCTATTGCCATTCACCGGGCACAAATCCAGACTCCGAGCTGCTACAGAGAATTTCATAGAAAAAACTCAGTAACACTTCGACCTGGGGATCGAACCCAGGACCTCTAGCTTAGCAGTCGCGCTTAGGACCACTTGACTAATGAGGCAGTCCAGTTGTAGAAATTATTAGCAGATAGATGAATAAAAAAAATATCAATGTACTACTATCTGCTAAGGTAACCATTTTTAAGTAATAGTTTAGTACTCAGATATGAATATATTTTAGTTCATGTCGCAATTCCTACTGCCAATGACTGTAGAATGTGTTAAAGACGCAAATTAGCGAAGGCATTCAAGGAAAGACGAATAAATTTGACGCTTTGATAGATTTTCTATAAGAAAAACTGTCACGTCAAATTTATTCATACATACATACCATCACGCCTGTATTCCCCGAAGGGTTAGGCAGAGGTGTACTAATGTACACCCACATTTCGCCGGTATGTTTAGGTCCCATGTAATAGGGGGCGAGCCTATTGCCATTAACCGGGCACAAATCCAGACTCCGAGCTGCTAGTGGGAATTTCATAGAAAAACCCAATAACACTTTGCTCGACCTGAGGATCAAACCCAGGACCTCTAGCGTAGCAGTCGCGCTTAGGACCACTAGACTAATGAGGCAGTCTTATCAAAGTCAAATTTATTCAATGATCGAAAAATCGCACATAAAGGACGCAAATAACTTTTTGAAAGTATATTTTTATGAAATGATTGAGGAACGCTACTGTTTGATGATTTCCGAGAAGCAATATCTGTACAAGAACTAAAATCCGCTGGGAAAGACATGTTTTCTAGTGGAGACCGCGACTTGACAAACGCAGTGTAGGACACTAAAACATGCTTTTTAGGGTTCCGTAGCCAAATGGCAAAAAACGGAACCCTTTAGATTCGTCATGGCTGTCTGTCTGTCCGTCCGTATGTCACACAATTTTTTCTCTGAAACTATAAGAGCTATGCTGTTGAAACTTGGTAAGTAGATGTATTCTGTGAACCGCTTAAGATTTTTACACAAAAATAGAAATAAAACAAAAAATTTGGGGGTTCCCCATACTTAGAACTGAAACTCAAAAAAAATTTTTTATCAAACCCATACGTGTGAGGTATCTATGGATAGGTCTTCAAAAATGATATTGAGATTTCTAATATCATTTTTTTCTAAACTGATTAGTTTGCGCGAGACTCTTCCAAAGTGGTAAAATGTGTCCCCCCCCCCTGTAACTTCTAAAATAAGAGACTGATAAAACTAAAAATAATATATGATGTACATTACCATGTAAACTTTCAACGAAAATTGGTTTGAAAGAGATCTAGTAAGTAGGTTTTTTTTTAATACGTCATAAATCGTAATGGTACGGAACCCTCTGTGCGCGAGTCCGACTCGCACTTGGCCGGTTTTTTAAAATCATGAAACATTTAAAACTGATAGAGGCAAAAAAAGACTTGTGCACAAAAAAACTGATTGAAAACTGGATTGTGGTTGAAAGTAAATTGCTAAAAAATCAAAGCGAAAAGTTATTTTAACAAAAAAGATAAATTCATTCCGAAAAAAAAAAGCCTTTTAACGAACATTAAGGCGAAGGAACACAAAACTCTATTATCTAGGACATCAAGGTAAGGAAGATCAACTTTCATAAGTTTAAAATAAATTCAAGTGCAAATTTTGCCTTATTAATTTGAATAAAAGAGAAACATGTCTCCGAGAAAGTTGTGGATTCCTATTAGGGTATTTATAGCTTAGTTCCATAGGCCTACTCTCAATGCATAAATATTTACGTAGGCACACAACATTGACGCGTGCCTTACCATCATAGATATAGGCATTGGTATAGAACAGGGCACATAACGCCCAACCACGCCGGACTGGCAGTCTGACGGACTTAGGGAAGGCCATCCGCCCATCATCACAAGGCCCGAGATGGCGTTGCGGTTGGTGTTGCCGCGTCCCACTCATGTTGATTGGCAGATGGGGGGTCAAAACAGTCAATAGTGTCGGGAGACTTTAACTGCAGGGTTCGCGTAGCTTTACGTTAAAGGTTTTAGTTGGTAAGTTTTACGTCGTTAACTTTTTAGTCACCTAGGTCCAACACGTCCCGTCTCCTTCCCCGGGCGTGGATGAGGATTTTCGCACGATTAAAAAGGCATTGCTATCGAAAAGTTTCTATGGAGTCTAACAAGATGACTGGTAGTGGGGCTAAGCGACTCTTCACAAGTGTAAACGCACACTATATTTGTGACAACAGTGACAATCAAATAATTGTTCAGAGTGAGAGTTAGAGATTTCGTTTAGAACCCGAAAATACTGAAGAATAACTAGTGTCGTTGGACAAAACAATACTTGGTCCATTTAAGTTAATATAATAAAGCATTGAACTCTAGTATATTATCGGATCTATTTTCAACTCCTGACCTCACTGCTAAATCAGCATAATCATTTAGATACCAGTTTTAATATATTCTTAAAAAAAATAGCGCAATTTGTAACACCTAGGACTGATCGTAACATAAAAAAAGTATTACTAAGTATTCAAATCGTTCAAGGATCATAAATTAAAGTAAAAGTTGTCACCAAGTGGTAACCTCAAAAATACAAACTTAGGTAACCGTTATTTCCAAAATATTACCATACAGTGTACACTGTCAACAATTTACCGTTACAAGATGGCCGCCGTCATAGACAACAGCGTTCCAAATTCAAACGTATGTCTATTTTGGGAGTATATTGGCGCGAAATTAGGACGTTACTGTTATGAAAATAATTGGTGTTCCGTTGGTCTTGTGAATTATGATCTGCATGTGTTTTGATATGCTATAAACATGTCATCTTTATTGTTTATGTTTGCTCATAATCTCCCGCTAAGATCATAACCTATTCATTTAATAAATTTTCTAACGTTTTGCTGTTGTTGTTATAATTACTTTGTTTAAGTACTTAGATAAATAAAGTAAGTTCCTAATTAAATAACTCGGTCCTGAATCAAACTTGGAATTTGTCCATTATACTAGCGGAAAACAGCTGCACGTCAAAATGATAGGAATAATGGGGGCTGTCAATCAAAAACATACATAAAATTAAATATAAATGACAACATCTTACTAATCACCGAACCTTCTTTAAAGGTACCTCTAAGAACGAACAATAAAGTTGCGTAATTGCAAATATATGCCATATCCAATGCTTCTTACGTCTTACTTATGCGTGACAATCTGATAGGTAGTTTCTACGTTTATTTTGCATGGTGTAATAACTTCATAAGCACAACCGTCTTCTCAAGAAAGGGAAAATATACCAAATTAAAATGAAACCCAAATGGCTCCAGAACAGATTTAGAAAAATTTTGCAAGGTGAGATTGCATCCTAAGAAAGGATATAGATAAACCTTTTGTCTCGAAAAGTCCTTTAGGATTCGAGTAAAACTGCAGGCAGCAAGTAGTGTAACAATATTTTTGACAACACAATGTCATTATCTTTTTAAGATATTTTCTTAAAAACATCATCACAACTGTATCAACGTATTTGGCACACACAACGATCGTCCGTTTTAACGGGGATATTATTTTTAGAAGCAGGTAAACGACGGACGGGCCACAAGCGGACGCACTCAAGTTCAAAGGAACAAATCAGAAATAACTGGAACCTTGGCAGGATTAGGAATGCTTGGGGTGGCCGAGTTACTTGTTGAAAAAGTTCAAATGTGGATGAGTACAATAAATCCATAGTTTAAAACTATAACAGATCCTTCAAATCAAAAGACATTTTTAGCCCTGGAGGTATTTGCTCGATTCGAGGAAACTGCATACGAACGCTTAGCAACCCAGTGTGAAGATTACAACAGAATGCAATAGCAAATAAGACTAAGTACTAAATCGTGTCAACTGTTTTCTATTAGTCTGCGTACGTCAGAGATCAAACTGTATGGCATTGATTGGCTAAACAATGAAGGGTCCTTATGTCAGTATCCCATGTAGTTGCCGTGAAAATATTCCCTGTTATTTTCAACATTTGCAGTCGTCCAAACAAACATTTCGTACATTCTTCGAAGCTGCAGCAATTTATTCGCCTCGATTTGAGTTGGGGGAGTAGTAAACGCTCTGACAGGGGACATATGGATACATCCGAGTTAAGTGAGTCTAAGGCCGTTCAGAAATAAACGAACACCTTGGCCCGCATGTATGTTCAATGTTGTCAATAAAGCTGGTCAAGGAACTTTAAGGTAAACAAAAATATTGAAGCAATAGTTTCAGTTTCTAGACGAATCTGGTTACACTGGAAGTCGTCCAGAAAGGAACGTTTTTTTTGGGAAGACAACAATAGAGACGACATTTTCGCTGAATAGGTATACTATTTCGCTAGGACTTATTGTGAATTGCTAGACAGTAGTAAAAAATACAAATATTTTGGCAATAGTAGACACTATATAGGACTGTTCAAAAGGCCATTAAGAATCGAGTTGTATGGAGACTTCGCTACCGAGTCCATTCGCCCATTTTTATGGTTTATTTGCGTGACCATAGTCGGGCACTTTTTGCGTTAAGAGTTCACCGAAAAACTCTGTAGCTACTATAAACCAATGGATTTCCTTAGGGGTGAGCTCCCTTATTTCTTGTTTCCCTGTTGTTATATTGCGTTTCATTAGCCCCCTCAAAACCTCTACAGGTTCACGTATCACTTTCGCCTTAAAAAAAGTGTTAGATGATCCAACGCACATCTCATTTTGGATTTTCATGACCCTTGTTGCGTATATTTATTACCACTTCTAGAACCATCGATGTACGAAGGCTGTTACCGTGAGGATCATGTTTAAAATATATGTGTGCCTTTCTATGGCCTTACGTCGACGTGCCTATGGTTGATACTCAATTCGATAGGAAACGCTTCTCAAGGCTATTTTCAAGGTATTGCACAGAAAAGTTTAGCGTAGTGAGGAAATAAGACATGTTCACATTGTTAACCAGCCGGCAAAGACGTTACAACATAGAGACATCGCGTTTCTATACGATACCTATATACCCACAAATCAAGGCTACTTTTTGTATTCAACAAAAAAAAACTTGTATTTCTATGCCAAGGTTTTTTGTGCTTTTCGTCCAACCGACAAAAGAAAACTGGACTTTTGCTGACATAATTATATGTGAGTTTAATTATAAAACCATTTGCAAATGAAGCAGAAAGTCTGTATGATTGAATTTCCCAACACCCTTTGGGATGGAAAAAAATCAGAGTTAATCGAAATCGGTTGGCAGCCGATGTTTAATCAAAAGGCGATCTTGCAAAGATTTTCTACCAAAGAGATAGATCGTGTTTTTTTTTTTCGATAAAAATGCAAAGTTAGGACCTTTGCGTTTTATGAGGCCTAAAAACAACCGGCAGACTGTGTCTGCATTTTCGAAGAAGGCGTATCTACTCAGAATATTGAATATTCTCGATTACTACATTTTAAAAGACAAATAGAACTATTGCTAAGTTAAATAGATGAGCTACTTATTCTAAATAAGGTTGAGTTAGTGAAACTGTTACGAGACGGCTAGATTTAGCAAGGTAATGTGTATGCCATTTGTAATAGGTGAGCCAAAGCTGTCAACGCGACTTTGCTTGCATGCTAATTAAGTAGAAAGGATTGAGATCGTAAATTTGGGAATGTTTCATTCAATTATTTACTCGTTTATGAAGATAGATGTACTTTATTGTACCCCGAAAATAATGTCAAGATAAGATAGGCGGTTTCTTGCAGACAACCTTTAGATTAACTTAAAAATGGACCAAAAGTTGAACAAATGTTTAAAAAAATTCGGGTAAATTTCAATTAGTACTAGGTCTTTAGTAATTCATCTACGCAAATGTCAGTGTGCTTTTATGTGAAGTAAATCTGTAAGGTAGGTCGAAACGCCAGAGTTAGGACCTGCCATTTTAGGAAGAATTCGTTGATCAGTCAACTTGAAAGTAATTTTATGAATGGCATTGACAAGCAAGGTGAGTTTTACGCACTAAATTCTTTCGCTCAGACACGATTAGTAATCTGGATTCTTGTGCCAAGTGATGAACAAGCTCATGAAAATATTTTTGTTGTCACACGTAATACTGGTGTTGTAATATTACAGTGTGCTGGTTCAAAGCCATGGACGTTTGCCCAACGTTTTTTTTTCAACAAGCGCTCAAGGCAATTTGCTTGTTTTCTATATCGTATGTGACCTCATATTCTCGAAAGATCGGCGGAGTGTTGTGTTTAAAGACCTTCTCGATGTGTGCGTAGGTGAATATAAAATAATATTTTCTATGTAGGTAGGTATTTGTCGTTAAGAGAGTTAGTTTTTTTTTAACTTTATCATCTTAGAGTCACACCTGAGTAAAGATAATTCTTTCTGTATAATATTCAACCTTTTTGTTGAGTTAATGTGAACAATTTTATCCTTTATTTTGTTTAGTCTTGTCTGTAAATTTTAATATTGTAGCCCATCTATTTAATGGAAAATTATTGACCGATTATTGTATTACCAAAAAGAAAAACAAGCAGGACTGGATGTGACGTAATATAAGGAGGTCCAGAAATGAGTGGTTAGTTGCGAGAACAGGAAAGTACTAAAGCAACAAGTTATCAAAAACACAGGAGCCAGTAAACTAGCCGGCAAATGAGGGTAAACCACTGACTTTTTAAGAGTGACATCGCGCAAGTGATACGTACTTGGTACTACTACTACTTCCCATTACAGATCAAATTAAGCCATATCAAAGGCCCTTTTGATATTAAAAGACCCTTCACTGTTCAGTAGTATTTTAAAAAACAAAATTGCTAAGGCTGTGGGGCCCAAACATAGCCAAGTTCCTATCAGGACACGAAAGGATTGTCTTGCTCGACAAATTACTAATACAGGAATATAAAAACCATATACAATTCTGTCCTATTATTGTTTCAAAACACTGAATGACGTCCTCAATAAGATCGCAACAATTATCGTTGATTATCACATATCAATTTAGGGTATAATAACAAAAACATGTCCTTTAGTCGTCACATTGATCAAAAATATCACCTTCAGATAAAATATTTACACTGATGTCTTGGAGACTATTTTAATCTAATCAAAGGTCGCAGAAATCGAAATGCTAAAGTTTGCATGTTCCAGAATGGTTGAGGTCTGATGGCACTCGGCTTCTTTATTACCACTAAGGCAAACAGGAATACGGCCCTAGAATAGCCTATGAATGCAACACCAGGGGTATCGCTAGCATGTTGCTGACCCTGTTAATATAAAAAGGGAGGGCAAGGAGAAAAGGGGAAGGAAAATATCTTCGTATAAAACATCAATAAACTAAATAAATATCTATTACAAAAATCCTACTACGCACTGAAAGAATTCTTTGAAGATAAAACTTAAAATAATAAAAAAAAAAAACAAAAAAAGAAAAACTAGGTAGTTATAAAAACTTTGTGCAATAAAATGTAACAAATTTAAAATTAAGCTAAATTGCATTTTTAATTATTGTTAATCTTGATTTATATAATTGTATTATTCATTTCTTGTTTATAATTTTATCTTTTTAAGTTAGTAACATCTTGTAATATTAAGTTTCTCTGCTGTGCCCTAACAGGGTTTCATGTTGCTACCCACCACATTTAAAGACCTATGTATTGTATTTACACATGAAGCAATAAAGAACTTTGACTTTGACAATATTAGCCACTTTTAGTTAAAGACTGTAAGCCAAGCCAATGTAGTTGAATGGGCAAGGATGATGACGTCAAAGTACACGATGATTATCATGACTACCTTGATTTAGACACACGCCAGGCGTGTGTAAATTGTACCACTCGTGCAAATCCATCAAAGGAACTAACGCATTATACTCCATTTGGTTAGGTACTTAACTAAAGGTAAACAATAAAAATGGCGGCGTTCAGAGCTGTTCAACCTTTTATTACAATAGTATCATATGAATTGGGAGTGAAATTAATAACAACACAACCAACAGTCAATAAAACCAACGAACAAACAGAACAATAACTATCTAACACCATTTGCGGCGAAAGAAACACAAAAACGAACGAAAGTAAAGTAAATACAAACTGTTACGTATGGCATCTGGTTACCCGACTAAGTATAATATCGGTTAATTATTTCGCTCCGCTTCCTCGCAGTACTACTTCTCAATTTTTTCGAGTTATCTAAAGTCTACTACGCAGAAAAATGTTTTGAATATCTGTATTTTTAGATTCGTTTTAGTAGGCACATTGCAATACTTTTTGACATAATTATAAATTTTGATTTAATTAATTGTTTGCAAGCTTAAGAATAATAGTAACTATTTAATATTAAGCAAAGTAGTAAGATATGCTAGTATAAAAGGAGAATGTGATTTTGAGTTATTGAATAATTTATTTTGGTGATGTTTTATTTCGAAATGAAAAATGACCCTATAAAAGAACCTTTTTTATGATTTGTTTACCTTTAGTTAAGTACCTAACCAAATGGAGTATAGGAAGGAAAACATATTTTTAAGGTCGTCAACAACTAAAACGTACGGATTAACCTTGTGTCAAGGTGAAGAGCATTATATTTTTACGACTGCACGGGAATCAATTAATTTAGAATCTTATATTAGTGTCCTTAGAAGTGACACGACGTTCGCTCGTAAATTAAAAAGCACTTAAAAAGAGGTGAGAAGTTACATAATAAGTACTTGTAAAGTATCTTGGAATCTGAAGGTTTTGACTTCAAAGCTATGAAATGCTTTAATCTATATACTAATATAATAAAGCTGAAGAGTTTGTTTGGTTTAACGCGCTAAACACTGGAAATACCAGTCGGATTTGAAAAAAAAAACTGTATTTGATAGCCACATTCATGAGCAAGGCTATCTAGCATTACGATCCTTAGGAGCGGGGCACAGCTAGTATAGTGATATTCAAAACGATTTGCTTTTTCACCATCCTATTAGAATCCCAATTTACTTCTGTATAAGTTTTTTGTGACTAAATTTTAAGATTAACATCAAGTTTGGATATTCCCTAGCAAATAAATGCTAGATCTAACTGACTTATAAAACTGCAATGGTAACAATATTGCCGTTCATTAATTCCTAACTGCTCACATCCATTAATTTAATTGTGCATATCAATTTAGCATTTATTTAGTTCTCAATAATAAAACCATAGCTAATTTCAACAGATAAATTACGCGCAATATAAAAACGACGCTCAAACAAGGTCATTGCGTACGTGATTAAATGAACGGAGTAGGAATAAAAATAGGTCATAATATCTATGGAGTATTTTGCGTTCTGTTCCTTTTAGAGAAACAACTCTGAAAAGGTTATTCGTTCATAAAGCAACATTATTTTACGTGTGATCTTTTCTAAGCAATAAAGGGTAGGGCCAAAGTAAAGCTGACGTCACCTGAAGACGTAAAATGTGGAAGAGAAATTTGACATCACAGGCAGTGGTCTCGGTAGCTTAGTTGGTAAACGTCTGGTGTACTTAACCAGAGGGACGCAGGTTCAAACCCTGCCTGAGGCCGATTTTTTCATTCATTAGGAAATTTTCTTTTAATAGTAAATTCATAACTTTGAAAATAAAGGGTAGTTAAACTTTTTGAGCTTCTTTTTTTTGAACACTGGTCGAAAAAGGTTCTCACGCAAAACGTTTTTATATTGCAATTTCAAGTTTAGCATTCGCGATCGCCAAACTTTGACGCGTTTCTAGCAATGCCTTCGAAAAAAAAACTCACCACATTATGTATGTATGCTAGACAAATCTTAATAAAATGTAAAAGAGACAACAATACAGTTTGCATCTTAAAAACAAGACGTTTTGAAACAAGGTCGACTAGTTTTTTTTAATTTTATAGATACGCGTCGCTTTAGCTTCAAAAACAATTAATTTGCAGTTTTTAGTAAATAAATATGTTTCATCTACTAGACCCGCTAGTAGACTGCGTTACAAACTTCCAAGTTAGAAAATCTAACCAAATTAGCTGTGACAAATTACAAATTGATGGATTATGAGTTGATGACTGATGTATGCGTGCCGTCAGTTAGGACAGGTCAACTCAAAGCTGCTATGGCTCTTTTTTCAAAAGGCCTGTTCAGATTTTGCCCTACATTGTTAAACTCGCATATCTAATAACATAACTATTGTCTGGACTTTAAAAGAGACCATGATTCTCTGAGTTTGTTTCGACGTTTCTTCTCAGAGGTCGACAGATAGGAAAGGTCGACGCCATCTAGTTAAAAAAAAAAATGGAAAAAATCGACTTGTAAAAGTGTTTTTAAAAGATCTATTTACAGAAATAAATATCATTTCATCATCATTTCATTTCATTATACGAGACGATTACAATAAGAACAGTGTTAATTATGATAAACACCTTAGAGAGACTTTGTATAGAGCTGCAGTTTTGTTAAACAACCCCACTTGTAGGTGCATATAAAGGAGTTTAATCTATTTTGATTATTGTTGTATAAACTACAGTTAATACTATAGCTTAAAACAAGCTTTTCAGCCGCTTCCGAGTAGACTGAAAACCGACCCGACACGAAAAAGATTAGGAAGATGATGAACACTGCAGCTCATAGCGGTCTCATAAGACCGAAACAATAGATTTTGTATCCTCTATGATATGTGGCTTGAAGGGTTAAATTCATATACCATCACGCCTGTATTCCCCAAAGGGTTAGGCAGAGGTGTACTAATGTACACCCACATTTCGCCGGTATGTTTAGGTAATAGGGGGCGAGCCAATTGCCATTAACCGGGCACAAATCCAGACTCCGAGCTGCAACTGAGAATTTCATAGAAAAACCCAATAACACTTTGCTCGACCTGGGGATCGAACCCAGGACCTCTAGCGTAGCAGTCGCGTTTGGGAGCACTATACTAACGAAGCAGTCAAATTCATGTCGGTTAAATTCATTTCTCAACTATCTACATTAAAGTTAGCTATTAATAAAGTAAGAATTACCAGTTGTTCTGTTTTTGCTTATTGTAGTTTTTTTACAGACACGGATACTCGAGGCGATATCAATAGGCGCCCGTTCGCAGGCACACGGCAACAATGTCGTTTCAATGTAGTTTACTTACAATACGCAGTAATAACGTAGGAACTAATTTCTTTTACTATTTGATATGACAGGTCGATAGTACTCATATAAATAACCCTTTAAGTATTTAAAAGGCATGTTGAAGTTATATTTTTTATGGTCCCATAAAACAGTGCCGAACAGCTAAAACCAAATTAAAATCGGTTAAAAAAATAAGGAAGTTATAAGAATTTAATTTTATGCTAGACAGAGAACGCACTATTGCACGTTGTGACGTCACACCGTGCGTTCTGCATACAAATTCTATATTGACGCTCGCTTTGTGGGAAAGGGACATAGCATCAACTCTCAATCACACCCCTCCCCCGCACTTTAACTATTAAAACTTATTATTAGAACTTTATCAGCCGATTCTACTCGAACACGAGTCAACAACCCCATCTACCCTAATACATGGTGTTAAAATTTAGCACTACCTCATTAGTCTAGTGATCCTAAGCCCGACTGCTACACTAGAGGCCATGGGTTCGATTCCCAGGTCTAGCAAAGCCTTTCTGAGTTCATATATGATATTCTCAGTACAGCTCGGAGTCTGAATTTGTGCCCGCTGCACCTTAAAAAAGATACCGGGCTGCGAAATGTGGGTGTACATTAGTACAACTCTGTCTAACCTTTCGGGGAATACAGGCGTGATGAATTTAGCACTACCTTTGTTACTAGGAAATACGAGTGTATTTTATCTATTAGCAATAGTTTTTATCATTGTTTATCAATCTGGGTACATATTAGCAACAACCTACACAAGGTCTTTCCTATTTAGGCCGACAACCGTCCTCATTCGTAAAATATGTTATCAAAATATTATGGCTTGTTGCCAACTGCTTAAAAAATAATTTCACAGTTCAACGATACCTACTGTTTTTCTACACAATTCTGCAAATGTAGTTAAAATTGTATGTTAGAGAATTTACTTGTAAAAAAAAACACTTAATCTGACACAAATATCCAATAATTTTCGTAGCCGATGGCCGTTCGGGCAAAAAGGTTCTCGAGTGGAGACCAGGCACCGGAAACGGCGGTGTGGGAAGACCTCCAACAAGATGGACGGACGACCTGGTAAAGGTCGCTGGGAGTCGTTGGATGCAGGCGGCATATAACCGGTCGTTGTGGAAGTCTATGGGGGAGGCCTTCGTTCAGCAGTGGACTGTATTTGGCGGATATGATGATGATCAAATAATGTTTGGACGATATCTTTCTAACTGCCACACCCTTCGGGGCATACAGGCATGATGGTATTTTATAATAAGTCTTGAAAATTATACTTATTATACCGTAGTTATTGTTTAAGATCTATCTGCAAGACCATGTCAGTAAATTATGGTATTATATCCATTTAGCCATAATTAATGTTATTAAAACTCAATTTATACTAATATTATAAAGAGGTAAACTTTGCGAGTTTTTTGAGTTTGTGAGGTTTTAGGGGGTTATCTCTGGATCTACTGAACCGAAATTTAAAAAAATATTTCACCAATAGAAAGCTATATTATTCCTGAGTGGCATAGGCTATAATTATATTATTATCCTATAAAATTCAAATAAACGGGCGAAGCCGCGGGCGGAAAGCTAGTGTACAAATATTCTGCATAATATACTATCGTACGAAGGTCCTTTTAATACATCTATAGCATCGATTAGACAGAGACATTGAATTCAAGGCAAATTCGTTTTGCAGTGCGCAATATTTTTGAATCGGCACTTGATCAAACATTACCTACTTACATTTTGCGCACGATAATAGAAAATATGTTTTTATAGCGAAAACAACTACTCTTATACTGCGACGCAAAACTGAACTTCAATGTCTCATGTTATGAATCGTAGCCGCTAGGGTGTCGGGCTTGCGATCATGTGGTTGCCGGTTTGAAACCCACCCATTGCACTACCGACGTGGACCCACTCGTAACACAAGCATTTAGCTTAACACGAGGGGTTAACAACAATACTAGTAAAGAGCGACCAACATTACTTTAGTTTAAAAAAAAGATTGAGTACTGTATTAATGATTACACGCCCTAATCACGTTAACCAGTAGGTACTTAAGTACTTTAGAATCATTGATAACGACAAGGTATTGTACGATAATGATGTTCAGGATCAAGATCATTCAAACAAGTATATGGTGTTTTTTTTGGTGACGTCATTGAGGGGCTCATGGCTAAGTTATGCCTGCGCTGAACAACAGATCTGCAAGGTAAAACTGATGCTGCCATAGTAAATCTGTGTATTTGATTAACCTCTCCCACGATTAGAATGCAACCTATGCAAAAATGTGCAGTATGCAGGTGCATATATATGACTATTATTGCCATCCTTTTCATTTCCCTACAATTTTTGCAAATTAGAGCAGGAAAAATATAGTTTTACGAATTTCCATGATACAAAAATCGCAATTTTTTTTGTACACTTGGTGTTCAAACTACATTTGCCGGGTTAAGTAAATGAAAACATTATATTTCAGCATTTCCCAATCGGAGCAGATATGACCATATGACTGCTAAGTCAAAGGTCTCGAGTTGGAATCCAAGGCACGCACCTCTGACTTTTCGAGTCATATGTGTATTAATAATTAATTATCACGCGCTTAAACGGTGAAGGAAAACATCGTGAGAAAACCTGCACGCCTGAGACATTTTCTCGATGGCGTGTGAAGTCTGCCAACCCGCAGTAGGCTAGCGGACTATAGCCTAATCCCTCTCATACTGAGAGGAGATCCGTGCCCAGCAGTGGGACAATGTAATGGGTTGATGATATTTCCCGATCTAAGATCATAAATTTGGATACAACTGGTACATTTGGTTTGCAGTCAAAATTTTAAGCTTCTATTTCGATTACAAATGATAATTTAAGCAGTATTAACCACTTCTGGATTTGAAAATAGACAAAATAAACCGGTCTAGAGCAAGGCTGGATTTCAGAGGATACCCATACGGTTTAAAGGAAACTCTTGGAATGGGAAGAAAAGACGGCGCTAATGAAGTGCCCTCTACTACAAGTATAAATTTGTATGCAATAAGGCAATAAGCCTATGTGAGCCTCGGTTGGGCATAAATCCTAACTCCAAGCTACTGCTCAGGGTTTGACTGTGTGAAAACTCCATCTGATGCTTGGAAGCCAAGCTTACGACTAATGAAGCACACACAGAAGACATTAGAAATTACATTGAAACTTGTAGACAAACGTTTTTTTGTCACTCTTCTGTTAAAAAATATATAGGTAAAACAATAAAATTGCAAGCTCTAGTTAAATTGAAAGATCACGATGTCTCTCGATGACGTCATAACATTTGATTGTATTAATGATAATCACATGTCCTACACGTGGTCTCTGTTTTTTATCGGAGTTTTAATTATAAAAAGATCGGATAAACTCGTTTCAAGATTGTAGATTATCATAATTGTTTTAGGAAACTACTGTTGGGCGTGTGGCCCCACTCAGAATAAGTTTGACTAAGCTTATTTCAATCGCCAACAAGACGATCATGATATTATAAAACCTTCGCACGGGACATTAAAGCACAACTCTTCTTTTTTTAAGGGATATCTCGGCAAACGAGCAGATGAGCTACCTGATGGTAAGATGTCATCGCCGCCTATGGACATCTACAAAACTAAAGGAGTTGCAGATGCGTTGCCGATCCTATTTAATGAAAATGAAGGGGACTGAGGGAGTAATGGGTCTGTCCGCCGGTCCACACCCACCGTATGATCTTAGATTTTTTTATCGCCATCTGAAGGTGCAATGTACGCTGGAATACAGCCTATCATCACTGTGGCATGGCAAGTGAAAAGGACACGGGTGATGTTTAAATAAACTTGAGTGAACGGATCGAAAACTGAATTTATTTATTAACACTTTCTTAGACATAAAACATTAGAGAAAACTATATGTGACGCTAAATAAAACCTTAAGTACGCCGTAATGTTTTACGAACTTTCGTCTGTTGCCAACTGAACATCTTTTTGAAACGGAAGCTACTCGCAAACGGCGCGCCCCGCTCCCCTCGCGAGCCACTCCGGCCCTTTACTTCCTATTTATGGAACTAGATGGCGGATGTTGTTCCGTGTCGTCTACATTCTCCACCCTAGTGTTGCCCTGGCAACACTCATCCTCAACAGGTATCCTGGCGACACGAGCTACCGACCTCTTCAGGGTACCTGTGGAAGTCCGTATACTCACCACACGCACCTGACCATCCTTGCCTGGAAACACCTCCTCAATTATGCCTTTCGGCCATAGACCCCTAGGGGCGTCCGGGTCAACGATAAAAACTAAATTACCTTTCGACAACGGTCGCCGCTTGTCAACATTCCATTTCCTACGAGGAATCATATCGGGCAAGATTTCCCGCACCCATCGCCTCCAAAACATATCAGCTAATACTTGAGATATCCGCCACTGCTTCCTGAGATATAAATCAGAGGCATCGAATACCCCAAGTACAGGTAACGTAGAAGATGATCCTAATAAAAAATGGTTTGGAGTCAGCGCTTCCCTACTCCCAACTTCAACGGACACATGACCCAAAGGCCTACTGTTCACTATACTCTCCACCTCAGCCAGTAAGGTAATTAAAACCTCATCCTTCGGCGCACGTTCCTTTAAAATAACTCCCAGGGTTCTCTTAACACTCCTTATCAATCGTTCCCACGCTCCACCCCAGTGTGGGCTGGCAGGTGGAATGAAGGACCACTGAGTCCCGTAGTTGCTGGTACTTCCTATCAATTTTTCTTGGTCCAATTCTCGGATAGACTTGCGTATCTCCGCATCCGCTCCTCGCAGGTTCGTACCATTATCTGAGTACAAGAATCCTGGCCAACCTCGTCTTGACCCCATTCGTCGCAACGCCATCAATAGAGAATCCGTGGTGAGAGAATGTACCACCTCAATGTGGACCGCCCTTACGGTGAGACAAGTAAAGAGTACACCATACCTTTTCTCACGCCGTCTCCCAACAGTCACATCCATTGGGCCGAAAAGATCCAAACCACAGTGGGTAAAGGCTCTAAGATGATGCGCCACTCTCCCAGAAGGTAAGTTTCCCATTTTTGGATTTTCTGGTTTCGCCCTTCTGATTTTACAAAACATACAATTTACCGCAATATACTTTACAGTAGGCCTTAATTTTAATAACCAATATTTTTGCTTTATTTCGTTAACTATAGTTTCCTGATTTCCATGTCCTGTTTTTACGTGATAATGCCTTACTAACAATCTTGCTATAATATGTTTCCCATCTAGTATAACGGGTTGCTTCACATCGAGAGGGACGTCAACGGCCGCCTGAATACGGCCCTGCACACGAAGAATGTCGTTTTCATCAAGGAACGGCATTAAGGTAAGTAATCTGCTAGTTTTCTTTACACATTTATTATTTTTTATTTCAGATATTTCCTCTCCAAACGATTTATTTTGTGAATACTTAATCAGCAAACTTTCAGCCCGGGCCATCAGAGTACATTCACTGGTAAGTACCTTACGTCTACATTTATCAATAAATTTTAACACCATTACAGTACTTCTAACCAAACGCAACCACGAAGAGAATCTGCCTGGATCCGGTAAAGGTAATGTATCATTCATCGTTTGCACTGTAGTCACACATTCATTTTCATAACTTCCTTTTTCAGCATTCTCAGAATACATGATGTCCGACGGCCACGATTGTTCATCACAGTACATAAACTTTGGTCCAGTAAACCACTCCTTCTGAAACACTGATACATCATAGGACTCCCTAGTAGCAATGTCCGCTACGTTCAAAGAAGTAGGTATATACCTCCACTCAGTAACACTCGTCAGCTCGTCAATCTCGCCTAAACGGTGAGCGACAAACACCTTATAATCTCGCTTATTATTTCGTATCCATTGCAGTACTGTTGTTGAGTCACACCAAAACACACGATGTGTGGCCTTAATTCTGTGTTCCTTTTGAATAGTTTCTGCTAGCCTAGCCGCCATTAAAGCTGCCTGCAATTCTAGCCTAGGCACTGTCATAGGCTTCACGGGCGCTACCCTACATCTACTAGACACGAACGCAACTTTAACTTCATTATTCACAGTCCAACGCCAATAAGCAACGCAACACATAGCTTGCTTTGAGGCGTCGCTGTACACATGTAACTGTAGGTTACGAGTATAACTCGCCTCACTCGCATCGGTCGCGGCGTCTGCGCTCCGCGGGCTCGCACGCTCGTCACTGAGTAAGTTTTGGTAACACCTAGGTAACCGTATGTTACCAATTGATTTTAAAACCTCTAACCAATTTAACCATTTATCATAAATTTCATCGTTGAGAGTATCGTCCCAACCAATTTTAGACTTCCATGTATGTTGTAAAATTATTTTCCCATTTATTGTGAACGGGAATAAAAAACCATAAAAATCGAAAACCGACATAATTAACCGCAATGCCTCACGCTTAGTGGGTCGCTTGCCATTTATTATATCTCGCGGAATCCGTTTGAACGAAACATCAAACCCGAGGGTGTCATCTTCAGGATACCATAAAAGTCCAAGGGCTCGTTCACCATCTAGTTGCAAACCTATTTGCAATTTATGAGCATTAGAAGCCAATAATTCTGTGGGTAACTTATTCAATACCTCAGTGCTGTTACTCAGCCAGTTACATATAACAAAGCCACCTTCTTTATGAATTTTACTAATATCCTGAGCTAGCTTCACACACGTCAACGAGTCCGGTTGACTGTCTATGTAATCGTCCATATAATGTTGTTTCGTTATCGCCTCAACAGCTGATGGCAATGTTGAATTAAATCTTTCTGCGTTTTTATTTTTGATGAATTGAGCAATGAACGGGGAACAGTTCGCGCCAAAAATTAAAGAAGTCATTTTATATGTTTTAATAGGACAATTCGAGTTATCTCGCCATAAAAACCTTAATGCGTCCTGATCCTCTCGTAATATTTTGACCCGTAAGAACATGTCCTTTATATCCCCAGCTATAGCTATCTGATGTTCTCGGAATCTCAACATTATACCAAATAACGACATAAGTAGATCTGGACCTTTTAATAAATAATCATTTAACGATAAACCTTTTGTTTTTGCAGCTGCGTCAAAAATCAAACGTAAGTTGCGTTTGTTGGGGTTATCGACCCCAAAATGAGGTAGGTACCAAATTTTCGAATTTACCTCAATTTCCGATATCTCTTCGGCAAAATCGTTATCAAACAGGTGTTTGACACGTCCGCGATACCTATGTGCATACTCCTGGTTTACATTCATCTTTCTTTCAACACCTTTCAGCCTATTCACCGCGGTAGGTTTGGAGTCAGGTAGTATACAGTTGGGGTCGCGCCAAGGAAGCCCAACATGCCACCTATCGTTTACTAATACCGCTGTTTTTTCCAGATGTTCCAGCGCCTGGAGGTCATCGGCGTTCTGGCGCGGCTGTCCGGATATACCCATCGACTCAATACTAAAAGCTTTACGTACCTGATCGTTCAACTGTTGCAGCACGAGTTCATCGTCACCCGGAGCTGCCTGGCCGTCGTCCTTCACCAGGAACGTGCAGTGACCTTGCGCTGTCGACACAGGTACCCTACCGTGGATACACCAGCCTAGAGGGGTGAGTGTTGCACAGGGTTCGTTCACTTTACCTACTCTCGTTTCTATAGGCACTAACATATGGTAATTATCTTGCCCTATCAGTATTTCGGGTTTAACATTTTCATTACATAAACTAAAATTTAAGTTATTCATATGACTATAGTTGTTACAATTAACAAAACACATTTGTTGTTTAGGTAAGTTTAACTCTTTAACACTACGCGCGATTAGTTCGTAATTATTTCCTTCACAGGTTGACATCTGAAGACGCACCACATCTGTATCGCAAACAAGTTCGTTGTTGTCCCATGCACCGTATACGCGTAACGTTTGTCGGCGGCCGCGCACTCCTAACCGTGACGTCAGCTCGGCACTGATAAGGCTCACTGTGGACCCGTCGTCCAATAACGCATACGCACTTATATCACCATTAGGTCCATGCAAGTTCACGCGTACGACTTTCAGTAAGACTTTACACTCCGACTGTAGGTGAGTAACACTTTCAGACTGCGACTGCTGTTGACCTTGACCCTCCGATTCCTGGCTACCGCTCGTGCTCGGCTCGTGCTGACTGTCATCTTTTTCTTGGGGTTTGTTTTCAATCTTCCTTCCGTTGTATTTATAATGTAGTAAGCGGTGATGCGCTAGCCCGCATTTATCTATATCGCATACAGCGGCCGGGCAGGTAATCCGGTCGTGTTTAGACAATAAACATTTATAACATAATCGATTCCTTTTTACGTAATCCCATCTGTTTCTACATAATGACTTTATGAACTTTTTGCAATCTGTGATTTTATGTATAGATATACGGCAGTAGTGACATTTCTTATCGTTCTTATCAATGTTTTCATCGTCATTTAATAAAACTGTATGCGCTCGTGAGGACGAAGGCTCCGGGTATTTCTTTTTGTATTTACTGTTTTCATATGTACTATGCGTATGTAACAAGGCCATGGAGTTTGCTTTTACAGCTTCTTCATTGAGGAATTCAGAGAGTGTATGTAATGTCGGTCTCTTACCTGCCGTGATCAGCGGGTAACTGTAGTCGGCCCATTTGGATAACAGAACAGTAGGTAACTTCGACAGTATGCTCGTAATCACATTCGTTGCCACTACATATTCTTCACGACCGATCACACTTATGGCTGTAACACAGTTTCGCACCTTAACGGAGAAGTTTACAATATCTTTATGATAATCCTGTGACACTGGATGTAGTTTTTTTATATCCATGATTATCCTGGACAAGATTACGTCGGGGTTGCCGAACTGCAGCTCTAATGTAGACATGACCATCTCAGGCGACGTCGCACTGATGAGCAGAGCTGAGACAGCTTCTCGTGCTGGACCACGAAGACATTTTCGAAGTCGCCACAGGTTTTCTTTCGAACTAAAGCTACATACTTGTGTAGACTCGTTGTAGGCCTGTTTAAACTGGAGCCACTCCATGGGGTCCCCTGAGAATGACGGTAAGTCCCGGGGTGTACAAATACGGCTCAACAGGTTTGAGTTTGGACCATTGTGACTAGAAGTGGTTGTCAGGTTCTTTAGAGCGCTGGCCAGGAGTCGAACTGTCCCATCATCGGTGCCAACGTTATGTGACGTCAGCGGACACGGTGCGCCCGAGTTGAAACCATTATCGTGGGCGGGCTGTGTTTCCAGTTCTTGGTGGCTACGCTCCAACCACTTTTCCACTTGACTATTCTTTGCAGAGGATATGCTAGATCTATCATCGATTTCCGCTAAGTCCATAGCGAGCTTTTTGTCAATGAGCTCCATTTGGATTCTGGCTTTGGATTCGGCTGCTTTCAATTCAAGTTTTGCTTTTTGAGCGGCTACAGATGAAGATGTCGACTTAGACTTTTCAGACCGACGACACACGGGCACTGTTGCGGTATGTAATGGCGGCTCTGACTTCGTGACGCCGACACTGACGGCCGCTTTCGTGTGCGCCGCTGGCGATGACTTGCTACTTTTTTGATCATCTTCGATGCGTTCGCGTTCCCTGCGATGATCACCACGTGTCTTCACCATTACACGCGGCGGACTGTGATACATTTCACTATTCACGATCCGGGCTCGAAGACCAATGAAAAGGACACGGGTGATGTTTAAATAAACTTGAGTGAACGGATCGAAAACTGAATTTATTTATTAACACTTTCTTAGACATAAAACATTAGAGAAAACTATATGTGACGCTAAATAAAACCTTAAGTACGCCGTAATGTTTTACGAACTTTCGTCTGTTGCCAACTGAACATCTTTTTGAAACGGAAGCTACTCGCAAACGGCGCGCCCCGCTCCCCTCGCGAGCCACTCCGGCCCTTTACTTCCTATTTATGGAACTAGATGGCGGATGTTGTTCCGTGTCGTCTACAGCAAGGGAGGACAATTTCGGTTTTTAGCCAGTACGAGTCCGAGATACCCTAACGCCTCACCGGGTGATAGACATCCATAAGGATTTTCCGTACTTTTAAAATAACTAGCAAAATTGGAAGAAAGGTCATGGACTTAAAAGTAGAGGTGGGCACTTGGCGAGACAGAGAGACAACTTTAGTAGGACAACGACCGAATCGTGGCTCAGGGATTGCAAAAGTGTCGGGCGTCCAGCAGTGAGATGGGTCGGTGAAATAATTGATGAGAGTAGCATAAGACCGTGGGGGCACTAACTGACGGAGGCTATACCCAAATGTACAGCATAGGCCTAACATGAATAAATAAATAAAAAGAAAAAAATAAGGTAAACCAACTTATGGATGATTACGACGAGATACAAGCAAATGTGTTCATCAGAATTTGAGCTGACATGTCACACAACAGATGTTGTATCAGCCGTTCGGTAACTTTTTAACCAGTTTTTTTTCGTAAATGGAGACGTTCATACGGCTTCCTCACATTCAACTGGATTATTTTAAATTCTTAAGGGTAATGACGTGTGACTTGCTCTATAAGCAAGGGTAACCAAGTGCGGTTTTTAATCCACGAAAAAAAGGGGTGTTACAAGTTTGATATAAGTAAGAACTATCTATTTAAGAGGTCCCCCGAAGCAACGACGCTTGGATTAAACTCGTCTAACATACCATCACGCCTGTATTCCCCGAAGGGTTATGCAGAGGTGTACTAATGCAACCACACTTCACTGGTATGTTTAGACTTAGCCACTGACCAGGCACAAATCCAGACTCCCAACTTGCTACTGTGAATTTCATAAAAAAACCCAATAACACATTGCTCGCCCTGGAGAACGCGCTCAGTACCTCTAGCGTTGCAGTCGTGCTTAGGAACTCTAGACTAATGAGGCAGTCTTAAACTATTCAACTTATTAAATATAAGGAGTTTTTTTTCTTTTTAGAGGGTTTTTATATCGGGTTTTTGTTTATAAGATCAGATACGATTTTCCTTACCACAAAAAAACACTGTCATCTTAAAAATATCATTAGTATTACCACTAGCGATACCAGTGCAAAACTGCCAGTACTAGGTATATAAATCCAAAGCCAATATTACAGTATTCAAAACTAATTTATTGAAATTCCACAGTACGTCCTAAACAGAGTTTTTCGTACAAACGTTCGAGTATTAAAGCAGATAAGTTCAATTTGGGGCATAGATAACAGTGTTGAAATGTTACTGCGCAGTTTACTACGTTATAAGCGAGGATTATTGTAAAAATTCGAAGTAAGTCGCAATGTCAATGATGATTATTTTGAATTTTGTATAATTATGCCTGTATGTAATACGGGCGTGATGATATGTATGTATGTATTTATGTAAGTCCTTAATAATTATAGACACTCGAAATAAAATTAATTTCTGACTGCGGCCTTTGATACTAGAATAAATCAGTTTGATAACGTTTTTTTTTTTAAGAAAAAAATTGTGTTATAACGTATGATGGGAATGATAAGAGTTATGAGCTAAGCACGCTGAATTGAATTAGTTATGGTTATAAAAAGTACGAGTACTTTTGCATAATGTTTGCCGTACTCGCGAGAATTATGTAGTCGAAAAAATTACCTCATTCTGACTTAAACTATTGAGCTAGCTTAGGAAAACTTCACAATTTACATCATCATCAACCCATTATATCGTCTCTCTGGTGGGCACGAGTCAGATAATTATATTTCACACGACACCAAGAAAATCTCTCAGACATGCAGGTTTCCTTACGATGATTTCCTTCACCACTTAACCGCATGATAATGAATTAATATATGAATGATTGAGTGGTGGTGGCCTAGTGGCAACGGCCGCGACTTATGAATTGTAGGGCGTAAGTTCGAATCCAGACGCTTTAGTTTGTCTATTTCATCACCACTGCTCCCAAAACGGTGAAGGAAAACATCGTGAGGAAACCGGCATGTCCTAGAACCATAATTCGAAGACATGTGACATCTACCAACCCGCACTGGGCCCGCGTGGTGGATTACGGCCAACTCCCTCTCACAGAGAGGAGGCCTGTGTAGGTTATGTACACACATGATATCGAAGTCAGAGGTGCCTTGGATTCGAACTTGAGACCTTTGACTTGGCAGTCCAATGGTCATATCACAAAACTATCGCAGCAGGTCGTTGAGCTCCCTATAAAATGGTTGAGCTACGCGATGACTGATCTATGCGTGCCGTCAGTTAGGATAGGTCAACTCAAAGCTGCTATGGATCGTTCTTCAAAAGGCCTGTTCAGATTTTGCCCTACATTGAACTCGCATATAATATAACTATTGTCTGGACTTTAAAAGAGACCATGATTCTCTAAGTTTGTTTCGACGTTTCTTTTCAGAGGTCGTCAGATAGGATACGTCGGCGCCATCTAGTTAAAAACGACTTTGTCTCAAAAGATCTATTTACAGAAATAAATATCATTTCATTTCAGCACTTTATACACAATTTACAAAGTTTGCCTAACTTCTGTAGTTTAGTTGACCATCCTCCCATATTTTGTTTTCAGGTTCTGAAAGTTCTATGGATAATACTTTTGCATTTTGAATTATCTCTTCATATCAGCGTGAACATACGCATTGTGAATTTAAATAGCTATTGTTTAGTTATGACGTCATCGTCGTCACAGCAAACGACTTTATATTGTACTGGTTTTAATAACACCTGTTTCATTTGCGATATATAGATATATCGACATGGTGGCATGAAACAAAGATATTACTATGGACGTCTTCAGGACTTGTATGTAAGTACCCTTCCTTTTATGGACAAAAATGGAGAAAGAATGTCCAATACCATCACGCCTGTTTTCCCCGAAGGCTTCTGCAGTGGTGTACTTAATGTATACCCACATTTCGCCTGTATGCTTTAGGTACCGGAGGACGAAGGGCCGAGCCTATTACCATTCATCGGGCACATATCCAAACTCGGAGGTACTACTGAGAATTTTATAGAAAACCCCTATAACACTACTTGACTTGGGAATCGAACTCAAAACCTCATAATTTAATGAGGTAGTCAGACTATAGAAGACTGGAAAGGATTGAGGATTCTGGAAAGGATTCTCACGCGCTAAATCCGCCAATGGCCAAAATTAGCACATAGAGGGGGGCACTGAGTCATCTAGAGACCAACCCACAGCCTCGTCTGTGCAAAGCCAATCCTAGCACAGAAAAAGAACTAGGTATGTATAGAATAACTAGTCTCACCAGGCCTACTTAAAACAGTCCTGCACTTAGTATCTCTGTAAAAGTCTCTGTAAGAAGTCTTTCGCAGTCAGGTAAAATTTTTGAGCGGTATGTGTGCGTGTCTATGCTGTGCATCATGTGTGATGCACTGATGATGAACACAAGTTAATTCCTACTGTAAAAGCACAAATCACCACATAATATCAAGTTTATCTTGCTTTGTAAGCATTATTGGAAAATTTAATGGAATGTATAAAAACAAGGTGTGTCATACGGCAAAATTTCCCACCAATCTTGCTATCAACTATGATGAAATGTAAGTATCTACCCTTATTTCACAACTTAAATGGAAAATTTTTGCCATTGTGACTCACAAGTTTAATTTAAAGGTGATGCAATGGATTGGTTGTTCTGGATTTTGTTGTGGAATTTTTATTTAAACATAACAGCATCTAATAATGTACACCCACAGTTCACCGGAATGTTTAGGTCCCATGTAATAAGGGGCATACCCGCATAACCCAACATCACTTCAACTACAGCTCCTACAACTCCCAACAACAAGATTGCTAGCATAGCAGTTGTGATATAGTACCTACATATTTTCAGTGGTGCAAAATTTTAAAGTAAGATGGGGATTTGGGTCGATATTATCAATGAGTGTAGAGCACTAGATATATCCGGCCAAATCCCGATATCTGTGTAAATGTCTATAAAACTTGTGAAACTGACGAAAATATGAATTAGGATTGCAATGAGTCACTTATGACTCACGACTAAGGGACATAGTGATTACCTTTTATGGTGACAAATGCCAAATGAAAAGTTTTTTTTTTTAATATTACTAAATTAATTAAAAATGTATAATTAAACATAGTGTTTCTGACAGTAGATCTCTAGGATATACAATGCTTTTTCGATTGAAACAAAAGATTGCCTACATTCGAATATAAAGTTACCTAAAAATAGGAATAATGGAGGTAAGCTTTTTCAGTAATCGGTAACAACAAATGGTCAAATATTAGTATTTTGGTAGGACGGGCCTCAAATCAGAAGAAACACTGAAAATTCAGTAGGTTCAAGACTATTAATTCTAAAGGTTATAAGGTGCTCAGTGGCTACGTTCAAAGGGATATCTAGCCTTTGGGCTGCCTATAAATCCAGTAAATGGCTATCTGTTGCATCTCTATTTTAAATCAATACTTCTGTTAGACAAAAAAAAATCCTAATCAATTCTTTCTTTTTTATCTCAAGACAGACAAATCATAATTGTCATAGACGGCTGTCTATATACTTTAAAGTCTATATACTTTATAGACTTTGAGTTTACTTTGACAAATATTAATATTGCATTAAATATGCAAACTCAAAGAAAAGTTTCCTTTTGATATTACAAAATTAGACCTTATTTTTGTAAGGCGATGCAAGACATGGTTAGAGTTTGAAATCCTAACTCAGCGTTTCAAACAGTTGATAAAATAAGGTAGGTTATCGCATCGCAAATGTGTTTGAATTCTTTTTTTTTATGATTATGGTGGATATTTAATGCACCTAAAATTATTGGTTACCCATGTGTAGATTAATATGTTATGCAATAACTACATGTTCTTACATGTTGTTTCTAAATTTAGAAACTTTCAAATTGAAATTAGTTTATTGTAGAAATAGATACTATAATGCACTTCAGGAAACTTCTAGAACCGCAGTACATTATACGGTTCTCACATTCACATAATACAACCATGAGAAATAATTTATATGAGGGTAAAAACTTTTTATAAAAAACCTGATTTGAAAAAAAAATTACCTAAAAGCTGGAAATTTCATGACAAAAATAGGATACGGATACCCTGACGTTATCAAGGTTACATAAAAACTAAAATTAAATATTACACCTCACAGAGTTCCAACTTTGCAAGTTGGAAAACTTAGAAATCGATATAAGTTGAAGATTTCACTCAAATAAAGACGTTCAAAACATCGTTTATGCAAATAAAACCCATACAAATACGTTATTTCGCCATAAAAGACGCTGGTTGACCTAAAAAGTGGCATAGCAACGGCTGTGAGGTTAACTTTGACAAAGAAAATTTTACAACAAAGGAAAGTGTAATGGCCACGGATTTTATAGTAAAAATATATTTAAAGACTCACCCGGATGCTTCCGTGGTGGGTTTTATATAAAAACCACCCTATAAACGATGATTTTTTTTATTTCACACCCTTCACGAACTAAACCAAGAATGCTTGACAGATGACTGATGGTACAAAGATGGCGGATTGGAAACGACAATTACGTCATTCCGCGGGAAAATTGAAATAACCGTTACACTTCCTTTTTATGCTTTTTTTACAATTTAGGTATAAAAAAATATGAATATAATTCACTTACCTCATAAAATATAGGAAGATGTGTGATAATAAATAATATCCAATGGACTTTTGCTAATACATCAGTAAATTATTCAGTCCGATTCTTCGCGCTGTTGCCAGATAGCTATTGCGTCAGATAATGTATAACGTTCAGAGTCACACATTTCAATACACTGGAGCATTACTATACAAATTTACGCACGAAATTATCACTTTAATAACTTATGATGATAAACTTGAACTAATAAAAGTGGTATGAAGAACGGCAACGTCGCTTTGACACTTTTGGAACAAAGGCTGGATGTATATTCAAAAATAATTTAACTGTATTTACTGAACTAACGTTACAATAAACGATTTAGTTGTAGAATTTTATAACAAAATGGCGAATAATTCTAGACACGTATCAAGACAAGGTACAAAAATAACTGACTCTTTCTCTGAACTTGTTTTGTTTCGTTTGGCTCTCTAGCGTTGTAAACAAAGGGGGTGTCAGTGTGGCCAGTATAATTAAAAAAACTACCATTTCTGACGGTCCCTGGTAGAAATAATGATGAAAAGTTGATTTTATAAGTTTTTACCCCCAACGCAAAACGATGGGGTTTTATAAGGTTGACGTGTCTGTGTCGTAGCTCCCGAACGGATGAACCGATTTTGATTTTGTTTGCAAGATCTAGTCGGGAGTGTTCTTAGCTATGTTTGATGAAAATCAGTCGAGATATAATTATATTGTCGGTTTTTTTTTTAGTTTAGTAGTTATTAAGCGTTTATCACATAACATTTTATTTTACATGTTGCCATGCTTTGCCATATCGTCAGGCCTGTCCCCCATGGGTGTAAGCAGAAACTATAGATTTCCACTTGCTACGATCCAGGCACACTTTAGTTTCGTTTATTCATTAACCTCCATCATGCATGATCGTCGGTTTAGGGTGCACATAACCAGTAGCCCGATTCACGTAATTAAAACCGTAGTGATGTCGCAGCGACTTAATCGTTGAAACAGTTTTTCAGTGTTATGTGAACACTGTAAAGTCAGTTTTAGAAAAAATCTCGCCCAACGAACATTTGTTTGAATACGGTTCAACGATTTTTCAATGGGACGACTCCTAAATCGGTCCGATCGACGGATATGAATAGAAAAATTGTTTTAACGATTAAGTCGCTGCGACATCGCTACGGTTAATTACGTGAATCGGGCTACTGGCCTTTTTTAAGAACGTCCGCAATTTTGTTGCGGAACGTTCGCAGACGTCGTCCATCTGTACTCGCTACGTATGAATACCAGTTTCGTCAATCTCTGTTCATAAATTCTTTCTACATGATGACCAAACCATCTAAACGTACCTTTCTCAATGCTTGTTAAATCTTCTCTTATTCCAAAAAAAAAACACTCCCTTATTCCCCAGTTCCTCACTGTCTTCCAAAAATAAGTATAATTTTAAGCATTTGTTGAATAACGTACCCCTACAATCTAACTTCGATATATACGATACGCACTTAAGTTTATAGGGTATAAACGCTTAAGTAAAATCAAACTTCAAAATAAATTTGTTTATTTTAAATTTAAAAACTTAATATACCTATAAAACTTTTCGTTTCATAGTACTTAGACGAAAAAACTTTACTTATAAAAACAACATAATTGATTATATACAATGGTGAGAATAAACATTTTATTCAACTTAGTACCTATCTTAATTATTATGCGTATTATTTAAACTTAAGTATAAAATAATATATTATCAGAACATACTAAAAGTTATATAAATGAAATTCTAATAGCAGTTTTAATGACCGAGTCACATTCAAATTGTAGGCTAAAACTATTAGACACAATTCAGGAATTAATGTAAACTACCATTTTGGTAGAACTTCAAGCGACTAACACAGCAAATCCGATGTTAGTAAGCACCTTGACCGATTTATTTTATAGTAAATTATTTATTACACAAATTAATTCGAATCACACAGTTATCAAATGTTATGATGATTCAATACTAAAAATAAGCCACCATAGCACTTTGTAGGACGTATAAATTGGCCCACACTCTTCATACAGTTTGTTTATAGAAAAATCTTTTAAAAGTGAGATGGAAACGGACGTTACGCCTTGAAACGCCTCTTACTTGTGATGTAATAGTAATCGTATAAAATATCTTATTTAATACAAAATATGTATATAAAAATGTGTTAAAGATATACAAGTTTCTATAAAAAATCGTATTAGTAATTTATTGCCTAACTTGATGCAACACTCAATCTCTCATACATTAAAATACCGATCCTGCGATGAAGTAGGGTAAAACATGCAGTAACTGGCCACTTAAGCACCTTGGCCAGTTCCAGTCATTATAGATTCAATATAAATCGTTCAAATAATACTTCTGTGATATTGCTGATTAGAGAATAAAGCCATTTTTTAAAATAACATAATTAATGCAATAAAAATACAGTTTTTGTAATTTTTAAATATATTTTTCCAAAAATTATGAAATTTGACCAGTAATTAGCCGTCAAAATCAATAACTGGCTTAATATATTTCAGTTACTAGCCAGAACAAGAATTAGCTAAAATAAAAACAAAATTGAATCGTAGACCTATAAGAAAAATAACAAAACTATAAAAATATATCTTCTTCCATTACAAACACAAAAAACACTAAAAGCCCCAAAAATCTTGTTGCTATTGATTCATAAGACCATTGTCACTTCTTCCAATACCCCAACCATATAATGGTACACTTACAACAATATGGTCTGGAATTATTTTGTATGGATATATTATAATGGGTTTACAAGCAAATCCCGCAGCGGAGAAACTAACATTAGAGTACCTAATATTTTCTTTAGGTGAAGCCTTTTCGATTTCATAAGATTCTTGCTTCCTTCTTATGCTAGAACATTTCCTGTTTTGGGACAAATGCTAAACCCTGTTTCATCGCCATTAATAACTACTACTACTCCTACTCCTTTCTCCTTCCCTTCCCTTCTCCTTAAATAGGCTCGGCAATGCATTTGTAACTCCTTTGGTATTGCAGATGTCCATTGGCGGCGATGACTACTTACCATCAGGTAGGTTGCCTGCTCGTTTGCGGATTAATCCCATAAAAAAGAAATATATAAGTCCGAAATTCCCGAAACCACTTGCGCACCTGCGTTAGTGGTTTCAGGAAATTTGGAAACCCTTCAGATGTCCGCACAGAAATTTCAGGATGTCGTTTTAGGAACGCATTGAACCACACGTTACCCAGGTTATTTTGAAACGGGTTTGGTCTCGGTTTCCCTTTAAGATAGTCCTGAACACATGTCTTTATATCATCCTTTTTCTATCAATCATCATCAAATCCTTGCCTGGCTAAAGTTTACTAAAGCGATTTCTTTCGAATACAGGATTTGGCCGGACTTAAGTTTTGTTTCAGGGTGTTTTAATTTAAATTGAATAGGGCTCCTCGGAACCCCAAATAATTTGGCAGCGCTGCAAACAGATCCTTCTTTATTGTAAACGAAATTGACAGCTTTATCTATTGCTTTCTTCAAATATTGGCGCTTTTTAAACATACCTGATCATAATATATTTACGATGTGTAACTGGCCACCCAACTGGCCACCTATGCCAGTTACTAAAAAGACCTCACAAAAAGACACCAAATTTAGACACGCTATACTACACCTTATAACAATAAATTTTATGTAACAATTTTGCAAAACAGGCGATTGTTTAATTTTGTCAGTAACTGGCATAGGTGGACAGTTACTGAAAATGTCTTATTTTTTATTTCAGTTATTAGCCACCCCATTAAAACTAAATAATTACCAATAAATCAAAACAATCAGTTTACTATAATGATATTTTACATATAACGTAAAATCTTGTTAATTTACCATAAAGCTAGCAAGTGAAAAACATGTTTAATTGATATTTTGAAATAAACACTTCTCTTACCGTTTTGATAAACATCCATATGGATTCAATCTTGTTCACCGACTTTCAAAATGTAACGAACTATTGGCGCTATGTTTTTAGGTATGATGGCGAAATTATAAACTAAAGTGAGACTTAAAAGTACAAATAATATTAATAAAAGAAAATAGATGGCGTTTGGCGTCTCGGTTTCTTATTTTCGACTGTTTTAGCGGGACCTGGCCAGTTATTGCAGATGGCCAGTTATACCTCGTTTTACCCTAGTTTTTTACAGTATTTTGGATAGAAACTACCTAATAGTTTCTTAGTAAAATAATAAGCTTTGTGACAGGAACTAAAAAAATGTTTTTGGTAGTTTTAGCAAAGTTACGCCACTTTAGGAAGAAAAGAAAGAAAAGCGGTTGTCGCACATACAATATTATCGATTTTATTTTATTGTGGATAAAAGGCGACTAAAGAACGGAATTTATAAAGCTGATGTGAGTGGAACTTATTGGTGAGGTCCTTCAGAAAGTTCAAGTGCCAGTATTCGCAAACGGCTCGTATATATAAAAAATTAAAAAAAAGCGAGAGATATGCAAGAGTGGTCTATAGTTTCTGCCATCCCTGGGTGAAGAAAGCGTGAGTGTATTTTCGAGTTTTTATAATACTACTTAGCTTAAAGACTTGGCCGTACCGCGACTGTTTGTCAATTAAATATAATTATAAAATTTTGACATATCGACATTTTCAACTATTTGGATCAATAACAACAGCTGTCCAATGATACAAGAAATATCACGAAAACGCCTCCAAAATCAACAAGTCTATCATATATCTGAAAATAAAAACTTGAACTTGGTGGGCTAAGCTTCATGAGAAAGTTTTAAATGAATTTCACTTCTTACTAGCTGGTTTTACTTTAAAGAAATTTTGAATAGAGGTCTGCACTAAATTATCCTGTACTTTATCATGTTTCACATATTTCCTTTTGATTGGAGCCACGTCATCCTTCGGCTTTGTGATGGACGAACAATTTTCAGGTGAATATTCTAAGACATACTGTTGAAATTTCTTTGACTTTTTCTTCTTTTTCGAATCAGTTATTTTCAATTTCAATCGTTCCTTCCGCCATTTAATTTTCACTTGAATATTTTTATCTTTGATCGATATGTTTTTTCTAGATTTTTTACGCTTTTTGGACTGGTATTTGAGGATGAGCTTGTCTGTATCCAATTTACGTTTGCGAGAACGTTTCTTTGAACTTTTTGGCGTTTCCTCATTTGTTATTTTATTATCTTTCTGTACGCGTTGCAACCCTACTTCGTTAAGATATTGGTCTTTGAAGCTCTCCATATCAATATCAACATTTTCATTCTCTAAAACTTCTTTGTTGTATGGACTGAATTTGAAAGCGCATTTTTTGCTCTTCTCTGGACTTTTCAGTTCGAGTGTTTTTAAAAACTCATTGTTCTGAGAATTTTCTAGTTTTATTACGTCTATATTGATTATTTCGTCTTTAGCGGAGATTTCTAGACTGGAGTCCTTCAATATGTCTACGGTTTTGAGGTTTTTTGGTGCGTTAAAGATGTATGTGTTAGGCAATTCCTTTTTAAAGTGTTGGTGCAGATTGGCTGTGGGAGACTTTTTAGGCGTTGTGGAAGAATGAGTCGAGTCTTTTTCTTGCTCAAAAGGCGTTTTTGGGTTCTCTTTATCAGATCCTAAGGGAGGGGTGACCTGAAAAAAGAAAAAAATAATTAAGGCGGATTATTATATTCTCACTGACGACAAAACATGTTGTAAACAACTACCTATACCTGTCGCTCTTTGAGAGTTAGATAGAGTAAGATAGATATTTGCAACATGTTTTGTTGTCAGTGCGAACGCGGGGTAACACATTCTGTGGAACACACAATATTTTTATTTGCTTCGTATAGGAATCGAACCAACGCCAAGCGGTGCACAATAGAGACAAGATGACAACTATAAACATTATTGGACCTTACACCTTATTGGATAAATAATTTTATTTCTGTAAATAGACCTTATAAAGACACTTTTACAAGTCGATGTGTTAAATATTTTTTCAACTAGATGGCGCCGTCATTTCCTATCAGACGACCTCTGAGAAGAAACTACGAAATAAACTCAGAAAATAATGCTCTTTAAAAGTCCAGACAGTAATATTATCAAATATGCGAGTTTTATAATGTAGGTCAATATCTGATCAGGTCTTTAGAAGAAAGAGCCATAGCAGCTTTGAGTTGACCTGTCCTAACTGACGGCACGCATACATCAGTCATCGTGTAGCTCAAACATTCTTTAGGGAGCCCAACGACCCGTCGCACAACGACAGATCAGCAAGACATTTGTGAAGATCACGTGAAATACTTAAATCTGGCAGAGCCTTAACTAGACTATGTAACAAAAGACTTAGTTACACAGGCAGCTAGCTATATTTGTTTTTTTTTTATTACCTAAATGAAGCAACACATGTTAAAATGCTGGTTTTGTTAGCATAGTTAGCAAATCTATCAACAAAGATATGAATTTTCTAATTAAATAACATTTCTAGTGAAAGAAAAAATCGATCTCAGGCAGGGTTTGAACCTGCGTCTCTCTGGTTAAGTACACCAGACGCTTTACCAACTAAGCTACCGAGACCACTGCCTGTGATGTCGAATTTCTCTTCCACATTTTACGTCTTCAGGCGACGTCAGCACCATCTATTGAAGACATACTATGTCTTTCAACCATCACTACTAGAAATTTTCTTTAATTAGAAAATTCATATCTTTGTGGACATTTCGCAATATTTAAGAGGATAGTATCCGCTCCGCGCTCCATACAAACGTAGTTTGGTCTTATCTTGAATATTAACAAATGAAAGTCTTTGGAATTTTGCAGTAACAATCTTATCATTAAAATACGTGTTCCTGTAGTATAAAATTTCATTTCAATATACGGTTAAAAAGTTACACGAGCTCAAAGATTGGCAATTTTCGTTGAAAAACGGCCCAACTTTATGCTAGTATTTCTCGACAATGTATCAATACAGAAACATTCTGATTCGAAAGAAACCCAGATAATATAGTGAATATATTTTTACAAGTTTTTTTTTTACGTATTAACAATATTATAGGAGTAATCTCCAAAATTCGGAACATAAGAAATACGCGTGAAAATGTTGCAAATGTATTGTTGTTTCTCCTCTCAGGCACGCGTTCGCATCGCGAGGGATAGAGACAGCGACAACTGTGCAACATTGTTGCGTTCGCGAGGGACACTCCTCTTAATGCTAAAAAATAATAAAAAATAAACAAAATCTATATCAAGACAGATGTTCCGTAGCTGCCTGTAGTCCTAACTCTTTTGTTAACTGTACTAGTGATAGCCACTTACATCCGACTCGTTGATAAGTTCTTGTTTGATATCTAATTTCTTGGGAGAGTACCATAACTTCACTGGTTCTTTTTGCTTCGGTTCCTTCAAATGATTATCGAACACGCCATTTAATATGTCACTGTAAAAATAAAAGATTAAAGTTTAAGTGTATTGAAATTGTAGTAATATATAAAAAAATCTTATGTTATTTTAGTGAAGGAAAAATACGACCGTGGGCAGGATTCAACCTGCGTCTTCTGGTTAAGTACACCAGACGCTATGACCACTAAGCCACCGCGACTCCCACCTGCCATGTCGAAATTTGCCTTCACATTATTAAGAACGAAAACTCAGAGACGTAAATTCTGCCCGCGGTCGTATTTTTCCTTCACTAAAATAACTTGATAATCTTTGCATGGAAAATGCCTAAAAATACAAAAAAAAAATGTTATGTCTTAAACAGTTTCGGAAGTCGGTGGCTTTAATTTGAGACGCTGTGGCGTTCATTAGGAGACGCGTCTACGTAAGTTATTTTTATATAAAATGGGCTCGGGTTTTTTTTAAAGCAAGATAAACTACTTACTTGAGTATCTTTCTCTTCTCAGACAATGGTTTGGGTTTCCTGAACCTTCTCCGCAACTCTTCAACAAGCTCCTCATCAACCACCACGTCATTACATCCCATTTTCATTTTCAAACTTTCCTCCAACAACTTTACAGGAGAGTTGAATTTCTCCAGGCTTTTAAATGGAGACAACTTGAAGTCGTCGAAGAATTTCGAGGATTTGAAGTCTTTCTTGTCCATTATTGAGGATTTTTCTAGAATGTTCGCCTTGGAATCTACTTCGTTTAGTTTTTTAGGAGTTTTAAGATTGAGGTCTTCACGACTGGATGCTGTGTTTGCTGAAACAAAAGTCATCATACTGTTACACTGGAAAACTAGTAGAACGACGGAGATGAGTCGCGAAGATTCTAGAACAGTCATAGAAACACGAAGAACGCACTCGATGCGACACTTGTGGATAATAATTCAAGGTCAGGTTCAAGGTCGGGCGTTGACCTTCGAAATTGAACTCTCCTATAAAATTATAAAAATTAAATAGTTAAATATAATATTGTCTTACTTTGTGATCGAACTTCAGTTTTTATTGTTGTGTTATATGCTGCAGATGAACTCGAAGGCCTGAAAAAATACATTTATCCTTTTTTACATACATAACATACCATTACGCCTGTATTCCCTGAAGAGTTAAACAGAGAACCCCCAGTCCTTTGGAATAGGGCGGCAAGTCGAGAACCGAGAACTTCATAGAAAAAAAAAAACAAATATTACTCTAGATAGTTTTTTTTGCGAAAGAAAAATTCGCCCTCCTTCTGTACTTACGCCCCTCCGGTTAAGTAAAGCGTTATTCTTACCGGAGGGACGCAGGATCGTACTCTGCTTTAGGCACTATGTCTCGGTAGTTTAATTGGCTATAGCGTCCGGTATTTTACTAGGAGGGACGCAGGTTCAACCCTGCCTGAGGCCGAATTTTTCTGTCACTAGAAATTTATATCTTTATAAACAATAACAATAAATTTATTCATAATTACAAAGGTAAAATATTATACAGGATAACTTACAAATAATTAGAAGGTATTACAATTTAATTTTAATTATTTTTATGCCAACCCGCAGTAGACTAGCGTGGTTGACTATAGCCCAATCACTATCCTTCTGAGAGAAGACCTTTGCCCAGTAGTGGGACGATGTAATGGTTAATGAGCATGTGTTATACAGCAAGACTTTTTTTTCTCATTCCAAATTTGAATATAATGATCCTTATTGAAACTATAAAAAGGTTTTTTCTTTCATTATCACTCAATTCATTATTATTATTAATAATTAATTATCACGCGCTAAAACGGTGAAGGAAAACATCGTGAGGAAACCTGCATGCCTGAGAGATTTTCTTGACGGCGTGTGAAGTCTGCCAACCCGCAGTGGGCTAGCGTAGTCCGCCAGGACTACAGCGTAATCGCTCTCGTACTGAGAGGAGACCCGTGCCCAGCAGTGGGACAATGTAATGCGTTGATGATGATCACTCAGCACTTTAATATTGAGATAATAGCATATCAAAATTTGTCTAAAAACATAATACGCGCGTCGAAACACTGACCACAAACATTGATAACAATCAAAACATAAGATGCAAATTTTCTCGTCATAATGTACTTTCACGGGCTGAGGGCCGTCAAATTGCAAAAAGCACGTCGGCCTTCTACCTACGTATTTAAAAAAAATTGAGTCTTTTCGTTTTAAAAAAGTCTTACTGTATAAGTTCACTTACAAGTTTTGTCCGTTAATATGTCGTTTAGTTCTACGTAACGACATGCGAGACGGCATCACGGGCCCGCGACGAGCGCTCGACGACGTTTGTTGTTGTTCTTGTATTATCACTGAAAGAAATACAAATAATTAAATTGCCATCACGTCTGTATGTCCAAAGGGGTAGGCAGTAATGTATCTATATTATATTTATATATTGTTAAACTCGCAACTAATAACATAACTATTGTCTGGACTTTAAAATAGACCATGATTCTCTGAGTTTGTTTCGACGTTTCTTCTCAGAGGTCGTCAGATAGGAAACGTCGGCGCCATCTAGTTAAAAAAAATGTAAAAAATCGACTTGTAAAAGTGTCTTTAAAAGATCTATTTACAGAAATAAATATCATTTCATCATCATTTCATATAACGAACATCCAAGCGAACGCGCAATGTCGCACGTTACTAGCAATTGTATTAACCCCTCGTGCTAAGCTAAATGCTTGTGTTACAAGTGGGGTCACGTCGGTAGTGCAATGGGTGGGGTTCAAACCGGCAACCACATGATCGCAAATCCAACATCTTAGCCATAGCTATAAGGCTATAGCCGCTTATTTTTTTTTAATGAGATAACTCGGCAAACGAGCAGGCGAGTTACCTGATGGTAAGTAGTTTTCGCCGCCCATGGACATCTACAAAACCAAAGAAGTTGCCGATGCGTTGCCGAGCCAAGGAGTAGGGAGGGGAAGGAGAAAAGGAGAAGAAGCGGGTTGAGAGAGGACTTGGGCCTTATTTATTTAATTTATGGAAAACCAACAGCTATACAAAGAAAAGACTATTACATATAAGATAAGATACATTGAGCCAATTATAGGTTTTCACGTATAGTAAATACAGAACAGACGAAACGAAAGAAAACACACTTATAGCTATGCAGGCGATCTCATAAAATCAAACTTAGCAAGAATATATATATAATCCCAATAAAATACTAAAACATTTTTAGGTACATATAATATAACTTTTAGAGTTAGCTATAATTAAAAAATAAAAGTTAAGGTTCAGCTGTCTGCGAACTACGCCGCTCTTGGTATTAAATGGATCAAAATAGTACTTTTTACATATTTTATTAAATTTAGCTTTAGCATAGCATTTAGCATAAGTTATATTGGTATAGCGGGCTTGTTTCCGCAACTCCACGACTAAGCGCGTTTTTTGCGTGTGGTGGGCCTTATGTTAAGTGATAGCCTAACTAGTGATATGACCATTGGACTGCCAAGTCAAAGGTCTCGAGTTCGAATCCAAGGCAACCTCTGTCTTTTCGGAGTTATGTGCGTATTAATAATTAATTATCACGCGCTTAAACGGTGAAGGAAAACATCGTGAGGAAACCTGCATGCCTGAGAGATTTTCTTGACGGCGAGTGAAGTCTGCCAAACCGCAGTAGGCTAGCGTGGAGACCTGTGCCCAGCAGTGAGACAATGTAATGGGTTGATGATGATGACGGGCCCTATGTTATGTTATGGTAAAAAGTGTATGTTATGTGACTGACCGGCCTCTATACAGCTGGCCAGCTGGTCGA